>BPLQ01000028.1:0-406930 GCA_021605075.1 Caerostris darwini | reverse complement strand
ACATCTCTCAGCAACAGGAACAAATTCATCATCATCAATATCATTCTTCACAGAATGCATTCATTCACACCACCATTACATTTCATCACATTCTTCATTCATCGAATGGTAAGAGAAAACGAAGTCGATTCATTCGCTCACCACACAAGGATTATCACCACCAACAACACTTAGCCCGCTCGTCTTCGATGCCACACGACACACATCAGTCAGGGACATTCACACATTGTGGAACATTGACACACAGGTTTTTTCACGAAATAGTTTCTCTTCACACCACTATTCACTTCGTCATTTCATTTCTCATTCATACATTTCGATGTTTAATATATTACTAGTTGATTCAAACTAATTTATAAATTATATGTGCTCCCATTTTATATAATTATTTACTATTAGATGAAATGAATAGACTTTGAAACAGAAATTTGCATGCCCTTCTTGTAAATAATTCAGCTCGGGTCAGAATGCCAGGTAACACGTTTTTTTTTACACTTTAAGTAATAAGATTGCTTTTATACTCTTTTTTTTCAGAACTCTTGCTGCATTTAGTAATATAGTTCATTTCGATACTTACATATTATTAGTTAATTCAAATTAATTTATAATAATATAGAAACATGCACACATAATTTATTTACCATTGGATGAAATGAGTAGACTTTGAAATGAAAATTAGCAAAACTACTTTCAAGAAGGGCATGCACAGGAATGCAGTATATAATTTTTTATGATAGAATAACTACTTACAGTTAGTGGATATTTAATCTTAATTATAAACATGAAAGTTTAACTGTATGTGTCATTAAAAAACTTTTCGTTATAGAAATATAATATTTTGAAAGTATGAACAACAACTTTTAATTTTAAAATTGAATTTTTTAAATATTCAATTAAAACAATAATTGTAGAGAATAAATATACTTGTTCACCACGCCATTGTAATTTTACAAAATGTTATAATATTTTTTTTATCTCTACATTTTGTGCAAAGGGTTATTATCTATGTATACTGTATATCGTTACAAAAAAAAAAAAAAAAAATCTGCCATATAATAAAACATAGTAAATGGCAAAATTTTTAATTTTCTAAAAATGTAATCGGTAACCGGTATAACCGGTAAAAGACGTGAATTGTAATCTTGATGGAATTGATAATATGCATATTGAATTGAATTGATACATACAACATTGGAAATCCAACACAGCTCATTTGGCAGGTAGAATATGAATGGCT
This sequence comes from Caerostris darwini, assembly GCA_021605075.1. Taxonomy (NCBI): domain Eukaryota; kingdom Metazoa; phylum Arthropoda; class Arachnida; order Araneae; family Araneidae; genus Caerostris; species Caerostris darwini. The sequence goes on along the minus strand of BPLQ01000028.1, from coordinate 405,693 downwards.
GCATAGAAGCAACAGAGCGTTCTTGAAATGTGAGAAACTTGAATCCCTATCCGGAAGGATGCATCTTATGGAAGGAAACCCTGAGATAATTGAGGAAACATTAGCTCACATATAACCTAAAATGCCCCTAAAGAGCGACCTGCTAATGTACTTGATACATACAATTGCTATTATCGGGACTGCACTGCGAAAATGAACTGAACTGAACCGAGGAAATGATTCTGGCATCTCTCCAAAACAAAACCTTTGCTGGTACGGTAGAAATGGCGTTGCAATGCTCATTAAGAATGAATACCATTATATATATATATATATATATATTCGATGTAATTTTGTGAATGTCTTGTGAAAGTAAACATCTTGTTTTCTAGAGCAATGATATCTCTCCTTCAGCATTGGAGTTTCCTGAAGTATAAGCAAATTATTTTGGAAAAGACCACCAATTCCTTTCCTTATTTGTTTACATTTGAACTAAACCAAAAAGTTCTGAGACAATTATATATACTGTGCCCCTATGAATAGCGCGTCGAGTTTCAGAATTGATGAGGCAGATGCGAAGATCGATAAAGTAAAGCTCAAGCAAAAGTTGCGTGCCAGTTGAGGCATGCAGCGAAAGTGCTTATGCAACTTAATGATCATCTAGTCTTGGGTATCCATTCTATGATAATGTCGTATACGATAAATTCCTTCGATTATGTTAGGTGTAGGAAGATGGGAAAGTTTCAGATGACAGTGTTGATGACAAATGATATTCTCTAATTTTGGTAGTGTAAATACATGCAGTATAAAAAGTATAAGCCCATAAGACTGTTGCATATCTGCCGTTCCAGTGAAAAGTGACCGTAAGCCAAAGTTTCCGATATTTGGAGCAGCATATAACTCAACATACAGGGTGACTTTAATTACTAAAATTTTAACTGAAATAACTCATGAGTCATTGCAAATAACACTGCTAACATCTTTTCTTATCGAAAAAAACGTGGAAAAGCAATTTATGGCCAAAATTTTCAAATTTTCTAGTAGTTTACAGCAGATAGTTTACAAAGTAATAGAAATTTAGTATCAAAAATAAAATTTGATTGGAAACTACCAATGCATTTGCCAGTTAGTGACAATTAATAATAAAAATACACTGTTTTAAATCAATTAAATAGCAATGCAACGATGACTATTAATTAACCTACAATTTTTAAACGAATCGTTACAGATTTTTATTCAAAAGAGCGTTGAACATCTTTTAAAAATAACCTTTAGTGGTGATACAACACCGCAATTTACAAGTTTACTACACAGTTAATTATATGTTCGATCAATTGAAAATCCTTATGAATTCGTTAGTTATCATCATATGCACAATGAATTATCAATGCAATCACAAATGCTGTCAATTACAAATTCAATAATTTATTTTTTAATGCTTGAAAATGTGTCAATTAGGGATCTTCTGAGGACAATATCTGACAGCTTTTTGTAAACCAAATCTTTCACATGGATTCATATCTGCGAATAAGGTGGCCAATGCAGTATACCAGGATAATTGCTTGGGTATTCATAAGCGTTAACTCTGGTTCCAAACTCCTTGTTAATAGTGTCAAACACACTGCGTGTTATATGAAGAGGGGTACCATCTTGCATGAATTAATATTCACCAGTTTTCATACCCAAATTACGAATTTGAGGAGAAAACGATTGTCTCAGACAATTACCTCCTACTTTATCCTCCTTATACCACTTAAATACCAATTGTTAACAATAAAAATACGATCTTCGGTTGAATATGACACTTTGGGAGACATTTTTAAAAGGGCTTGGAACTAACGAACAAATGCTGTAAGTGTTCGTAGAGCAATCTATTGAGGCTTTGAGAAGTTATTTTAGTTAAAAATTGTGCGGTAATTAAAAGTTACCATATAATATATACACTCAAGAACCAAAACATTATGACCACCCCTACATTTTGCAATGAACTCGCCTGGATGACGTGGAAGGCACGTGATCAGGTGGAAGTGGTATTTAACTGGTATTAAGTGGTGGTATTAATCCAAACCAAGGCTTGAAGCTGTGTTGCGCGCCAAAGGTGGGCCAACTCGTTATTGACAGGTGGTCATAATGTTTTGGCTCTTGAGTGTATATATATCACATACTTGCACGAAGACAAATCTTAGCTTTTATAATTTTCGATCTGCGAGTTTCAATTCCAAAATCAGGTATATTTCTCTGCGTATAATTGAAGATTTGGTTTGTCGCTCTACGGTAATTTTTTTTACACTTTGGACTAATTAGACAGAGACCTACAGTTTAAAGTGGATTCCGAACCACTCCCAAACATCCATTTCACCGCCAGGATTCGAATCTGAAACCTGGGGTACCAAACACCAGAGCGCCAGCCAATTGGTCATTAGGCCTCTATAATTGAAGTATATCTGATTCTTGAAAGTCTTCTTTACAGTTCAGAATTTCCTACAATTGTTGACGAAAGGTAAAAAAAAAAAATTTCCCCATTCCTTATATTTGTATTTCTGGGTTAATAGTAAATATTTGGCAGCAGTATTTTATCATTCGATTAATTTGAATAAATACAAACATTTTCAATTAATTATTTTTTAATTCAGTTCAAATTTCAATGAAAAGTAAAAAAAAAAATAAAACTTTAATCAATCAACCATAGGTCTGCGAGTTAAAAAAAAATTTCTGAAAAAAATTGTAGTTAAAAAATCATAAGTTTCGAAGTATATTTGCATAAAAAAAGAAAAAGTAATATTTTTTTGCAAATAATAAGTAAAATAACATATGCTGAAGTCATTTGGTTGTTTTGGGGATAATTTTCCTTTAATGATAAATCCAAGAATCTAGAGAATTACTCAAGACATATTTAATATGATCTAGCAAAACCAGAAAAAGCAGTCTGTCACATGATTGATCGAATATGAATATTTAACATTTTCGGCAAATGGATAACCGATAGACTGAAAGCAATATAAATGATAATTTTGAGAACTATTTTTTGGATATTGGATTTCTATCTCATGCAGCTATGAATGCATTTTTTCCTATTATTCTGAAGCACAGCTAACATATGAGTTTTTCTCCACATCTATTTGACACTGATTGATTACCTTACTGTTCATGTTTATCTATATATTGCTCCAAATATATTTCTTATTTAAAAAAAAAAGACTCTAGTTTTAGTTGTGATAAAACTAGCAGAAAACATTGGATGGTTTTATTTTTGATAATCTTTCCATATATTTAGTATCTGTAACTATTCAAGTTTAAGGAATAGATAAAAATTAATAAGGAAGAAATATATTTTTTTTAATTCCTAAAAAGATAAAGATAATTTTCACGTGAAATTTGCATTATCTGATATAATGCAATATAAAATAAGCAAAGCCTTTTATAAGGAAAAAAATATATCCAATAAGGCACTGGCACTTTCATGGATTATAGTTTATTTTTTCACTTTTTATTTTTTTTTTATTTCTATGAAAACATTTGCATAAAATTAGGTACTTTAATTTCCTTCCAAATCGCTTAATTACTTTTACTAAATAAACATTTGTAATTAAGCTATTTGTTTATTCAAATCCTCTGTGGGAAATATGAAAAATAAAAACTTTAATCAACCAACAATATGTCTGCCAGTTAAATATTTTCTAAAAAAATTATGCTTAAGAATCATAGGTATTGATAAGTAGTTTTAAGTAAAGTTCATAGTATATATGAATAAAAAAATTTATATTTTTTAAATAATCATTAAATAACATATATTAAAGTTGTTTGGTTGTTTTGGGGATAATTTTCATTTTACTATAAATCCAAGATTCTAGAGAATTACACAAGCCATATTTAATAGGATCTAGCAAAACCAGAAAAAGCAATCTGTCCTATGATTGATGGAATATGAATATTTAACATTTTCGGCAAATGGATAACCGATAGACTGAAAGCAATATAAATGATAATTTTGAGAACTATTTTTTGGATATTGGATTTCTATCTAATGCAGCTATGAATACGTTTTTTCTATTATTCTGAAGCACAGCTAACATAAGATTCTTCTCTACAACTATATGACACTGATTGATTGCCTTACTGTTCATATCAATTTATGTATATATTTTGCTCCAAATATATTTATTATATTTAGTAAGAAAAATATTCTGGTTTAGTTGTGATTAAACTAGTAGAAAACATTGGATGATTTTATTTTTCATATATTTACTATAACTATTCAGGTTAAAGGAATAGATAAAAATTAATAAAAAATAAATAGTTTTTTTTTATCTTCTAAAAGTACGAAGATAATATTTCCGTGAAATTTATATTATCAGACATACTGTAATATTTTTTTTTATAATGCAGATTGCTTAGACAATTATCTTTTATACCATAAGCAAGGGATGCACCGACGTTACTCACTTTGCACTATCCAGGGGCGCGTGTAGCTTGAAGATAAACTACGGACGCGGAATAACAATGCCCCAGCAAAGCTCTACGATCATATTAGACAGGTACCTACGGTTTAAAGTGGATTCCGAACCCCTACAAAAATCCGAACGAATCGAACCCGAAACCTGTGGTACCGAGCGCCAGAGCGCTATCCACTCGGCCATCAGGCCCTACATATTGCAATATAAAATAAGCAAAGCCGTCAAAATACTACAGAACAATCCAATAAGGGCGGGCCTGAATGGCCGAGTCAAAAAGGTGCTCGGTACCAAATTTCGGGTTCGACTATGGATGTTTGTAACAATCAACTTTAAACCGTAGGTCCCGGTTCTACGGATCGTAGAGCGTTGCGGGGGCATTGTTACTCCGCGTCCGTATCTTCAAGTTACATGCGCCCCCTCGGTAACGCAAAGTGAGTAATGTCTGTGCAGCACTTGCCTTAAGACATCAAAGACAATTGTCTAAGTTGGTTTCCAGCTGCATTAGAACGAAAAAAAAAATCTAATAAGGAATTGGCATTTTCGTGGATTATTTTTCTTTTTATCTTTCAAAATTTTGCATAAAACTGGGTACTTTAATTTCCTTTCAAATCGCTTAATTACTTTTAATATGGCTAAATTTTCTCCTTAGTTAATTATAATTGTATATTAATGAGAAAAAAAGGGGCACTTAGTGCCACAGGTTGGATTCGAGTCCCGGTGGTGCCAAGGATGTTTGTAGTGGTTCGGAATCCACTTTAAACCATAGGCGTACCTTGTATATCATCTCTTATGTGATATCTTCCAGCCTTTTACAGTTCCATTGTTCATAATTTCGTAGCAACTACTTCTACTGTCTATTTAATAGTTATTACTATTTTCTAATCTGTATAATTGCTTTGAGGAATATTCATTTCTCCAGCTCTCTGATTTGAATATTCTCCAATATAGTGTTTATTGTATTGCATTAGAATAAATATAAGAAAAATTTAAAACAATGTATTTATATATTTTCGCATTTCATATTTCACCCTTTTTTAAATTTTAAATTTTTTGATATTCTTTTCTATTTTTATAAAAAGTTTCTCCCATTGTTCAGCTTCTGTACCTAAAAAAGTGAATTATGCAAAAGATTCCCGCCTCCATCTTGAGTCGATTCATTTCACCCACATCATTCCCAAACTGTATAGGGGCAATTCAGCTTTAGGCACAATGATGTGGTGTGGTGTAGTAGTAGTAGTAGGACGTAGGGCTGACAACTGTACCCTGTGAAAAGAAAACGTATCCTGTCTCCAAATCTTCCAGTAAGCAGACGGCCTTGGACAACCAAAGGGATGTTGCGTTAATGAAGAAGAAGAAAAATCTTTGACAAAAATTACTTGTATAACCAATTTAAAAATTGCAAAAAAACCAAAAACCAATTGTTAATAATTAAAATTAAACAAAAATATTTCAAGTACAAAACAAGTGAATAACAACATACAAAATGTTTGTCAAATATACAATTTGTTACAATATACAAAAAAGAAAATGTTCATCTTTTGTCAGCAAGTACATGTTATGTGATATATTTTTTACTTCTTTGATTTTTTATAATATTCTTTTAAAAATTAGAGCTGAACTCAAAAATAAGAATTCAGAGGGGCACTTAAATGAATATCTAAAGCCTAAATGATGAAACAATATCGTTAAAAATCGGCAAAGTCGGCAACAGTATCGTTAATTTGCGGCAAAGTCGTGATATTTGCATGCTTGAGTGCAAGAAATTGGATAAAAATTATAACGACGACTAAGTGTTGTAGATAAGAGACAACTAGATGGTAATTTTGATTGTTGTATCAACATTCAGAATTCCTGTCGACAATTTTCGAGTTTTCTTCTGTACAATGCGCAAATGTAATACAGTTATCTATTGAGATTCTAGAAGAAGACAGCAAACCATCTATTTGTCATCAATTTTTATTCGAATATTTATAAAATATTACATAAAAATGATGTAATTAAAGTAAAAATAAATAAGTTATTAGGTTGTTAGCATTGAAAATTAAAATAATAATTAATAATTAATAATTAAAAATATAAAATAATTATTTTATATTAAAATTATTAAATTTAATAATAATTTAAGTCATTAAACTTTTAAATTAAACCACTTAATTTAACAATATCAAACACAGAAGAGGTTTCATTTAGTTCGTTAAATATGTCGAAAATTGTAAATAATTTGAATTACAAATAATTTGTTATTTACATTGTAAATAACATAATTGTAAATAATACTAAGGGAATTAAAGATTCATAATGTACATTCATTTAATGTTTTTATTTGTATATGAAATCGATTAAATCATCTGAAAATCAAATATATATTACGGTATTCTAAAATTGACATATAATTTAGATAAAAAATAAAAATCCATTATTTTTATGAAAGGTCTGCATCGTTAATTTATCATAATCCTAATCATAATTTATCATAATCATAATCATAATCGTAAATAGCAGAAGTATACAATACTATATGAAAGTGAATTAAAGATTCATAATATGCATTCATTTAATGTTTATTTGTATTTGAAATCGATTATATCACTGGAAAATCAAATATATATTACGGTAATCTGAATTCGTTACCTAAGTTGGATAAAAGAAGAATCTATTATTTTTATGAAAGCATCATTAAATTAGAATAATAATCATAATTTAGCATAGTCCTAATAATAATTTAACATAATCATAATCGTAAATAACATAATCATGCAAGAAATACTATATGAAAGTGAATTAAAAATTCATAATGCACATCCAATTAATGTGTTTATTTGTATATGAAATCGATTAAATCATCGGAAAATCAAACATATACACTGAAGTGACAAAAGTCATGGGATACCTCTTAATATCGTGTCGGCCCTCCTTTCGCCCGGCGAAGTGCAGCAACCCGACGTGGCATGGACTCAACAAGTCGTTGGAAGTCTTCTGCAGGAATATTGAGCCATGCTGTCTCGATAGACGTCCATAATTGTGAAAGCGTTGATGGTGCAGGATTTTGGGCACGAACAGACCTCTCGATGATGTCCCATAAATGCTCGATGGGTTTCATGTCGGACGATCTAGGTGGCCAGATCATTCGTTGGAATGGTCCAGAATGTTCTTCAAACCAATCGCGAACAGTTGTGGCCCGGTGACATGGCGCATTATCATCCATAAAAATTCCATCGTTGTTTGGGTACATGAAGTCCATGAATGGCTGCAAGTGATCTCCAAGTAGCTGAACATAAGCATTTCCAGTCAATGTTCGGTCCAGTCGCACCAGAGGACCAAGTCCATGCCATGAAAAAACAGCCCACACCATTACGGGGCCACCACCAGCTTGAACAGTGCCTTGCTGACAGTTTGGGTCCATGGCTTCGTGGGGTCTGCGCCACACTCGAACCCTACCAACAGCTCTTACCAACTGAAATCGTGACTCATCGGACCAGGCCACGGTTTTCCATTCATCTAGGGACCAACCGATATGCTCACGTGCCCACGAGAGTCGCTGCAAGCGATGTCGTTCTGTCAGTAAAGGCACTCGAGTCGGTCTTCTGCTGAATAGCCCAAGAAAGCCAAATTTCTCCGCACAGTTCTAACAGACAAGTCCCTTGTACGTCCCACATTGATTTCTGCGGTTATTTGACGCAGTGTTGCTTGTCTGTTAGAATTTACGACTCTTTGCAGACGTCGCCGGTCTCGGTCGTTAAGTGCAGGCGGTCGACCACTGCGCTGTCCATGGTGGGATGTTATGCCTGAAATTTCATACTCTCGGCACACTCTTGACACAGTGGATCTGGGAATGTTGAATTCCCTAACGATTTCCGAAATGGCATGACCCATGCGTCTAGCTCCAACTAACATTCCGCGTTCAAAGTCTGTTAATTTCCGTCGTGCGGTCATCGTCATGTCAAAACCTCTTCACATGAATAACTTGAACACAAATAAAAGCTCTGCGAAAGCACTGCGCATTTATACCTGTTCTACGCGATGCTACTGCCATCTGAAAATTTGCATATTGCTGTCCCATGATTTTTTTGTCACTTTAGTGTATATATTACGGTATTCTGAATTCTGTATATAGCTTAAATAAAATAAAAATCTATTATTTTTATGAAATGCAAGCATCGTTAATTTTTTTAATATCATTAAATAAATTATAATAAATCCTCTATAGTATTATTTCCCGTAAAGCGTACCACATTAAACGGGTTGTCAAATTACTTTAATAGATTGCATGACATTCATCTGATGGCTACATAAACGAGCGATATATCGCTACAGCGTTTCATACATTGATATTTCACGAGATGAGGCGTACACGAACCTGAATTCCATGAAACTGTGTAAATATGCAAATGCAAAATGACGGCAAAGTTGAAATCGCGTGTGCAGGCGTCAGTCAGACGTCGGAATATGCAAATTTGAAATGAGGAGATGCTGAATTAGATTTCTATCTGACCCTGCAGTAATCGGGGATTCTATTGAATACCACTGATGAATGGATATCTGGAATTCGGTGAGCGTCATTAATTCAAGTGATTTGATCCAGTTATCGGTCCATATCTCCGAAATTCCTCCATTGAATATTAATATAATCCCAGTTAATGTAGTTAAATGGCATAAGCACTTTTATGAACAGAACAATTTGATTACATTTTTGTTGATTAAAATATTGCTTAATTGAAACTTAGTTTTAAATAAAAAATATTGATAATAATGCAATACTATATGAAAGTAAATTAAAGATTCATGACATACATTTATTTAATATTTATTCGTATATGAAATCAATTACATCACTGGAAAATCAAGTATATTAGATATATATTACAGTACCTCGAATTCTATATATATCTTAGATTAAAATAAAAATCCATTATTTTTAGGAATGGCAGGCATCGTTAATTTATTTAATATCATTAAATAAATTATAATAAATCCTCTATAGTATTACTTCCGGTAAAGCATATAATGTGATATATATTAGAAGGCTTGTCAAAGTACTTTAATAGATTGCATGACATTCTGATTCTGATGGCTACAGAAACGAGCGATATATCGCTACAGCGTTTCATACATTGATATTTCACGAGATGAGGCGTCCACGGACGTGAATTCCATGAAACCGTGCAAATATGCAAATGCGAAATGACGGCGAAGTTGAAATCGCGTGAGCACGCATCAGTCAGACGTCGGAATATGCAAATTTGAAATGAAGCTGGTGAATTAGATTTCTATCTGGCATTGCAGTAATAGGGGATTCCTATTGAATACCACTGATGAATGGTATCTGGAATTCGGTAAGCGTCATTAATTCAAGTGGTTGAATCGAGATATTGGGCCATATCTGGATAATTTCTCCATTGAATATTAATATAATCACACCTATTGTAGTTAAATGAGATAAGCACTTTTATGAACGGAACATTTTTGATTACATCTTTTGTTGAATAAAATATTATTTAATTGAAACTTAGTTTAAACTAAAAAATATTGTTTGTTTGTGACTAATTCTCAATGAGCATGAGATTATGAGATTCATGAGATTAGCATGAATTCCCTATGAGAGATCTACTAATGGATGAAGGGAAAGGGGGCAGCTTCTGTTGTGATGGAGCACCCGTAGGTAGAAGTCTGACTTTTGCTCCGTGACGCTCTTAGAATCGTATGAGACCGGGACCTACGGCTTAAAGGGGATTCCGAACCACTACAAACATCCGTGGCACCGCCGTTACTCGAACCCGAAACCTGTTTTACCGAGCTCTAGCCACTCGACCATTCAGGCCCATATAAAAATATTAATTTTTAATTAATAGTAATGATATTATCACTAATCAACTCAATGGCATGACTAATTAAATTAGACTCTCCAGGATTAGATGAAAAACAAGTAGAAAATTTCCGTAAACTATTCTTTAATTCTTTTATTTGATTTGGTAGTAAACTTTTCTTTGAATATTCATCTTCTAAGATGTCGGAGAAATTCAAACGATTATTATAATTGGGGAATTTTTAATTCCACATCCACAACCATCATGTAATATTTCTGGCCTTCTATAATATGGTTTAATCATATTGACACGATACATACGATTTTGTTCATTTTTATATATTTTTCAATTTTTTTTTTTTTTTTTTTTTTTTTGATAATTTTTTCTCTATTTTGGAAAGTTTATTAGTTTATTTCCAGCAAGTTTATTTTGTCTGTTAATTACTAAAACCAAAACTGGTCAGAATTCTCTTCAAGCATACCACGTTTTCTTTTTAAATGGGCTTGCATTATATTTTCAATTGCCATTTATTCATACATTTGATTCATCGAAAAACTTATTCAATAACATTGTTTTATTCCGCTGGTTCTATGCATTTTCCATAAAGTAAAGTAACTTGAGTTCGTAGATTTTTACTATGAACAAGTTCAGCAGGGGAATAACCTGTACTTTTATGAGTGACAGTTCTAATCGCAAATAAGGCATTTGGTATATACAGATGATTTCTGAAGCAGCTTCGATACATTCTTCCCATTCTGAAGCAGCGTCGATACATGCGACACTTAAAATTATTTTTAAGGCTCTATAAAAATGTTCTACAGGATTGCATTGAGGATGGTGAATAAAGCTTCTTACAAACTCACTCCTAAATCTCTCCAAAAATTCTATTGTCAAGGTACTCACGAAAGAGGTCTCTCACACTTAGGAAAATATTCTTTTTATATACTTCTTTATGTTTACGACAAGACGATATCGACACTTGCAAAAATCTCGTAGTATCGATTCTGTTGTCCATTCACAGATCCCATTCTTATAAAGGTTGTAAAAATTTATCTTTAGCTATTCTTCCGAGCCCATTGACACTCTCCGAAGATTCAGGTATTTTATGTTTAGAACATTGAGTCTTAAATGTTGATAAGATCCACTCTGATAACATCTAGGTACTTTTCTTTTTTCAAAAATATATTTCTGTTTCGAAGTTCTGAAATTGCCACTATATATTACTTGAAGTTTTGATATGGAATTGTTTTCAAATCTATCTTTCTTTTCAAAAGAAAACTTTGAATTTGGACTAGAATTGTCAATTTCTCTTCCGATTTGTGACAACTTGCCTTTGAAATTTTCCTCGAACATCTACACAGGAATCTAACTTTCCAGACAACTCCTTTTGTTTGGTTTGTCGCTCTACAATCATCTCGTGCACACGAGGGCTAAACAGACTGGGACCTACAGTTTAAAGTGGATTCCGAACCACTCACAAATATCCATGGCACCTCCAGGATTCAAACCTGGAGGCTGTGATACCAAATGACACAGCACGACAACTCCTTTGGAGAAACCAAGTCACTTCATTCATCGATAAAATGATCTCAAATTTCGACCGGTACACGGCGCTTTAATTGATCAGTAACCATTAACGACAATAATTTATAAAAACTAGTAATTCGTAATCCAGATTATCATTCTCTGCAGTAATTCTTTAATTCATACCTAAAGTCAATCCACGTGGATTCAGCCAGTACCTCTGTGATGTTTCATAAATTTCTGTTGAAATTTTTCTGCATTAAGTTGGAACCTATTCAACAATAGAATTTTCATATGATCATAATCTTTAGCTTTATCAAAGGGTTGCGAGCAATTAACTGTGTTCTCATAGGGAAGAAGTTCCAATAAATAAGAGACAAAATGTATAATCGAAACAGAATCCTTAATTCTTGTCTTTTGAATAGCAATAGATATAAAGCTACATCGTTTTTTTTGTCATAATTTTCCACAATATGCCAAAATTCTGTTTTAATGGATGCATGGCCATTATGTTGAAGAGTGATCGATTCTATTCGCAATTTTTCTAATTTAAACTCTTTCGTTTCATCGTTTTTGTTCATCTAATTTTTCCTTCAATTTTAAGCCCTAGTTTTGTTTAAATTTTCGCTCTCCAACTAAGCATTAAATAATTTTTTCGTAAATTCTTCTTCATAATTTTGATTTTCTGTAATTTCCTTTTTGAGTTTAGTTAATATTATAGTCGAAACTGCATCAATATCTAATTCGGGCAAAAATTGAATAACGAAGAGTAGAAAGAATTTGAATTAGAAAGTTGCGAATAGAATCTACCACTCTTCAACAAAACGGCCAAGCATCATTTAAAACAGAATTTCGGCGAATTATGTAAAAAATATAACGAAAAACAAGCGGTATTAGTTTATATCTGTTATAATTGCAAGAAATTGAATGTCCTCTTTGCTACCTCTAGCTAAAATGCCGTGTTTTCTTCAACAAGAACAACCTATTCTTATTTACTGACAATATTAACTTAGCAACAAAAAATTCAATAAACAAAGTAATCGAAACTTCCATATTTGTACAAAATTCGTTCTCACATTAATTATTACCCCAAAATATATCTAACATTGTTTGAAAATGAAAATAAAATGAATTTCAGAATTTTGTATAATGTTTTTATTCCATAAGCCGTTTTCATTTTACCGTAATCAAACCATCTTATACGAAAATATATAAACATGCGAAATATATTATACATAATTAAATCACTATATATATATATATATTATTCAAAGCAAAAATAACATATTAGGTATATCTCTAATGCGGATAAAAATTCTGTAAATACTTTAACTGTTTTGAAATGAATAAATAAAGCTTCCATTTCAAAACTCTACTTAAAATTGCACAATATTTATACAAATTCAAAAGTTTGGGTTCGAATATTTATTTAGCAACAACTAGACGAAATCTTATTAATAATTAAGGAGAATAAGATATTCACAAAAGCTTCAATATTTTAAGAAAAAATATTTTATGTATATTTTGAATACAATTTGCATGTTCAAATGTATCAAAAGAAAAAAAAAAGATGTACAAAATGCAAGTTTTAAGATAAAGGGCGTATTTTTTTACTTAGTGTGAGCAATGATGCTCCTAAATAAAACTTAAGTAGTGTACTTTTATTATTGTACTTAAGTTTAATATTTAAATTTAATACTACGAGCAATGATGCTATGAAAACAAATTTAAGTACAGCGTATACTTTATCATTGAACTTGAGCAATGATACTTTTCAAATTCAATTTAACGCAATATTTAATCACATCGTTCAAAAATAATAAATCTTATACACAGATTTGAAAATGAAATTGTTTTCTTTCTTAATTTATAATAAATACCAAAAAATATAAATATTATATTTTTAGCGAATATTCTTATTTAAATTAATCATTGTATTCTTAAGTAATTCAATACTTTATAAATTTAAATTATAAAACACGACTTAATTAAGAATAGAAACTGCAATATGATAATATACTCATGTGTGTTAAATTGGTAATAAAACTCACAGCTCTACAAATCACAAAACTCCCAGCTCACATCTCTCAAAAATAACCAAAACAATTTTGATAAAGAATGACGTACCTTTTGGAATCGCTTGCGCAACTTTCAACATTCTATCGATGCCTCCAAATAAATGGTCTGTGATGCCTACTATGATAGATATGACACTGACCACAGATTCCATTTAATTACAGAAATTTTATTTTGCGACACAAATAAAATTAAACATATCTTTACAAACAAGACAAAAATATCAACTACATTTTACATCTCTGCATGACGTCGCACGCATTACCACAACTGGCATGATCTAACTGGAATACTCTGTCAACTGTCTACGGTGAAACCCATCTGAGTGAATGGAACTTGACGTCAGCCGAACAAAGGCAAGTTCAAAACTTCTGTGATGGTCTCGGCAATAACACATCTGCCATAACTCAGATCCTCAAGGTCGGCTCACTTACTATTGATATTGGATACACCTTCAGTACGACGGTTTAACTTCAACTCTTTTCATACAGACATTGGTAGCACTATTGTGCAATTGCGCAAAATATATTGTTTATTATGACATTCAGAACTTCCGTGTTTACCAGCGCAAATGAAACAACGGAGTTTGTTGTTACAGTTAGATTCATTACTTAACAAAAACATTTAAAAATCCTCCACTCTGAGAATTGTCCAATCTATTTTTAGAAGCTTTTGTTTTAGAATGTGCATTCCACATTAGAATCTACCTTAATCACTAAATGTTTGTCGTGGTCAAATTTCTTTAAAGGAAATCTAATTTTTGATTCATTCAATTTCTCTTTAGTCACCATAATTTCCAGATTTTGTTCTGAAATTATTTCTAAAATCTCGCGTTCAGGGATGTCGATCGGAAGATTCCTAATGAGGATAAATGGATTCTTTTGCTTAGGCATATATGCAGTGAGTTTCTTTCACAATCATTGTGGATAGCTGACTGTAGCAAATTTGTGTCAATTAATAAAATACAGTGCACTATTATTATTCAAGTTTTTAACATTTCGAATACCTGAGTTGTGTATCCTAGGATTGATACGCACCTTTGAGAATCTTTTAAATACCAGGCAAGAGGTTCCCAGAGCTAAGGAGCAGACAACAATCTGCATAACTGTTAGCGCCATTTTGTGCTGGTGATGTTAAAATTTGAGCAAATGATTCGAGAGGTGGGAAAGATTCCTCCGTAGCCATATAAGAACTGGGACGAAATGGATATTTAATATATCTATCAATATTAGTTATCAGAGTTTTAAGCATTACTGTCATTTTCTTGTATTTGAGTATTTATATTGAATAAAAAATATTTCTACTTTTATTTTTTGTGGGCATTTTTCATGCGATTTATGGATACTGTCTTTTTACTTTCCGTCATGGAGATTTGTAATTTTTTTCCCTGATAAATTTTTAAAAATAATAATAAAGTTCCGAGCATATTAAAAAAATAAAATAAAATTAAGCCTTTATAAAACAGAGAATTTGCACACAAAAAGAAAATATTATAATTCTCAAATTATATCCAAAAACAAAGCTAAAAACGTAGAAAATTAAGAAATTTGTTTAAGAAAAACATTCAAAAAGCATCCTGAAAAAAATGACGTGAACAATAAATGGTGAGGATCCTACTGTGTTCTACATGAGGAAGTCTAGATTTGTGAGGATCCAATTTCCCTCAAGGGAGTTAATTCACTAAAAACAAAAATAGTTCACTGTTAAGAGGGAAGAGGCTAGTATTCTACTTGAGGTCATAGGTACTTCACAGATGTAACGGTGAGTCGTAGGGAAATAATCACGTCAACTGTCAACACAGTAGTAAGATAAAAAATGGCGTTCTTGTTGATTCCTCAGAAACAAAGGCTCTATGAATAATCTTTATCCACTTTTGAGATTAAATACCGGCTTGGTGAAAATATACAGTTATAAGATACAATTTTCAGTTACTAAATAAGGATTTCTAATATATCTCATTAATAAAAGATAAAATAAAGAGCATGTAAATTGCACATGGATACTGTATCTTCCTTATATGGCTCTCACCAAGTAAAGACTCATGTAATCCGCTTTTGGATTCAAATTATTGCAGGTTTGGTATGTCACTCTACGGTTATTTTTTTGCACACTTTGGGCTAATTTGGCCGGGACTTGCAATTCACGGTGGATACCGAACCACAAACATCCACGTCACCGCCAGGGTTCAAATATGATTGCAGGATCTATTACAGAGTGAAGGAATTGCGCCTCGGAACGATTTCTTCACTGGAGTGGAGCGTCTTGATGGCCAGTTGGCTAGCTCGGTGGCCGTTGGTACCACAGGCTTCAGGTTCGAATCTTGGCGATGATGCGGATGTTTGTTAGTGGTTCGGAATCTATGTTAAACTGCTGGTCCCAGTCTAATTATCCCAAAGCGTGCACAAAAGGACCGTAGAGCGACAAACCAAACCTGTCTTCTTAATTTCTTAAATTCAAAATTTATTTCTCCTCTATTATTTGCGTACTTTTTTACTCTAATAGTTATTATTCCTTTCAACATTTCTTTCATAGTTTCGTTTTCATATGCCTTTGACGTTAATTCATAAGTTCTGTTATTTTCAAACCTTCAACCAATATCATTTTCCAACTCCTGAGCTAATTCTTGGAGGTCGCATTTTCTAACATTTTTGAGCAAGAATTCCATTGCTAACTACATTTCTCAAAATCAATTTAACTGTTACTAATAGTTCCACACGGGCCTGATAGCCGAGTGCCTGGCTCTCGATACCCCAGGTCTCGGGTTTGAGTCTCGACGGTGCCTTGGATGCTTGTAGTGGTTCGGAATCCCCTTTAAACCATTGAGAGTTGGGAGTAGAGCTGGCATCCCTACCCCGTAAAAAGAGTAAGAATCTGCCAGTAGGCAAAAGATCTTGGTCCACCATGGGGTTGTTGCGGCATTGACGAAGTTTTGCACGTATTGCTATGCGAGTTATATTAAAAAATTAAATCTGTCTTGTACTTCAAACAGTTACCAATCCTGAATTCCCTTTTCCTTCACCGTTGCTACCAATGATGTCAGTAAGATGTTTGAACACAAAAAGATCGCAAGTCAACAAATCATTTATTTTCAATATTAACTAACCTAGCCAAACTCTACAGATGAATATTATCCATAAATCAAAACGATTCCCAAATCAAATTTGCTGCGTCAGAAAGCCATGACGATCACACAGTACTATGACCTTCAAATCGAAAAGTTCTAAGCTGCTTTTTAATTTTTCGCTGTTCTCAACATTTCTTTTAAGCTGCTAATCGATCAAAGCTAATCTAATAGAATCATGATTTAAAATTAATTTCCATAAACACTTGAACCGTACAATCTTTATCTGAATAACACCAGATGGGTTTAACGCTTGGTCTGATTAGTGCGTTACTTAAAAAAAAATATCAAGTGGATCTCCGAAATTACATTTTCCAATCTTATCACCACGTATTTAATTAAGGCGGAAAAATTATGAGTGAAATCTTTCAAAAAAGGATGATTGGAAATTTATTAATATTTTAAATTTGTTTATAATTTATTATTACCCAATTATTTGTTATTGTTTCTTATCTCACATGGTCGGCAGCAATATCTATACCAAATCCATGAGCCCGTGTGTCTCAAACAATGAAAAACCTCAAAACCGTCGAGTCATGATAAAGGGTAAAAAAAATGAAGGTTCTTTTTGTTCTGCTGCCTGATGGCCAAGTGGCTAGTGCTCTGGCCTTCGGTACCACAGTCTACAGGTTCGAATCCTGGCTATGTCCTGGATGTTTGTGAGTTATTCAGAATCTACGTTAAACAGTCGTTCCCAGTCTAATTAGCCTAAAGTATGCAAAAAAATGACACCAAAGAAACAAATCAAACCAAATCGTTTTATCCCTGCTTCACAAAGACATGGGGCACCCAAAGTGAGAAATTTGACTTCACTCCACCTAATTATGCACAAGGTACATATTTTTGTCACCTTTTACGACATGCATGGGCTACAGTGAGACTATTCTAACCCGAACACAAACGGGGATTCCCTAATTTAAATAATTTCATTCACAACAGAAAACGGTATGAAAATACTTATTTTTATAAAAATAAGCTTTTAATAAACTTGACAACTTTCATTTGATATTATTCAACTTTTTAATAATTTTTGAGTAACTATTTTTTTTAAATATAAATATCGACACAAATAAAGCAAATTTAATACGAGAAAAGCTATTTATTTCAATTCTAAATTTAAACATATACATTGTAAGTCGGTATTAAAATTTAAAATAATGGAATAATATTTTCCAATTACAATAAAATTTCGTTTGGAACCTAAATGTACTCCAAGTAATTTAATTAAAAAATAAATAATGATTTGTGTATTGAACTTCTGTTTTTTTTTTGTTTGCTTTCGAACAGGGAAGAAAGAAAGAATACTTTTTGTTTGAGTGGGTTAGTTAAGTCTGTTAATTATTTCTCTTTGTTTTTAGAGATAAAAGAAAAGAAAATAGATTAAAGTAATTAACTTGCTTTTGTTCTTCGAAAACAATTCCTTTTGTAACAATATATCTAAATGCGACTTTTTTTTACTATTTTAGATCTGGAAGCTAAATTACATTTGTATTAAAAAATCATTGTTTTTATCAATTTTTTTAAAATTCAAACTTGATTAAAATTGTATTTTTTTTTTTTTTTTTTGACGAAGGGAGTTAGAATTATTTAAAGAAATATATTTATTGGGTTTGAAATATCTTCCAGTTCTTTTTGTATTTAACTTTAATTATTTTTGGACTGAATTTAATATAAAATATTTTAAAATTTATCTGTCTAAGTTTTAAAAATTGAATATTTTAATCCGACTATAAAGAATGGAGGAAAAATAACTTTTAGGATTTTTTTTAAAAAAAAAAAATTATTTCATTGACATATATAATATTGATTGAAACTCAATTTATACAGAAAATACTTATCCGTTTATATATACTACTATTGCTATTACCACACCATATCCACATCACTGTGCCTAGAGCTGAGTTGCTCCTTTACAGTTTAGAAATGATATGGGTGAGAAGTCTGACTGGGCTCCGTGACGTTCTTACAGTCAAATGGGACCGGAACATACTGATTAAAGTAGATTACGAACCCCTACAAACACCCCTGGCACCCCGGGACTCGACCCGGAAATCTGTGGCACCAAGCTCCAGAGCGCTAGACATTCGGCCATTCAGGTCCCCGTTTATATATATATTGCGAATCTCATATCGACTGGTGCTGAACTACGCCAGGGTTACAGTTTTGCTTTCATATGCATACTAGATGTGTCATTAAACGTTGGCACTCCAAATCCATTAGCCGACTGAGGGTCAATTGGCAAGCGTCTGGCCATTGGTACCACAGGTTTCAGGTTCTAATCCTGGCGTTGGCATGGATGTTTGTGAGGGGTTTTGAATCCACGTTAAACTGTAGGTCATGGTTTAATTAACCTAAAGTGTGCACAAATGACCGTAGAGTGACAAAAACAAATCTAAATCCGTTTTCTCAGGATCGGTTTTGGTGAAGTAAAGTAAGTTCTCTGATGAATTAAAACAAACACCGGGAAAATACCGGATATCAAGCTGATCCACTTACGTTTGAAACTTCGGTAGGTCAGAAACAAATGATTTAGGATGCTCCAGGAAGAAAGATTCCAACGGATTAAGGTTTGGCTAGTGCAGAGGCTAAGTAATCCACCTGCCGGGATATTTGGTTTGGTTTGGTTTGGTTTGTCGTTCTACGTTCATTTTGTGCACACTTTAGGCTAATTTGATCGGGACCTACATTTTAACGGGAATTCCGAATCACTAAAAAACAACCATGCCACGGCCAGAATTCTAACCTGAACCTGTGGAACAGAGCCAACACAGAGCGTTTGCCAATTTTCCATCATATCACATTTAGAATGGAGATGGTCACCTACCGTGTTAGAGAAATGAACATGCATGAACCATATCTCCAGCTCCATTGTGGAAGGTACATCACAACCAAATCTATGAAAATGTGGTGCATAACATAACTTATGCACCATAACTTGACATAATTTAAGTGCAAAATATATGTTTCGCCATTAAGGTGGTCGTGTAAAAAATACTGAACAGCATATGGGATCTTACTGCGTACATCTTGTATTCATATGTGAACTACTGCACAGGTAGTTTCGTGATTTTCACTGACTAAATTTAATTTGAGATCTGATTGCCGAGTGACTAGTGTTCTGGCACTCGGTGGCACAGTTTTCGGGTTCGAGTCCCGGTGGTGCCATGTATGTTTGTAGTGTTTTTGGAATCCACTTTAATCCGCAGGTCCCGCTCTAATATAAGGATAGAGCGTACGGCTGACACTCCTACATGTAAAAGGAAACGTCTCGTCTCGAAATCTGCTAGTTGGCAGATGGCCTTGTGCCAACATGAAGCTATTGCGACGACGATGATGATGTTGAAATGTAATTTGAGATATCAAGTTTTGATACAATTATTGCTCCTCTTGATATTTATTCCAGCTTCGAGGTATCACCTTCAAGTGTATCCCCGCTTGCATATCACAGTGATTGAATATTAAAAATAACCAAATAAATTCTTTCCGATATGTTTATCCAATTTACAGTCCTTGTACAAAACAGGGAATTAATTGATACTCCAAAGTTAAAAGACTTAAAACGAATATCCAATATACATATTCAAAATCTTTTCATTTCAATACATTAAGTGTTTTTGAAAATGTTTTCAGGTTTTCGAAGATTCGGGGTTTTTTTAATCGTACTATAGTAACAAATCATTGATATTGTATAGAACTGAAATTTAACCACGACTTTATCGTTAGACACTATTGCTGATATTTAAACATTATAGCTATGGTGTAACATTTATTAGGACATTTTACATTGTAGCAACTTATGCGGCATAAATTTCATACTATGAAATTTAAATACGATACTCAATTCGTATAAAAGTTGCCATACTTCTAGAAACGTTCTTAGAAACAGCGTCAAATTCAACCAGCATAAACCCTAATAATGCTGAGAAATCAAAGAGGCTTCCAAGAAATTCAGAGAGGAAAAAAAAATCAATTTCATTCGTCCTGAATTACATTACATGTTCAAATATTCCGCTCCACGAAATTGCGTTACTTGTCGCGAAAGTTGTCTTCATGCAAATTGGGGCCTCGTCAAATTTCTTGAAGTGGAATATGCTAATGAAGGCATCTGGAAATTTCGTTTCATTTTCTCAATAGAGTTTGAGGTGGGCTTAAAACATTGATTTGGAGACAGTGGTCAAAATGTGAATAGCAGTCATTGAAAATTTTCTTTTTTGATCATTTAAAATCTTTGGATTTTAGGGTTTGCAGAAATTTCTATAGAGATGTAGATTACTTCTGTTTAGAGAATTAATTCCACTTGAAATACAATTGTTTAAGATTTACGCTAGGGAAAACTTCAGAAATGAAACTATTTGTATTCATTTTTTAGTCGACTAAACCTTCATTTTTATTTCAGAGAGTTGTGTATGCTTCTATTATGCATAAGGGAACTTTCAAAATAAGAAGCTGTTCTCGACAGGCATGGAAATGCTACGTTAAATTCTGCCACCTGAATAAAGATCTTGCATGTGAAATGCAAGATTAGTAAATACAAATTCGATCAATTTGGAATGAGTTCTTTTTTCATGGTGAATGCTCCAAAGAGCAGAAAACTCTCTTTCATTAAGAACAGCAATGTTCAAAGATTTATGTATAAATGAAGTTCGTTTGTAGGTCAATTTTAGCAAAATACACTAGGCATATAGTCCTTGACGATTAAACTACATGAATTATGCAGGTATAAATATATTTCTTACTTTTCTTTCAGTCCTTGTACATCACATGCATATCTTTGAGCTTCGAATGGATCTAGTAGTGTATGTTCGAGCAGTGAATAACTTGTATGTCGAAAATGATACTGTTCATCGATATAAAAAGTATCCTAAATTACCCAAACAATTACACAATTAAATTACCAAAACAATTAGTCAATCAAGTCCCCCAAACAATTTTAGCAAATAAATAGGGTCACACAATCAATGATGATTATACTTCGGGAATTATATAGTTAGAGATATCTTTATTTTTATTCAATCATTGTTGGAATTCTTAAGGCTTGTTCCCACCGAGGCGAGAGACGTGAAGATTCAAGAGGCAAGCGACAAAATTTTGTCGACCCCTTCACAGCGAAATGTCAGAAATAGCATTGCGCCTAGTGAAAAACCGCTTCGAGTTGAAAGTTGGGCAACTCCAAGCGGGGGCCTGCAAACCGGTTTCCGGCGACCGCGGTGAGGCTAGTGATTGGTCAAATTTTTTCGCTTGCATCTTGTCGCCTTGGTGAGCACGAGCCTTTATGCTTTAGTTCGCGCCACGCAGCGTCACGTGGTAGTTTTATAGAAATCGTTTGGAACTGATTCAGAATTGTGCTGTTGCCGTGGAGACCAGCAGTTGCTATGGAAACGAGTTGTTTTATTCTAAAAAGAAAATTTTTCTTCCAGTTTAGCTTTTGCCTTTCAGATGTTACCATCAACCCTGTATATCTTTGTAAATATTGCTTGTAAATAAATGAAGATTCCATAGATGTTTGTATGGATTGATCAATACTTCTCGAACCATCAGAAAGCTGCGGCTAACCAGAAAAATTGAACCACCGAAAGAAAGAAACAACGATAGTCGTAGTGACAATCATTGCACATCGCATGCATATCTTTGAACTTCAAATAGTTCTAATAGTGTATTATACTGAGGTTTGCAGCTGTGAATAATAACTTGCATGTCGAAAATGATACTATTGAACGATCTAAACAGTATCTCAGGTCACCCAAACATTTCACTACACACTTTTTTTGAGGGAACTGTTTATCTGAAACCATAAATATTAAGTTGTTTCTTATCCCACTTGGTAGACAGCAACATTTAGACCAAGACTATGAACGGAGTCATGATAAATGGTAAAAAAAAATGCTGCTTCTTTTTATTCTTATCCTTGCGGCATAAAGATATGGGCATCCAAAGGTAGAAGTCTGACTTTACCGCATCCGTTGTACCCCCGGCATTGGATATCCCATTTTAGTCTCATTTTACGACATGCAAGGACTACAGTGGGGCTATTCTAACCCACACTGGATATAAATATTAACTAAAAATAACAAATAATTTTGAACATGCATTGCTGTAAATATTAAACAATTTATATATGCAGGAACAAGCAAATCTAATTAGTCAAGTAAATTCTTTTTCAAGGTAAAAAGGTACCTCACATTTAAACTTAAAATGAATAAAATAAAAAAATAAAAAAAATAATAAAACGTACTTTATTTAGATTAATGTGTTTATACACAAGTCTTCACTAAATGAAATTATTTTGCTTTGGACGAAGGATTCCAGTTAGTCATTAATAAATTAATTTTAATATGAGGAATTTTGATTGATGAATGTTTCAAAACTACATTTAATCATATACTTTTATTTAAGGCACTAATGATCCTTAATCACAATTCATGATCTCATAATAATTTCCATTTATCAAACTGAACGTATGTTGTGGATAATCTAATTAGCATGCTAAGCGGAGGAATGCTGTTTTTATATGTGAATGGCATTTGTTTTACATAATGTAGATTTATGAGATTCTGTGCAACGTTTCTTGACAGACAATTTTAAACAACACTTATATAAGAAATTAATTTACAATAACTAGACCAACAATGTTAACCACAATATATGAATTTTCCAGAATAACATTAATAATACTCATGGCAATAAATGATTGTACGTGAATAAAATCAACAATAACCGTCTCAATAAATGAATTTACGAGAAAAATATCAACATCACCCATGTCAATAAATGGATGTACGAGAATAACATGAAAAATACCCATATTAATAAATGAACTTAAAGAGAATAAAATCAACAATACCCATGGCAATAAATGCATTTACGAGAATAATATCAACAATACAAATGTCAATAAATGAATTTACGAGAATTACATTGACTTCTGTTTTACTATTGGGGAGATTATATATATATATATATATATAAATTAAACTGTGACGTTTAAATTAAGATATGAGTGTCATTTGCAACGCTTCAGAGAAGAATTTCCATTATTAAAAAAAGATTTTAATGTTTTATTAAAACCATGAAGACAAATAGAACGTAGTTTGGTAAAAGAAAAAATATTTGAAATCTTTCTTTGTTAAAAAATCAGGAGCTTTCAATTTTTAAACTTTACAGAAATCTCAATGCTCAATTTGTTTATTCAATTTTATGGTAGAAAAGTTAAGAAAAAAGGACAATTATGTACAAACCCTATTCTCAAAGGACTCATTCCCTTTCCTTTATTTACCAAAAGGGTTCAACTTTCTTTCAAGGAAAAATGCATAGAAAAATCGCTTTTGTGGAATTATAATGCAAAGATTTATTCCACAGCCAAAGAGGCAGAATAACAATGTAGCGATAGGGTGCCGGAGGATATGCCAAATCGGTTTCAATGCATTCTAAATTTTCGAGGAAAAAAGTCAGCAATAAGAGATGATGGTATTTCTGGAAAATGGTTTACGTTCTTTACAGAGTGTTAATGTTTAGTGAGATCCTTCATATAATAATATTATTTTCGTACTGGTTGGATTTTAATAACTTTTAATTTACAAAACATTATAGTTCTTAAAACTCGTTTTTATTTTTAAAAATTATTTGTTATTTTTCATTCGGTATTGATTTATTTTATGTGTTTTTAACAATAATTCAATATTATGAATTTTGGTTGATGAATGTTTCAAAACTGCATTTAGTCTTATGCTTTTAAGACAATGATGGTCAATAATCCCAATTCTTGAGCTAATGATAATTTATATTAATCAAACTGAACGCGTGTTGTGGATAATCTAATTAACATGCTAAGCGGAAGATGCTTTTATATATGAATGGCATTTGCGTTACGTAATGTAGATAGAGGAGACTTTCTTGACAGAAAATTTCAAACAACACTTATATAAAAAATTAATTTACAAGAATTAAACCAAAAATGTTCATCACGATATATGAATTTACCCAAATAACATTAACAATACCCATGTCAATTAATGAATTTACGAAAATAAAATCAACAATACTCACGTCAATAAATTAACTTTACGAGAATAACATCAATATCCATGACAATAAATTAATTTACGAGAATAACATCAACACTATCGATGACAATAAATTAATTTACGAGAATAACATCAACACTATCCATGACAATAACAGAATTTACGAGAATAACATGAACAATACCAAATAAATACAATAAGTGAATTTACGAAAATAATATCAACAATACCCATGGCAACAAATGGGATGTACGAGAATAACATTTGCTCCAGAGAAGGATTTCCAATATTAAAAAATTTTTTTTTAATGTTTTGCTAAAACGATGAATGCAAATAGAAAGCGAGGCATATTGTTTGGTAAAAGAAAAAAATATTCTTTGAAATATATTCTTCTTTGTTACAAAATCAGAAGCTTTCAATTTTTAAAATTTTGTAGACCTTTAAAGAAATCTCAATGCCCTATTTGTTTATTCAGTTTTATGGTAGAAAAGTTAAGAAAAAATGACTATTATGTACAAACCATATTCTCAAAGGACTCATTCTCTTTGCTTTATTTACACAAAAGGTTTCAACTTTCTTTCAAGGAAAATGCGTAGAAAAATCTCTTTTGTGGAATTATAATGCACAGATTTATTCCACATCGTAAGATACAGAATAACAATGTAGCAATAGGGTTCCCGGAGGATATGCCAAATCGGTTTCAATGCATTCTAAATTTTCGAGGAAAAAGTCAGAAATAAGAGATGATATTTCTGGAAAATTCCTTACATCCTTTATAACTTGTTAATGTTTAGTGAGATCTTCATAAAATAATTTTTTTTTCATACATGTTGGATTTTAATAACTGTTAATTTACAAAGCATTATAGATCTCAAAACTCGTTTTTATTTTTAAAAATTATTTGTTATTCTACCATTCGGTATCGTTTTATTTTATGAGTTTTTAATACTTGTACAAGATTTTAATGCTATAACATGTTTCGAAAAAAGTAAAAAAAAAAAAAAAAATGTATATTAATTCTTTAGACGGTAACGATGTACACAACTCTAAATATTTTTTAATCTTGATTTACTTGTTTTATATTGTAGGAAGTATTTTTAAAATTTGGATTTACTAGTTTTATATACTAGGAAGTATTTCTAAAATCTGGATTTGTTTTATACACTAGGAAGTATTTTCAAAATCTGGATTTGTTTTATATACTAGGAAGTATTTTCAAAATCTGGATTTGTTTTATACACTAGGAAGTATTTTCAAAATCTGGATTTGTTTTATATACTAGGAAGTATTTTCAAAATCTGGATTTGTTTTTACACTATATTTTCAAAATCTGGATTTGTTTTATACACTAGGAAGTATTTTCAAAATCTGGATTTGTTTTATACACTAGGAAGTATTTTTTAAAAATCTTGTTTTACTTGTTCAACACACTAGGAAGCTTTTTTTTTTTTTAATTTGGATTTACTTGTTTTACACACTAGGATGTTTTTAATAAAAATCTTAATTTACTTGTTTTACATTCTTCATAATTTGAATTTTCGTAGCATGAAATTTAAATACAACATTTTCAGTTCGAATAAACCTGCCATATTTCTAGAAACTTTCTTAGAAATAGCGTAAAATTCAACCAGCATATACCATAATAATACTGAGAAATCAAAGAGGCTGCCAAGAAATTCAGAGAGGAAAAAAAAATCAATTTCATTAGTCCTGAAGTGAATCACATATTCAAATATTCCGCTCCAAGAAATGGCGTTACTTGTCGCGAAAGGTGTCTTCATGTAAATTGGGGCCGAGGCCTCGTCAAATTACTTGGAGTGGAATATGCTAATGAAGGCACTTGAAAATTTCTTTCATTTTCTCAATAAAGTTTGAGGTGGGCTTAAATCATTGATTTGGAGGCAGTGGTCAACGTGTGAATAGCAATCATTGAAAATTTTTCTTGATCATTTAAAGTCTTCTTTCATTTAAAGTCTTCTTCTGTTCACAGAATTAATTCCACTCGAAATACAATAGTTTAAGATTCTTATTAGGGAAATTTCTGAAATGAAACAATTTGTATTCAATTGTCAGTCGACTATAACTTTCTTTTTTTTTCAAAGAGTTGAGTATGCTTCTATTATGCATAAGGCCGCTTTCAAAATGAGAAGTTTTGTTGAAGGGCATAGAAATAGTACGTTAAATGCTGCTACTTAAATAAGGATCTTGTAAGTAGAATGCAAGACTAGTAAATACAAATTCGGTCAATACTTAAATTAGTTCCTTTTTATGTTAGTGCTAGAGCAGCAAATTGTCTTGCTAAAGAACAGCAATGTTCAAAGAATAGAATAGATTAGTCAATTTTAGCAAAAAAAATCAGACAATTCTTGATGAAAACGTTTCATGAATTTTATACTTATTGATATATTTCTTTATTTTTATTCAGTCCATGTACATAATATGCATATCTTTAAACTTCGAAATTCTAGTAGTGGATACTGTTGATGATTCGAGCAGCGAATAATAATTAACGTGTCGAAAACGATACTATTCATCGCTCTAAACAGTACAGAAAAACATTCACATAAACAGTAAATCAACTAATTTAATTAAATCAAATAATTAGTCAATTAAGTTACACAAAAAATTTTAGCAAAAAAAAAAAAAAAAATTGTAGTAGTGGATATTGTTGACGTTTCGAGCAGTGAATAATAATCTGCATGTCGAAAATTATACTACTTATAGATCTGTACAGTAACATAAGCCAACTAAGCAATTAGTCAACTAAGTTAACTAACTCAAATAAGTCAATTAATTCACCTAATCAATTAAGTCAAACAATTAGTCAATTAAGTCAAAAAATTAGTCATTAGTTAGTTAGTTTAAGTAACAATTAATACATCTTCCTCTTCACTTGCGGAAAGTACATTAACACCAAATCTAGGAAGACGTGGTGCAAGAAAATATATGTTGTGTCATTAAGTTTGCTGTGTACAAAATATCTCAACACTTAATTTTCATAACTTTGCATTCGTGTGTGATCTACTGAATAAGTACATAGTTTCGTGATTTTCACAGACGAATTGTAATTTGTGATATCAGGTTCTACCACAATTATTTCCCATTTTGGTATTTGTTCTCACTCCAAGACATCACTTCCAAGTGCATCACCGCTTGATCAGTAAAACTGAATATCACAGTGATTGATTATTAAAAATTACTCAAATAAATTTTCATCCGATATGCTTATCCAATTACTATTGTTGCTCAATACATACAATTAATTGATAGTCCAAAATTAAAAGACTTAAAAAGGGCGAAAGATATCCACTGTGGCAGAATTCAAATTTTTTTTATTTCAACATATTAAATGTTTTTGTAAAAGATACGTACATAATTACGCAGCATAATTTGAATTTTCGTTGCATGAAATTTAAGTACGACATTCACTTCGAATAAAACCTGTCATATTTCTAGAAACTTTCTTAGAAACAGCATGAAATTCAACCAGCATAAACCATAATAATACTGAGGAAGCAAAGAGGCTTCCAAGAAATTCAGAGAGGAAAAAAAATCAATTTCATTCGTCCTGAAGTGCATTACATATTCAAATATTCCTCTCCAAGAAATGTCGCTACTTGTCGCGAAAGTTGTCTTTATGGAAATTGGGGCCGGGGCCTCGTCAAATGAGTTGGAGTGGAATATGCTAATGAAGGCGTTTGGAAATTTCGTTTCATTTTCACAATAAAGTTTGAGGCGGGCTTAAAACACTAATTTGGAGGCAGTGATCAACGTGTGAATAGCAATCATTGAAAATTTTCTTTCTTGATCATTTAAAGTCTTCTTTGGATTTCAGGGTTTGCAGAAATTTGAATAGAGTTGTAGATTACTTCTCTTCAGAAAATTATTCTCGAAATACAATTGTTTAAGATTTTCACTAGGGAAAACTTCTGAAGTGAAACAATTTGTATTCATTTGTGAGTCGACAAACTTATATTTCAAAAGAACTGTGTATGCTTCTATTATGCACAAGGGAGCTTTCAAAATAAGAACTTTTTCTGGAAGAGCATGGAAATGGTACGTTAAATGCTGCTACCTAAAGAAGGACCTTGTAAGCAAAATGCAAGACTAGTAAATACAAATTCATTCAATTATTTTTAATGAGTTTTCTTTTATAGTGAATTACTCGAAAGAGCAGAAAAAGGTTTTGGTCATATATATAGGCCATGGACCCAAACTGTCAGCAAGGCACTGTTCAAGCTGGTGGTGGCTCCGTAATGGTGTGGGCTGTTTTTTCATGGCATGGACTTGGTCCTCTGGTGTGACTGGACCGAACATTGACTGGAAATGCTTATGTTCAGCTACTTGGAGATCACTTGCAGCCATTCATGGACTTCATGTACCCTAACAACGATGGGATTTTTTATGGATGACAATGCGCCATGTCACCGGGTCACAACTGTTCGCGATTGGTTTGAAGAACATTCTGGACAATTCCAACGAATGATCTGGCCACCTAGATCGCCCGACATGAATCCCATCGAGCATTTATGGGACATCATCGAGAGGTCTGTTCGTGCCCAAAATCCTGCACCATCAACGCTTTCACAATTATGGACGTCTATCGAGACAGCATGGCTCAATATTCCTGCAGAAGACTTCCAACGACTTGTTGAGTCCATGCCACGTCGAGTTGCTGCACTTCGCCGGGCGAAAGGAGGGCCGACACGATATTAAGAGGTATCCCATGACTTTTGTCACTTCAGTGTATATATATATATATATATATATATATATATGTATAAATATATTGATAGAAATTAACGTACAAAAAATACACCAACTTTAATTATCAAGAAATCTCCATTATTTGTTAATATTGAGTAATACACCAGCTCTTTGAACATTGTCGTTCTTTCAGCAAGACGGTTTGCTGCGCTTTTGAGCATTCACTATAAAAGAGAACTCTTTAAAAATTGATAGAATTTCTATTTACTAGTCTTGCAGTTTACTTACAAGATCCTTCTTTAGGTAGCAGCATTTAAAGTAACATTTCTATGCCCTTTAAAAAAAAACTACTTATTTTGAAAGTTGTCTTATGCATAATAGAAGCATACACAACTCTCTGAAAGAAAGATGAAGTTTTAGTCGACTCACAAATGAATACAAATTGTTTCATTTCAGAAGTTTTCTCTAGTGAGAATTTTAAACAATTGGATTTCAAGTGCAATTAATTCTCTGAACAGAAGTAATCTACATCTCTATTCAAATTTCTGCCAGCCCTGAAATCCAAAGAAAACTTTAAATGCTCAAGAAAGAAAATTTTCAATGATTGCTATTCACACGTTGACCACTGCCTCCAAATCAATGTTTTAAGCCCACCTCAAACTTTATTGAGAAAATGAAATGAAATTTCTAAATTCCTTCATTAGCATATTCCACTCCAAGTAATTTGACGAGGCCCCAATTTGCATAAAGACAACTTCTGCGACGCCATTTCTTGGAGCGGAATATTTGAATATGTAATGCACTTCACGACGAATAAAATTGATTATTTTTCCTCTTTGAATTTCCTGGAAGCCTTTTTGCTTTCTCAGTATTATTATGCTTTATGCTGGTTGAATTTCACGCAGTTTCTAAAAGTGTTTCTAGAAATATGACAGGTTTTATTCGAACTGAACGTTGTATTTAAATTCCATGCTACAAAAATTGACAATTATGCGGCATAAATCGCTACAATGTAAAATGTCCTAATAAATATTACACCCTATCTATAATGTTTGAATATCAACAATATAGTCTAACCATGAAGTAGTGGTCAAATTTCAGTTTTATATAAAAACAAAGATTTCTACATGGTTTACTATAAAAAAACCTGAATCTTTTCCAAAAATACTTAATGTATTGAAATGAAAAGCTTTTAAATCTGCCACTTTGGATATTTTTCACATATATATAAAGGGCTACACAAACTTTTATTATAAAGCTTTGTGGATTATATGGTTATATATATCTTTCTTTATTTTTATTCAATCCTTGTACACCACATTCATATATTCGAACTTCGAATATATTTATTCTTGTAATTTACTGAGTATTCGAGCAGTATATATTCACTTGCCTGTCGAAAATGATACTATTAATCGATTTAATCAGTGTCTCAGAGTATTTAAACAGTAGTTCACCCAAACATTTTTCAATACACTTTTTAAAAAAATTGTTTGTGTGAAAGAAGAAGTGTTAGACTGTGTAGAAGTGTTTATCTGAAACCATAAATATTAAGTTGTTGTTTCTTATCCCACTTTGTCGACAGCGACATCTAGAAGTCATCTAGGAAGACATCTAGGAAGAGTCATGATAAAGGGTGAAAAAAAAAGAAGCATCTTTTTTTTTGTACTTGCTGTCCAAAGATATGGCGATCAAAGGGTGAAGTTTGCCTTTACCTCATCCTATTATATCCTGGACACTGGGTACCTATTTTAGTCGTCATTTACGACATGGATGGCTACAGTAGGGCTATTCTAACGAACACGGGAAATACATATTAAGTTAAAATAGTAAATAAATTTGCAACAAAAAGCACACATTGCTGTAAATATTAAGAAATTTATAATGAGCCAAGTAACGTCTTGTCCAAGGAAAATAGATAACTCACATTTTAACGCAAAATGAATAAAATAATAAAACGTACAGTGGATAAAAAAAGTATTGGCAATTGCCTATAAATGATCATATTTGCTAACAAAGTATGTTTACAAATCTTATTTTGACATAGCGATTACAAAAGGAGAAAAGACAAACAAATATAACGAAATTTTCATTTAAATATTTTTTTTTAGTCAAAATCTACGAGAAAGTCCAAAATTTACATGATAAAAAAAAGTATTGGCAAAATTATGAAATTGACAAAATTATGAGCGAAAACAAAATCAGTATATGTTCAGTACTTTGTATGCGTACCTTCTGCATCTATAACAGCTTGTAATCTATTTCTCATAGAGGAAACTAAGCTCTTTGTTGTACTGTTGGGAATTTTGTGCCACTCTTGCAAGAGTAAACGTTTGAGGTCGTCTTTACTTGAAATTTTATCTTTCTTGATTTCTAGATCCAGCAGGTGCCATAAATTTTCAATTGGATTGATGTCAGGCGATTGAGGTGGGGTTTTTAATTGGCGAGGAGCATTGTAGAGTAGCCATTCACGGGCGAGATTCGCTGTATGCTTGGGGTCATTGTCTTGTTGAAAAACGAATGATGTTCCCAAGACAAGATTTTGGGCACTGATTTTTAACTGATTATGGGCACTGATTTTTTTTTCTGTAATAATACCATCAATAAAATGCAGGTTGCCAATTCCATTAGCTGCCATACAACCCTAAACTAAGACGCTGCCTCCACCATGTTTTACAGTAGCAGTTAAATGTTGCTTTTCCAATTCAGTATTTGGCCTCCTCCACACATATCGTCGTGCATCACTGCTGAAAATGTTAAACTTTGATTCGTCGGAAAAAATAACTGTGTTCCAAAACTCTTCAGATAAATCAACGTGGGATTTTGAGAAATCTAACCTCTTTCTCCTATTTATTTCCGAGATGAATGGTTTCTTTCTAGCTACCCTTCCATAACAACTTCTCTCGTGTAAAACATTCCATACAGTCTGTACGCTGAAAGTCTTTTGCGAAGTGAAAGCAACATATCTAGCTGTCTGGCGTGCACTTATTTTAGGGTTTTTCTTAACCTTGTTAATATTGACACGTTCTTCTCTTGTAGAAAATATTCGAGGCCGTCCACTTCTAGTCTTATTTTCCGTTGATCCTGTTTCCTTGAACTTTTTTACAACACTTCTGACAGTAAATAAACTTATATTGAACTGCACTCCTATAGCACGATAAGTTAAACCTTCATTTCTGAGCCTAATAATCGTGTTTTTAACACTAGCTTCCAACTCCTTCGATTTCAAAGTCCTTTTACTGCAGTAATCGCAAAATAATGCATAGTCACTTTTGGAGTAGTTTTGAAGACTTTATACCGGTAGAGTTTCTTATCAGTCGAAACACGTGACTTCAATGTAACAAAATTTGCATAGCAGTTAAAACTTTGCCAATACTTTTTTGAGATGCAAATTTTCGTTTTTGATAGAAAAAATCGTAGAAAATGCAAATTAAAATAAAATTTTTACTATTTGACTTGATTTGATTTGATTTACTTCCCAACCTAAACAGATGCTGCTAGTCAGTATGTTAAATACATGGATATCCTTCCATAATAAAAACACTATATATATTTTTAAATGATCAATACAATTTACATATTTTCAATTTCACTGTTGAGGAACTGAAGTACCCTGGTGGACAATATATTTGGTTTTTAAGCCTGTTTAGAAAATCGACAAGGCTTCATGTCTGTGCTGGCGAGGGTTACTATTAAAGTTGTAAAATCCTTCTATTAAGGTCGAAGATGAGGATTTGAATGCTTCACAAACCTTCTCCCTTTTTATCAGTTTGGCAATATATTTTCCCTCAAGCAATCATGTTTGTGAGTTAAATTTCATTTTCATTTCGGCTTATATACGGGTTTTAAATTTTTTGTAATTTTTTGGAAAAAAAAACTCATTCTCGGCTTATGCAAGAATCGGTTTATATTCGGAAACTTCTTTTTTCAGGTCATGTTACACCGATAAAAAATTCAAACCAGAGGGTCCAATAAACCAATTTTATCTTTTTATTGATCGGCGTGAGCTGCATGCTAAAATTTTCTGCAGAACAAACATAGGTTTAACATTTATCCTTTGAAGTCCAACTTCACCTCGAATGCTCTAACTTGACGAATCCCGAGGGATGCATGGAACACTCAGAAGTCTAACCAGACGGACTATCCACACGTACAAGGGTTACGGAACTCTTTTTTTGTGTGTGTGGACATAACAGCGAATAGGTTCTCTTTGACTGCAACCGCACAAACCCCAAGAGTGCCCCAGATCGATAAGAAAAGTTGAAATATTTCTCAGCAAAAAATGGCGAAGCAATTCGAATTTTTTTTCTCTTTATAAAGGCGCGACGAAATCGAAGCTGCGTGAAACACCTGCATCTAAAAGCATTTGAGTAAGATTTTCCAAGAATTCCCCATTTTTTTTTTTAATAAACAAAGAAAAAAAAGTTCTTCAAGTAAAGCCCTCCACGGAAAAAGAGATTGGACGAAAAGTAGAACTGCTTCGTATTTTAGCTCTTCTTTTTCCACCGTGAATTTAAACTTGGGAGATGGTAAACAAAAATAATCCTGGAATAATCTTAGCATCTGCATTTGCTAAGGAAATGCTAAGAAATTTATACTAAGCATAAAGATGCTTTGTGTGACTAAAGTGTCTCAGTTTTTCGTGGTTAAATATAGATGCAGTGAAGATAAGTTTTTACTGAATTTATTATGTTCAATGTCTTTTATTTATTATGTTCAATGTCTTTTATTTATTATGTTCAATGTCTTTTATTTATTATGTTCAATGTCTTTTATTTATTATGTTCAAAGTCTTTTATTTATTATCTAAATATATTTCATTTTATATTTAAAATTCGGTAAAAATTTTGAATCGTTTTAAGTATTGTTGATTCTTTTTTTATGTTGAATATGATTGGACTTCTAAAACCCTTTTGATAAAAATAGTCAAATAATGAATATCTTGCTTGTTTGCTAGCTAGTATATAAAACAAGTAAATCCAGATTTTTAAAAAACTTCCTAATGTGTAAAACAAGTAAAATCTATACCAGGGGCGGCCAACACAAATGATCTTGTGGGCCACTTTGGAAATGCATCGTAAATCCGCGGGCAGGATATAAATTTATATATCCCCATATTAGATTTAAACTCACTATATAGACTTATTTTGGAGTGAAAAATTGAAACATAATGAGTTATTATTATTGTGGTTACTGTTATTCTTACATGTAAACATAGATAATATAATAATAATGATACTAAACGCACATTGTAAGGAAATATATAACACTAAACATGAAATATATACAAAATATATAACACTAAAAATGAAGTAAGAAAAATAAATCATTACAAAATATTTATTTTACTAGTGCGATATTTGTTTCTCCATTCTTTCATTTAGCTTTTGCAAATCGATCTTAATTTGGGTATTAGCACATCGTAAAGGGTGTTGCAGGTCAGCGTCCGTTATGTTTGAACGTGTTTTGTGTTTTTCATGGTCAATTTTATTAAAAAAAAAAAACCAATTCGCAGATGTCAGTTGAACCAAAAGCGCTAACAACTTTAACTAAGAGTCTGGTTTCCTCTGTTATCAACAATTAACTGTGCGTATCTAGAGATGATCACTGCGTCAGTGAGGTCACGTAAAGTGAAACACAGAACCTGTCTTATTAGATGTTTCAAGATGCGGGCCATATTACTCACTTAGCACTACCCAGGAGGTGCGTGTAGCTTTACGATAAGCCACGGACATGGAGCAACATTACCACCGCAACGCTCTACGATCATGTTAGACAATGACCTACGGTTTAAAGTGGATTCCAAATCACTACACACATCCATGGCACCGCCGGGATTCGAACCCGAAACCTGTGGTACCGAGCGCCGGAGCGCTAGCCACTCGGCCATTCAGGCCCCATTTTCATAAAAACTTATGCTGTAGTTAGCGAAATTTGGCGATTTATCACTGGCCCCCCCCGCTAACGGAAGCGGATTTATGCGAAATTAGCTAATACATATTTAAGCCAATTCTCCCAATTTAGCTTTACAAAATTTTTAGAAATTTTCAGCTAGTGCACGTAAATATACAGTACATAAAAATTTTATTAAATTATATGTATAAAAAAATGATATATATTTTTTAATACAGGCAACTTTTCAGAGTCTTGTTTGGAACTATACAATGGTAATAATTGGATGTACTATTACGAAATACCAAGTCAGTTCCTGATGCTACAGCATATAGAATGAATTTCTCCTCATGATGGCAAATGGAAGATTTTCTGTGATGGTACATCTCTTCAGATCTCATGAGACAACTTTGGAAGCAACAGACTTAACTTGTCCATGCTCACAGAAATTGGATATATTAACGTTGATGTTAATTTTCGAATTGAATGCTTTCAGTTATAAATAATTCAAATTACCTGATAGTCAATAAGTCTGCCACGATATCAGGTATTAAGATTATCAGATATCACGATTCCCACACAACATATGTAAAATATCTTCTTCTTCATAGGCGTAACAGCTCCATGGCGGGCCAAGATTTCGAACCTACTGCAAATTTAGACACAGAAGATAACCTGGGTTTTAAGTGGAATCGGAACCACTACAAGCATTCATGGCACCACCGTGACTCAAACCCGAAACCTGTGGCACCGAGCACTATATGTAAAGTATACACCACCATTTTTTTTTTTTTTTTTTTTTGAGCACAAAATAACATTCGTGTCATATTTGTCATTGCTGGAAAAAAATTCTCTTTTGCAGGTTTTAAATGTTAAAAAATGCCTACTTTTATCTTCACAAATAATGGGTAGAGTTATCTGTGTAAAGTACACTGGTCTGATGGCGATTTGGCCAGCGCTCTCGCCTTTGGTGCTCCAGGTTCGAATCCTGTATGTGGCATGGATGTTTGTGAGGGGTTCGGAATCCACTTTAAACTGTAGGTCCCGATCTAATAAGTCTAGAGTGTGCACAAAATGACCCTAAAGCAGCAAAGAAAAGAAAACAATCTGTGAAAAGAACGCTGGGTCTCAAAATTAAATGAGAGCTTGGTTCGAAATCCAATAAAAAATCGAAATTAAAATTTCTTGAGACTGTACACCAAAAATGAGTATTGAATTTTGTCGGATATAAACCCCTTTCTTTAGACCGATAAAGAGAATGCGAAGGATGTAAACCCCTTTTCCCCAGATGCTTCCTTTTGGTATCTTCTATATTTATTTTTGATTTTTTTTAAATCTTCCTTTTTTTCTATTAAATCCCTAAAATCTTTTTTTTTTTTTGAAGTGGTTAATGAGTAAGAATAATAAAAAGAAAAATTATTATCTTCAAAATGTCTCGATGAAATTACGTTAACTGACTCACGTTTGTTCACATGTAAATAAATAAGTGTGTCAGAGAACTTAACTAAGACTTAACTTTAACTAACTTAAGAATTATCTTAACTGTAGCAAAAGCAATGTTAAAGTATTCATTAAGGCTAACTGTAGCAAAATTAGGACTAAAGTATCCATTAAGGCTAACTGCAGAAAATTAGTACACCCAGTACCTTTTCAGAGAAATCCTAGTTAATCGACATGAATTTTCAAATCCAAAATTTCCTTCTCTGACTGTAAAACCTGAAGAAACACATCACAGGGCTTACAACTTATTTTTAGCAATTCGTGAGAAGACTCTAAAGAGATTACAGAGCAGTAGTGAAAATTCGCACATCTGCAAATGCATCCTGAAATGCCATATGGATAATATGAACGACAAATGCGATACTTTTCGTTCACAATAACTGCTAACTAAATAAAGAGAATTATGCACTGAAGATAGTTATGAAAGTAATTGAAGTTGAAATTTTTTTTTGGAAATATAAATTTTTTTTTTTTTTTGTCTTTCTTGTTAAGATTGAAATTTTTTTTAATACATACGTAAAAGTTTAATTAATATTTATTTTATTTCTAAATACGAAATAACTGAATTTTAATATTTATATTAAGGGCCTGAATGACCGAGTAGCTAGCGCTCTGGTGCTCGGTACCACATTTTTCGGGTTCGAGTCCCGGCGGTGCCATGGATGTTTGTAGTGGTTCGGAATCCACTTTAAACCGTAGGTCCCGGTCCTAATAGGATCGTAGAGCGTTGCTGGGGCATTGTTACTCCACGTCCGTATCTTTAAGTTACACTCGACCCTGGAAATGCAAAGTGAGTAACGTCTGTGCTGCTCTTGTCTTAAGGCAGCCAAGACCAAGCTGTCTAAGTGTTTGCCAGCTGCATTAGAACAAAAAAAATATTTATATTAAATATATTCAACTGCTGCCATAAAACTGTGCATACACACTACCTCACGCTACTAATTCCATAAAAGTAAAATAAAAGAATATCGACTATTTAAATTAAAATCAAAGTGGAGAAGATTTTGAAAACAACAAATTATGAAAAATTATTGAATACTTCAGAAATAATAACAAGACTCGAAAATTAACCATCATCTCATTCATTTGAATGACAAGAGTCTCTTTTATTAAGCATTTAAAACATTATTAATATTTTAAACGCTTCTTAAAATAAACGACTCCACTTCTAAGTCAAAAATCCAAAACTCGGCTACGCTCAGGGTGAGCTAAATAAAAATGTTTCCTCACCAGGTGAAAGTCTGTAGGCAAACTGGCCATTTCTCCTGAAGGAAACAGGCAAGTAAAACAGGGGCAAGTAAAGTCCTCATTTGACAAATTTCTGGATCCAAACGTAAAAAGACCCAATTCAATGGGAGAATTCAAGATATTTGCTAAAGTATACACCTGTCACGTGATGAGCATATTGAATTCAAATTGAAAATAGTCGTGTACGCTCTATTGTGTAACAACTTTAAGATTTTTAAGTTGTTTAACATAAAGAATTTGTTAAACGAATGTGAGGCTGTTAAAACTGCGAGACCTGCTAGCAAATGTTCTCATTTGCTACGAATTAAGAAAATTCAGATTCCTTTAAACTTGGGAAAATTCCTTTAAACTTTTTCGAAAAAAATTAATTAAATTAAATTTGTATTGAAAGCATTTTAGATTCTTTAGTTGTTAGATTGATTAAACAAATAATTGTTGCTAAGTATATAGTTTAGGACCAAATTAATTGCACTCTTGTGCTTGCAAGAAATAAAACATTGTTAGGCATGAAAGCTCTCAATTATTCTGCAGATTAAAATGTACATCCATTTGAAATATCTATTACATTATCTTCTTCAAGAAAAAAAAATTTTTAGTATTTTTAAAAGAAAATATTTCTTTGATTTCTATCTAGTATTACATTTGTTTATGCCAACGGCCGTACAATGCTGAATATACCGGTTCTCGTTAGATCACCGAAGTTAAGCATCATTGGGCGCGGTCAGTACTCGGGTGGGTGACCACCTGGGAACACTGCGTGCCGTTGGCAAATTTGGGACCTGAATGGCTGAGTGTCTAGCGCTCTGGCGCTCGGTGCCACAGGTTTCGGGTTCGAATCCCGGCGGTGCCATGGATGTTTGTAGTGGTTCGGAATCCACTTTAAGCCGTAGGTCCCGGTCTCCCATGACTGTAAGAGCGTCACGGAGCGAAAGTCAGGCTTCTACCTACGGGTGCTCCATCACAACAGAAGCTGCTTCCTTCCCCTTCAATCATGAGTCCATATGGTGCTCGTGAAGGTATTTGATGAGTAAAACGATATTTTTGCTGTAAGTGGGATACAAAAAATGTGTGGAAAAAAGACAACAACAACAACAACAAATATTTGAGCATATATATCTTCATGTTATAAGTAATGGATTAAAAGAAGCATGGTACCTAAATAGATGGTATTAGGAAAGCGTGTAGGTTTAGCAGAGTGTTCCTTTTGATTCTCTATAACTATATAAAAAGAAACTATGTACAATTATTGTTGTTGTTTCTTATCCCACTTGGCTGGCCAAGCCCACGAGCCCATACGTACTCAAGATTGAAGGGAAAGGAAGCAGCTCCTGTTGTGATGCAGCATCCGTAGATAGGAGTCTGACTTTGGCTCCGTGACGCTCTTACAGTCATAGGAGACCGGGATCTGCGGCTTAAAGTGGATTCCAAACCACTACAAATATCCATGGCACCGCCGGGATTCGAACCTGAAACCTGTGGCATCGAACGCCAGAGCGCTAGACTCTCGGCCATTCAGGTCCCAAATTTGTGAATGCCAACGGCACGCGGTTCCCAGGTGGTCACCCACCCAAGTACTGACGGCGCCCAATGATGCTTGACTTCGATGATCTAACGAGAACCGGTATATTCAGCATGGTATGGCCGTTGCCGTTGTACAATTATATTCAGAAGTAGCATTTTGAGAGTCATCAGTTTCACGGAAATAAAGCTTTTGAAATAAAGAATTTACTTGTAGAATATGTTGCTGGGATACTCTAAGGAAACATAATACGTTATATCCCAGACATGTTAATTAAATTTCTTATGATGCCATTTGTCCTTTTCAAGTCATTTAAGATCACCTCATGTATTATTTGTAAGAGAAAGTTTCTGGGAAAGTATAAAAAAATATTCTTTACTATAACATGAATAAAACGAAGTAAAATATAATTGCATTTCGAAAATATGACGAATCTAAACAGAATACACACAAGTACATAATTCGTAATATGTTTTTTGCAAGTTATGTTTTGAAAGTTATTAATATGATACATAATAATGATGATAATATATTGATTCAAATTAATAATAACCATGTTAAAAATAAAACCATTCTAACTTATTAGATGATTAATTGAAATTCTGTAATTAAAATGATTAATAATTAGATTAAATGCAAAAGGTAGCAATATGAATGGTAATTCTTAAACAAAATTTGATTTTTTTTATCGTTATATTTTATATAGGTAATCCTAACATTTTTTATTTAAAAATAAAGCATACACCATGATTAAACTTTAGATTTTTTAATCATGATCTTTATAATTGTTCGCGCCAACGCGCAAGGATACCCCTAGCGGCGAAGAAAGTGTGTGTACGCATGCGCCTGCGAGCGCATAAGTGCGAGTCTGTTCAGTGTAACGCCAGAGTGGCAAGAGAGAACATCACGGCTGCGAGTGGCTGTGCCTGTGTCGTGTAAATAAAGTGATTGTTACGTTTTAAACCTTTGTTATTTATTGTGTTAGTGTATGAATGTGATACAGTCCGCTAAATAAGAGAACATGTGTCGGTGCTATTGACGAGAACAATAATTATGATTAGCAAATTCTAAAAAAAAATTGCTTAACATGCAGATTAAATTTCTGAGATATGCATATAGGCTTTACATAAATCATTTTCATTTAAATGGAAAAAAAGAAAAGAAAATTTAGATTAATAATTTAACTTGTTTTTAATTAATATTTAAAACTTAATTTTAATTTTGATGTTTTCAAATTCTTTCTCAACTAACAACATAAAAAGATAAAGTTATTGATTTATATAAATAATTAAAAGGTTAAGTTTAAAAAGAAAAGCCTTAATTCCATCCGATTAATAATTAAAACCTTTTTGTTTATTTGAAGAAAATTAATTCATTATTATACTTGTAAATATATTTGAAAAATAAGGAGTAATACGAAAAAAAAAAAGAAAGGGATGAACAAATAAACGAATTTATGCCGATGTTTACCGATAATTAAAAGTTTTCAAAATGTTGTCTTAAGATAAATTACATAAAAGATAATTAGAAATCCCAAGAAAGTTAAATATTCAGTAAAAATAAATTAATCGTATTCGTTTGAAATTAAAATCGAAGACAGAAATCTTTTAATAGAAAGAAACGTGCCAAATTAAACTTCGTATTTATACGGACAGCTCTCTGACTTAATTCGTGTTTTATTTATTTATTCGAAATACTCAAGGAATATTTTATTTAAATGATGTTGACGTTAATTAATGATTTAATTTTTGATGTTACAAAAGCTAGAAAAGTTTTTGTATTGCAAGATTTTTGATAAATACAGAACACAACTTTCGAACTTTTGAAGATAATCAAATAAAGAATATAAACTCATAAAAATAATTAAAAAAATATTTTACTAAAAAAATAACGTTGCAAAACTTTAATATAATATTAATAATAAAAAAAAACAACTTATAAATTAACAGATTGTTGTTGTTTTTTATCCTACTTGGCCGACTGCAATATCTAGACTAAATGTCCATGAACCCATGAGAAAAACCGACGATTCATGAGTAAAAAAATGCAGCTTCTTTTTTGTCCTTGACCTTGCGGCATAAAGAGATGGGGCACACAAAAGGAGAAGGCTGACTTTACCCCATCCAGTTATACCCCTCGGGCACTGGGTACCTTTTATATTTGCCCTTTACGACAAGCGTGGGGTACAGTGGGGCTATTCTAAACCGGACCCAAGCGGGGTAAATGAACAGATAAAAAGTCATATTTAAATTATACGAGAAACAAAAACTTCTACTACTTTTGTATTCTTATAAATAATAATTTTAAAATTTTTTAATAACAATTCTGAATTTTTATAATTAACAATTTTCTTTTTTTTTAAATTTTCTGTACCAAACTTTCATGCACAATATAAATAATTAATCATAAAATAATATACTTATAATTTATTCACTAAATTTTAATTTATAAAGATTTAAAATGGGCAAGTACCTAATGGATACAATGTTGGTATTTGAGAAAGTTCGATAAAAAATATAGCAAAGGTAGACTATTTGGTAACTATTGTGCCGATGCTGGATATAGGCAGAATAAAACTGCAGGTCAAAATTATTTGAGTGAGAGAAAAAGAGACAAAGAGGATTAAAAACAATCTCAGATGTCTTTCCTTGTATATATATATTTTCCCATGTTTTGTATTATTTAAAATAGTTAAATAAACTCATGTCAGAAGCGTGTAAACTTCATATTTTAACTTAGTAGATCAATATTTTTTAATAAATAGCACTATTTTTATTTCCAAGCAAATACAATACTTTCATATTGCACCATAATTTTTATCCCTGCATAAACAATATAAGAATGTATGATAAATGAAGATATTTAATATTATTTGCAAAACTTTATGGAAGAACATATTCTTTGAAAAATGCCTCACCGAGAGCATATTCGTTTGAAAATATTTTACCGACAATGGAAAATACCTTACCGACACTATATTCTATGGAAAATACCTTACCTACAATAGAAAATAGCTTACAGAGAACATATTCTTTGGAAAATACCTTACCTATAATAGAAAATGGCTTACAGAGGACATATTCTTTGGAAAATATTGTACCTACAATGAAAATAGCTTACAGATTCATTGGAACATATTCCTATGATGGAAAATACCTTACCGAGAACATATTCATTGAGAAATACCCCACCGACAATAGAAAATACCTTACAAGAACATATTTTTTACAAAATACCTTACCGACATTGGAAAATACCTTATCCAGAACATATTCTTTGGAAAATACCTTATCGAGAACATATTCTTTGGAAAATACCTTACCTATAACGGAAAATAGCT
This sequence comes from Caerostris darwini, assembly GCA_021605075.1. Taxonomy (NCBI): domain Eukaryota; kingdom Metazoa; phylum Arthropoda; class Arachnida; order Araneae; family Araneidae; genus Caerostris; species Caerostris darwini. The sequence goes on along the minus strand of BPLQ01000028.1, from coordinate 362,508 downwards.
TACAGAGGACATATTCTTTGGAAAATATTGTACCTACGATGGAAAATACCTTACCGAGAACATATTCATTGAGAAATACCCCACCGACAATAGAAAATACCTTATCGAGAACATATTCTTTGGAAAATACCTTATCGAGAACATATTCTTTGAAAATACCTTATCAAGAACATATTCTTTGGAAAATACCTTACTTATAACGGAAAATAGCTTACAGAGAACATATTCTTTGGAAAATATTGTACCTACGACGGAAAATACCTTACCGAGAACATATTCATTGAGAAATACCCAACCGACAATAGAAAATACCTTATCGAGAACATATTCTTTACAAAATACCTTACCGAGAACATATTCATTGAGAAATACCCCACCGACAATAGAAAATACCTTATCGAGAACATATTCTTTACAAAAATACCTTACCGAGAACATATTCATTGAGAAATACCCCACCGACAATAGAAAATACCTTATCGAGAACATATTCTTTACAAAATACCTTACCGACATTGGAAAATACTTTACACAGAACATATTCTTTGGAAAATACCTTATCGAGAACATATTCTTTGGAAAATCTTATTGAGAATATATTCTTTGGAAAATATCTTACCGAGAACATATTCTTTGGAAAATATTTAACCTACAATGGAAAATACTTTATCGAGAACATATTTTTTAGAAAATACCTTATCGAAAACATATTCTTTGGAAAATATCTTACCGAGAACATATTCTTTGTGAAAATATTTAACCTACAATGGAAAATACCTTATCGAGAACATATTCTTCGGAAAATACCTTACTGAGAACATATTTTTTGGAAAATACAATACATGCTATGGAAAATATCTTACAGAGAACATATTCTTTGAAAAATAATTTACCTACAATGGTAAATACCTTACTGAGAATATATTCTTTGGAAAATACCTTAGAGACAATAAAAATTTATTTTCCTTGCTAAAATTTAAATTTTAAAATCAATAATAAAAAATTGTTGGAATAAAGGCTGCTTTTCAATCTATCCATAAAGTCCCTGTCTGAAAAATAACTTTCACAGGAATCTCCCGTCTGGAAATTATGTAAAACTTGCTCACATCTGCAAAGAAATGCAAATTCTTTAAAATACATCCCACACAGAAGCGTCTATTTGAGAAAATGCCAAAGTGGAAAGTTTTGTATAGATTTAATATTTACTTATAAAACAGCTCATCTCAATCAATAGAAGATAAGTACGTTCAAATGTCTGCTTATTTATTTTGTTTGCTTTTTTCAAAAAAAAATTCCACTTTAACTGAAGCTATTCTGAAAGCACTGTGAAAAGTATTTTGTGGAGTAATTAAATATATTTAACATTCGAACGTTATATTTGTTTTTAGAAATGTTTAAAATAGAAGATAAGATATATAAAATAAGAAAATTCAAAAAGAAAAGATAAATTTTATTGTCTAACTTTACGTTTAAACTTCACTAAATTATTTTATTTTTTGAGAACTTTGCTGCCTAATAAACTTTTAATATCAAAGAACATCTATGATTAATTTAACTGAAGATATTCTGAAAGTTTTGTGAAAAATATTTTGTGCAATAATTTAAATTATTTAACACTCAAACATTATATATGTTTTTAGAAATATTTAAAATATTAGATGTGAAATATCTAATATAAAAAAAAAGATAAACTTTACGACCTTGCTACCTAAAAACGTTAATATCAAAACTCTTCCGCGATCATTTTAACGAAAGCTATTCTGTAAACTGTGTGAAAATATTTTGTGGAGTAATTAAATATATTTAACATTCTAACATTATATTTGTTTTAAAAATGTTTAAAATAATAGATGTGAAGTATAAACTAAGAAAATTCAAAATGAAAAGATGAATTCTATTAGCTAACATTATGTTTAAACCTCACTAAATTATTTTAATTTTTGAGAAAATTAAAATAATTTAGTGAGGTTTGATAATCTCACTAAATTATTTTAATTACTAAAAATGATAATCTCAAAGATATCCCACAATCAATTTAACTGAAATTCTTAAAATTTCGCAGAAAATATTTTGTGGAGAAATTAAAAATATTTAACATTTAATCATTACATTTGTTTTTAGAAATATTTTAATTTTGAAAGACATTTTAATGAAAAAAATTATTTAATCGAAAATTATACAAGACATATTTAAAATATAAGAAATGGTGAAAAATTTAAATAATTGTCAACACAAAAAATGTATGAAATCTTTTCATTTGGGAATTGCTAAGAATTTCAGCAACATATACGCGGACATTATTTTTTTTTAGTCCATTGTATTATTTATTATGCAATTAATGCGCAATGAAAAATAATAACTTAAAAAATTATTTCTGAAGAAGATAAATCTGATGCATTATAGTATATAAAATACATTAAAGATAACAATCATTATTAATTTAAAAATTTGGAATTAGCTTACTAACACATTTACAATTTCCTGTCTTAATACCAAATATTTCATCTTCCCAAATATTCTTAGAAAAATAAACCCTTCCCAATTAACAAATACTTAGAACATCATATTTGTTTTAATTGATTAATGATTCTAAAAGCAGGCATAAGGACATTTTAATGAAGCAAGTATAATCACTTATGGAAAACATGCATAAACCTTTAGTAAATCTCACAACATATCCTTTAAGACTTTGCCCATAACATTCACTTTTGTTCGGAAATTCTAATTATGAAGTACTTAGTCTTAATTACAAAAGCTACTAAATTCATTAAAAATCAGTTGATTTATATTAATGAGATGGAAGCATAAATAGTGTTCTTTTTATCTCATCTTACATTTGTAAACTTAATTAAGAAGATAACAAAAGGAACCTAACATTAAGATTCCTTTAGCATTTAATTTGAACTCATGTTAGCTGGAAATAGGATCTCAATATAATTTTTGTGAATTGTTTTTACTTTGCACGATTTTTTATTAAAATAAAATCAGGAAAATTTCTGTATTTCGGACATAAATATTTTATATTCAATCCCGATTACATAAAAATACTTTCAAACCAAACAAGTTTACACTCAACGAATAAAAATATGAATTCATTGTATCGTTTTCCCAAGAGAAGATTTGTGTCATTTCATTCTCAGGAAATGTATATTCTTTGACAAGTACATAATAAAAACCCATCACCCAAAATTGACAGCAGACAAGCACTGTTGTGGGTAGTTATATTACATGCATTTAATGTTTTGTACTAATAAGAGCAACCTGTCACTCAAATCTGATAGCAGATATTCGGTATTATTTATAATGAGAGTCAGGAAATTAGCAAATGTCTGTGCGACCCTCACATGTCGAAACAACTACTTGATTGAATGTGATCGTTACCAGGAGTTGTTCCATTGTGATTGGTGTTAGACCACGAACTGAGAAATGTCTACTCTAATGAGAAGGGAGGTAAGTTGACTTCTTTCTTTGACGGATTGTCTTAATGGGAGGCGTTTGGAGGAAGAGAAAGAGTGTTCTACGATGTGTCGACCAGGAATGTTCTTTTTTTTTCTGAAATGTTGCTTTTCTTTTGTTCTGGTCTTTTTTTCCTGACTGAATAGCCGGAGTTTCCACTTGTTTTCAAAGTGAGTCATTTGTGGTTTCGTATATCACACCATATGATAATTGAGGTCTGCCGGAGACCACTTGTTTGAGATTCGTCGTAGACTCGAGAACTCTGAAAATCTCTGAACTTGGAGTGAACTGCACTTGTGATAAAATTTATATTTTTAACTTTCATTTCTTTGTATAATAACACAGAATTCTGTATATATATATATATAATGCGTGTAAATTAAAAATTGAAGTGTTCCCATGAACATGAAAGTGACCCTCTTCTTGAAGCCGTTATAGGCAAAGACGTTACATCATGTGTGTTTAACATGTAATCATATTAATATCTTTCAGTAACTTATGCATTCCACGAACATTTCTTCGATGGATTACGAAGGGCGGACATCACCTTCCGAGAGGACTTTTATTGGTAACTGTCCCGTATTTACTTATCGTATGGAAAAAAACCCGGAAAACTCCTACCAGACATCTAGATCTCCAGTTGCTAGATGCTTTTCCCATGTTGGCACAATCGCCATCGAATCTCATCGTTTCTGAAAGCAATTACTACAATGGGCGATGCCAGCAGAAACTGAGATCTGCACGTTAGCCTCTCACGTTACCCCTGGCCACGAGTCAGGTTATTATAGCATTACAAATCACTATTTGACCTGTGGCCATTCTTCATGAGAAATGTAGCAGATTCAGAGTTTTACAAGGGCACCACAGAAAGCATCCTGACTTGTGTATATTAAGTTTCGAATGAACATTCGAGTTGGCATCTGGCAGGGGATTGCAACCTTCTTCCTTGAATCTAATTGAAGGACTTTCCGCTCTATAAATCTATTTTCTCCACACACAGGAGATTTTAATGAGGTTTTAGTTGGTGGATTTGGAATCCGGTTTCTTTAATTCACAAGCGCAACGAGTTTAATATCTTCAGGCCAATAGATGTAAAATTCATTTATTCAATTTGCAAAAGGATTTCTCAAAATGGGCGCAAAATTTAAATAAACTAGAAACAAAGTTATTAACTTGACTCTAGAAATCCTTTGCTCTTAACAAATCGTCAATAAATTAAATTAAATGATAAATTAACTAATTCTTTGCTCTTAATCCTTGTCTCCTTAACAAATTTTTTTTTATCTTGCCTCTATAAGTATATACGAAGAGTTTTTACTAAAAAAATTAGAAAATTAAAAGAACTATTTACTGACACTAAATTTAAAAAAGCATTTACCAACAAAAATAAATTTCAGAAAGCTAAAAGAAAATATTTACTAACAAGGATACATTTTATAAATAAATTATCACTATTTATGCTTGGAAAAAATTAAAGCGAATGTTATGAATTTATGTTAAGTAATAAAAACTTGAATCCATTTTCTTTTAATTCATAGCTCTATGTAATAAAATTACAACTTCATCTTACAACTCTTTAGTGTTTTTATTTATTTCTTTCAGCTATGTTCTAGGAAAAAAGTAATTTAATATTTAAATAAAATAAATGAAACTGAAATATTAATGGTTAGACTAGTTTATCTAGCTTTGGTTTGCTATTTTAATATTGTGAAATATTATAATGAATAATTTATTGAATAATGCAAATTTTCTGTTTGGGAACTTTTGCAAAAAGAAAACAAAAACCTAATGGCTTTTTTTATGGTTCAAAATTCTATGAAAAATGACATGATAAAAAAGCAATCATAGAAAGATACATCAAATCAATCAATTAAAAAAATATATATGAATATGTAAAAGTATAAATATGTAATACTTGGTGTACGTATTTTATTTTATATTAAATTTCTACGTATGAACAATACATAAAATAAGTGAAACTGAAATATTAACGGGTAGACTAGCTTAGCTAGCTTTGGTTTGCTATTTTAATATTGTGAAATATTATAAGGAATAATTTATTGAGTAATGCAAATTTACTGTCAAAACTATGTCAAAAAGGGAATAAAAACTAACTTTGTTCTGGTTCAAAATTCTATGAAAAAGGATATGATAAAAAAAGAGCAATAGAAAGATACATCAAATCAATCAATTTTATGAATCTAGCAAATTCTGTATATGGTTTTGAGTATACTTGGTGTACATATTTTATTTTATATTAAATTTCTACATACGAACACTGAAGTGAAATATTTTAGAGTTGGAAATAAATTGAAAATTGTTTTTTTTTTGAGAATGAAATGCATATTTTAATCTTTTATATCAGAGAAATATCAATATTTCTCTTGAAATATGACAGACACAGTGTAAAAGAGCTGGTAGCAGAACTATGAATACTTGTATGTACTGCCAAAACTGGATAGCATTAAACAGAAACAGGATGCAATACAGACACCCTGCAAAAATGAAATTGTTTTTCGTGAAAAAGTATTTCATATCTTAAGCATAAATTGATTCGAAAAAATTTCTATTTCGCAAAGAAAATCTAGAAGGATGTTTTTTAGAAAGAATTGAATCACATCCTTCCAGCCTATTTTTCGAATAATACGATTTGTTTTCCTCGATATGGTTCGAGAACTTACAATGGAGCTGAATTATGTTCCATTCTTTCTTCTAAAATTTTTCTATGCAATACATGCCTGGATAAACTCTTTTGAGATTCTCTATTTAATAATGATTGTCATGTTATACAAATAAAGTAGAAAAGAATTTACGAGATTTAATGCGTGAAAGAATGTCAAGTTTTATGACGGATTCATGTTTAGCCAAATACATTCATCATGTGCATTGGTGAGAAAAGTTTTATAAATTTCAAAATAAAACATCTAAGATATACATGAAATTAATGAAATGCTTTAAATTGTTTCATAGTGATCATGTGAAGGGATAATGCACAGTAATTTGCATATAAGAGGAAGAATATATGAATCTTATTGATAATATATACCACGTTTGTCTTAACCTTTGAAAACAAGAAGAGAGTCGTATCGGCAGGTATATTACCTGGTTGAAATCTGCTTTCCTGAAACCATTGATCTGCACTCCAGCTTTACCAGGACACCAGATTTATCCACCATTCATTAAAATGTACATGCATACCTGGATTACTTAGTTGAAATCTGCTTCCTTAAAACAAAGGACTATACCTGTAAGTATTTATCTGAACTCTATTGTCTTAGGGTACCATGCTTATCCACCAAGGTGAAATCACTCATTAAAAGATACATGTATGCTAGGATAACCTGGTTTAAATCATCTTGATTAATACAAAGGGGTATAGCTAAAGGCATTTATCTGCACACTACTGTCCTAGGGCACCAGATTTATCCACCAAGGGGAAGTCACTCATTAAAGGCTGCATGTATTGATGGATTACCTGGTTTAAATATGCTTCCTTAATACAAAGGGCTACTTCTGAAGCCATTTATCTGCATTGTACTGTCCTAGGGCATCAGATTTATCCACCAAGATGTAATCACTCATTATAAGGTACATGCATTAATGGATTACCTGTTTGAAATCTACTTCCTTAATACAACGGACTCTATTCTTGAAGGCACTTATCTATACTCTATTGTCCTAGGGCACCAGGACAAGATGCAATCACTCATTAAAAGGTAAATGTATCAATGAATTATCTGGTTTAAATATACTTTCCTTTATACAAAAGACGGTACTTACGTATTAACGATACCTTGGCGACAGTTGCGGCAATAAAGGCACATCGCACCAACCAGCTCCAATCACTTATTTGGCGCATGCCTGGATTTTTCTGCTTTAATACAAAGGTATACTTTATATTAGGCTCCTTAGTGCTGGCGAATCACTTAAAAAGGTAAGTGCATGCCTGGATTACCTGGTTGAAATCTGCTTTCTTAATACAAAGGTATACTCCTGAAGGATTTATCTGCCCTCTACTGTCCTAGGGCACCAGGTTTATTCACCAAGGTAATGTCTTGATTACCTGGTTGAAATCTGCTTTCTTAATACAAAGGTCTACTCCTGAAGGAATTATCTTTACTCTAGTATTCTACTGCTCCAATAACTTATTAAAAGGTATTTGCATGCCTGGATTACCTGGTTGAAATCTGCTTCTTTAATACAAAACTCCTGAAGGAATTTATCACCAAGGTGAATCCCCTCATTAAAAAGTGCATGAAATATTGTGCCTTCATGAAAATGGCCAATGGTTCACATATTCATGAGCTGTTAAATATACCGTTGTATGTGTTAGAAAAATTGTACTGACCAAATGACTAATGTTAAAAAATATTTTAAAGTTTGAACAAAAATTGGAAACCAAACGGGGAAAAATACCTGTACTTATTAAAAATTATTTTAAAATGTAGCGTTACGAAAAGTAGTTCTTCCAGAAATTAATTATTTAAAGAGTAATTATAAGTTTATTAATATATATTTTTTAATTTTAGAAAGTGATTAGAGATCTTTATTGAAAAGGATAAATATTAGGTTCAGCAAATACAACTTAATTTCCGCCTGAAATAAAACATTTACTGTAATTCGCTGGAGCCTTTCTCTAAAATACCTTTTACTGTTATTTCATCGATAAATTAATCAAATTAGGACATTGCATTAATCATTTATATTTAACTCAATTAATATTATTTATGCCGATTAACACTTTATTTCATATAAATTTTTATTAATTGATGATGCAAACAAACAATGAATTTTAAATTAAAAAACAACTTAAAGATTTATAAAGGGTTTAATAACGAAATTATGATTCTAAAGGTTTGATACAGGAATTATGATTCTAAAATTTTATAAAGTGTTTGATACAGAATTTTTAAATTCAAAAAGTTTATAAAGGGTTTAATATAGGAATTATGAATTTAAAAGTTTGATACAGTAATTATGATTCTAAAGATTTATAAACGCTTTGATACATGAATTATGATTCTAAAAGCTTATAAAGGTTTGATACAGGAATTATGAATCTAAAGGTTTAATACAGGAATTATGATTGTAAAGGTTTATCAAGGGCTTGATACAGAAATTATAAATCTAAGGGTTTATAAAGGGTTTTATACAGAACTTATGAATCTAAAGGTTTATAAAGGTGTTTATGCAGACTTTATGAATCCAAAGTTTTTGTTTACTTTATTGATTTTGATGATTTCTTTAAACGTTTGTCATGTACATAATAATTTTTATCATGACAAAATGAATATAAAACAATTTACGATGATTATTCATTTATTCCACTCTCAACATTTCATCTTCTTTTTTTTCCTTCTGTTAAACCAAGCTACTTAAACCTAAAAAATAAAAGGCACAAACAAAGCACATACTTCCTGTAGTTTTAAGAAGGAAAAAAAAAAAATGTTAATCGACACAACTTATCATACATGTATTTTCAAAACAAAATTGTTTTTGATGTGTAAAGAGGACAAGGTTTAATATTTCATTTTAACAAGCCACACCCACGGCCACAATATTGTTACGCTTTCTTTCGCTCAGCTATGTTGCCACGCCTCTTACTGTGTGAAGATCCGCGTTCTTTCTTGTCTAAGCATGTTTGGAATGAATAGCAAAATGCGTTTCGCACGCAAAATTAAATTTTACGCTTAACAAGTTCCTTGAAGTTTCATTGAAGATTCTTTTATAGTGAAATTTCGGTTTCATTCCGCTGACAAAAAAGTATTTTAAATAGTTTGTATTAGCTCACCTTGAATGCATATAGGTCAGGCTTACATATAAAAGAGAACTCTACTCGTGGTAATGCGACCATATACTTACTAGCTTAGTAAAAGAGTACTCGATTACCTTAGTACTAGATTTACATTTGTGGGGTGTATTATTTTTTAAAAAAATTGGAGAACTTGGTTGTGATTGTGAAAGAGAAATTTGTATATTTAGTTGAACTGTCTGGTTGGATAAGTTAGTCCTTAGTTATTCAAGTTAGATCAGTTATTCAGTTGGATCAGATATTCCTCACAGCCCTATGATTTAAATCGTTTAGTTCAGAAGATTTAAAAAGAAACAATTGGTTAAAAATGTTACAAATTAACAAAAGTTTTTCAATTGTGTTTTAACAGAATCTTTTCATAAATATTAATTAGACAAAAAAATTATTATTTATTGCATTAAATAGAAACTCATGTCGATATAATCTACAAAAATCTGATGTTTACAAAAGTCAGAGTATCCAATTTTTCAGAAAGGAGAAATACCATATAACAAACTATTTTAATTTTGAATAATTTATGATGTATATACATATATATATATTTAATTTGTTCATTCTTTAATGACTTTAAAAAAACCATTTTTATGGATATCTAGAGATTTTTAAAACAAGAGATAATTAAAAAGAGAGAGAGAGATATCTTCATTTTTAATTTGACCATTTTTTTGTTGAATTTTAGAAAAGAAATCGTTATTTATATTGATTAAAAAGAGAGAGATATCTTCATATTTAATTTGACCATTTTTAATGACTTTCAGAAGAGAAATCGATATTTTTTATAAATATCTAGAGATTGTTTTTAAAATAAGATATGATTAAAAAGAGAGATATATATATTTTATATTTAATGAATATTTTTTAAATTACTTTTAGATTTATTTTAAAGATTATATTTGTTTTTGATTTAATTAAATTTGTATTTATATCGAAATATTTGTCTATCTTTATATTAAAAATACACGCATAATAAATTTTATTCAACAGGCATTTAATTTACATGAATTAAATTAATTTCAAGAAGTATTGAAATACAAGTTGAAGTTCAATATTTTGTTGCTAATGCATGACCGAATCTATGATTTAATTTTAAATGCAAAAAAGTTATTTTAAATTGCTAATTAAGGAATAGGGTGGAAATTTTCGTATTAAAAGTAACGAAATATTAAATTTCCCTATTTTTTTATGATTTTTCGAGATGTTTTTCTTAACCTCCTAAAATATTTATGTTTACAAATGCAGTCAAAAAGTTTTATTGAATAATAAAAAAAAAAAATCTGTTAAAAATGCATCCAAAAATATTTTTTTACGTAACATTTTTGAATAAAATAAATATAATTTTCTATTTTGTGGCTCTCGTACTTATTAAATATGCATATCTTAAAATAATTCTGAAAGCTTACAGTTACATAAATCTAATAATAACTGTATGCAAAAATTTATTGGTTTAAAATATCATCTTTTAAGATACTGGAAATAAAGTAGATTATTTTTGTGCTTTTAGGTACTTTTGGGTTGCTCGCGTATTTTTATGCGCTTTTGTTGTTTATTTTTATGGAAAGTTAAGCCTACTTTAACCAATTTATTATTCGCGTAAACATTATATCTTTTATTGAGTCATTATTGTCTTTTACTCAATATTGTGGAAGTTATTATGGAAAGCGAAAGAATTTCTGATGTAGTAGACAAATATAAATGTAATATAAGCTGTCATTAATTTAAATTTCATTTATTTCATTTCGGAAAATATTTAAATTTTTATATGATGGATATATTTTCACTCCATCAAACATTGAATTTACAAAAAAAAAAAAAAAAAAAAAAAAAAAAAAAAAAAAAAGTTTGAAAAAAAAATAAATAAATTGAGCAAAGCATAGATAAGTTATAGTTATTTTTTCTTATTTACACTGTAAAGCAAGAGTGGCAAACCCGCGACCTGCCTTGAAAATTTTTCTGGCCCGGGAGATTTATTACACTTTTACAAAATCTATTTATTTTATAATAACCAAAGTAGTGAAAGCCGATGTATTAAAACAATACTTTATTTGTGCATCCATATATTCAAAAACTAATATCGCACTAGTATAGTAAATATTTTTTAATAATTTAATTTTTTATTTCTTGTATATTTGTGTATTTTTTATATTTCCTTTTTAGTGTTATATATTTCTTTACAATGTGCGTTTAGTATCATTATTATCATATTATCTATGTTTACATGTAAGAATAATAGTAAATACAATGAAAATAACTCATTATGTAATTTTTCACTTCAAAAAATATCTATAATGGGTCTAAATCTAATAGGGGGATATATAATTTTACAAGCGGCCCGCGAAGTTATGATGCATTTCCAAAGCGGCTCGCAAGATCATTTGGGTTGGCCACCCTTGCTTTAAAACATAGTGTAAATACGGATTTGTTTATAATTTATGAAAATCTTTTTTAAAAATTATTTTTCATGTCACGTGATTCTTGATCTTTTGAAAATGCACACTTTACAATGATATTTCCTTTAGATAAATAATAAAAATTAAATTAATTTCTATTTTTAGTAATTTTTGAGTATGTAAAAAAATTTGTACAAGTATATTTAGTATTCATTAGTAGATATGACCCTGCCAATTACAAAAAGTAAATAATTTATAGTTTGATTTTAATATTCTACGAAGAATTATATACAGTACTATTTTATATAAAATGGCTAAATAAACCAATCATTCTTATTCAACTATTTCTAACATACTTTTTTGTCTTTAATATATTAGAATTTATTATAAGAATATAATAATGTTAGTTTGATAACTAAATTAAAACTAATACGATAAGATTGTACCGCATTTTTTAAAACAATTTAATTTATGGTACAAAAAAATTTATAAGGCTGGCGAAATGAATATCGAATGGCAATATAAAATAATTTCCATGTTTAGTTATAAATAATTACTAAAATTTCTTCGTAATTAAGTTTTGTAAATTTCCACGCTGTACTGGAATAAATAAAATTATTGTTGCTTATTGTTGTTGTGCTTAATCCTAAGTGTCCTGCAATGCGGGTCGGACATCCCACGAGTAATTTACTTATGGATGCACTAAAAGGGGCAGCTGGTGTGATGGAGCCCCCGTAGGTAGAACTGTGAGTTGGCCCCGTGATGCTGAAGAAGGAGGACAGTGCCTTCCTTTTAGGGGGGACCAACCCATATTTGCGTGTCGTATGATAGAAAGACTGCTCTAACAAAGCTGTTTCATAATAAAGCTATATTTTAATTTAAATAGCTATGCAATATAATTAAAACTATGCAATATTTTATACAATATAATTAATATTTAATAAATTTTTTGCGCATTAAAATTAGGTTTTAAAAAGAATCATGAAAAATATTCAAAATCGCGATAATTTTTAAGAATCAACATTTTTTATCAAACATTATGCATTTAGCACGACAAAATTTACTAATCTAACTTTTTTGTACGAAATTTCAATAAAAATATCTGTTAATCAGAAGTATTGAAACTTTACTAAGTGTATTTGAAAGAATTGCTCTTAAAAGGCGTTTCATAATAACGCATTAATTGAAATTAATCGAAAAAAAAATGTTATTTTTCATTTTTACTTTCTTTTTAAAACTAAAAAAAAAATAATAAAAAAAAAAAAAAACGGATGTACGAAAATGATAGTACATTGTAATAAATTTTAAATCTATTGTACTGGCCAATAGCACTCACTCACTCATCTAGCGGACTGTATATTTAATCACACTCACTCTAACAAAATAAGTATCCACAATGAAAACGTAACAACACTTTATTTCACTACACAGTCACCGCCACTCGCAGCCGTGCTGTTCACTCTTGCCGCTCTGGCATTACATTGACTCAGACTCGGACTTATGCGCACGCAGGCGTATGTGTACACACACACTTTTTTCGCCGCTAGGGGTATCCTTGCGCGTAGGCGCGAACATCTACTTATTTCTGATGTTTCTTAAGTCAAAATCTTCTAATAAAAGCTTAAATTATAAAAAATTTTTTTATTTAAAAAATATACACAATAACTATCAGTCACCATCGGATACTAATAGAAAATAAAATAAAAAATTATAAAACGTGACCTGTTTTATGGAATTATATTATAATTAATGATGCAAGAAAAATAAAATGAAACGTATGGAACAAAAAAGAAAAAGGTAAAAATTACGATTAGAGTAGAATCGCAGCAAGTCATTTTAGTTTTTAAAATAAACTTTGAAAAATGAATTTATTTTAAAGAGAAAATTTTTATCTTTCTATTTTTACAATTCTTATTATGATTTGAAGGTTCATTACTTTAATTAATTCGAAATTCTCTACCTATTAAAAGAATTTCAAGCTGTTTTTTACAAAAAAAAAATATCTTTGGTTTAACAAAGACTTTGAATCAAACTAATGATCATTTTTATTGAGAAATTTTATTCCAGATGCTATGGACATATTTTGATTGCAAATAAGATTTTTGTTGAAAAAAAAATGATTTATTTTTAATAACAGGAAAAAGGAGGAGTATAGTTTAAGAAGTAATAAGTTAAAATTTTAGAATTTATATTATTATATGAATGTTTAAACAAGATTTCCATTTTTATAAGAAACTATTTATGTAAGTTATTGCATACATTAAAATCGTCTATTTGATAACCTTCATAAAGTTTTTATTAAAACAGTTTATTTAATAAATATTAATAACAAAACAAAACAAAGCATAAAAACTGTAGTATGCTGGGCCGATAAACATGTTACACATAAAATTTAGAATTTAATGTAAGAACAATAGACATAATAGTAATCCTAAAAGATAAAAAGAACTATAGAATTATAAGCGATTTTTTTTAATTTAAAAATTTCATTTTCACTTTGAAATAAAATTGTCTTTGCTTTCACCATAAAATCTTTTAGAAAAATTTTATATTTAATTACTTAATTATTCAATTTCTTCTATTAGCTCATACTCTCCCTATTTATATCTTGTTCAAATTTTCAATCGTTCATAAAATACTTTTTATTCATCCACTCCAGTTCAAATACATTTTTTTTGAACTTGTGGTGGATGACACTTGATGTTAATACAGTTTTTTCAAATATTAATTCAGTAATTAAATTGAATTAATTAATTATAGTTTTTTTTTAGATTTAAGTTGCATATATCTACCAATAGATGGCGGCAGGTAAACTTAAAAAAATGAATTGAAATTATTTGTAAAGAACTTTTCTGCAATATAGTGAAAAAAAAGTAGGAGTTGACTTAAAAATTTTTTTTTATACTACTTGTTTGTTTAAAAATCTCATTCTCACTTTGAAATAAAATTGTCTTTGCTTTCATCAGATGATCTTTTAGATCAATTTTACATTTCATTATTTAATTATATAACTATTAGCTTGGAAAGAAATTTAAATAAATAATTTGATTAAAAAAAACTCCATGAAAGAATTTATGATGTATGTCAGGAAATGGTGTAATAAATCTGCATGCCAGAGTGTTAGAACTTTTTCTGTTGTGCTCGAGGGCAATAGAAGAAATGGACAAACCCTTCTGTTCCCCTTAGAAGTGATAGTTCGAAACGGTGTTGAGGAAATGTGGGTGCAATCAGACACCCTATGTAAATCAAAGTTCACAGAATTGCATGCAAAATTTCATACATCATTAATAGTCTACTAATAAAGCTTTATTAGTAGACTATTAATAACAGCTTAAAAAATCATAGATAAATGTTGTCAGTGGTTTTTAACATCCATGTTAAATATTACAATTTTTTTATTATATTATTATAGAATTATCCAGTTTTAACTCTAATATCAATATCTCCTTATTATTATTTAGCTCTTTGGCGTTCTGTGCCACAGGTTTTGGTTTCGAGTCCCAATGGTGCCATGGAGGCTTGTAGTGGTTCGGAATCCATTTTAAATCATAGGTCTCGTTTAATATGACTGTAGAGCGTTGGGCGTAGAGCTGAAAACCGTACCCAGCAAAAAAAAAAAAATATGTCTCGAAAACTTCCAGTAATCAGACAATTTTAGTGCGGGGTACCATCATGGGGCTGTTGTATCAATAAAGAAATTAATATATTCATTATTATTCAATTTGAAGTTTGAATTTACTTTTTTTATTAATTAATTTAATATATCCATTATAAATATATGAATGTTTGATAATTAAGTATAAGCATAAACCAAACATAAAGATGAAAAACCCTTATCATCCATAAGTTCCAATTCAAAGTTTCTGAAATATATTTCTTTTAAGAATTCAAAAAATTAGAGAAAAAGAAGTATTTATGGAAATGAAAAAAAAAACGTGAAAAATACAAAGAAGAAATTAATTTCAATTTTCTTTATTGTTTTTTTCCTAAGCATTGAATACTAATAGCTTTGGGCTTTTATGAGAAAAAAGATTGAATTACCAGTTTTTAATATTTTTTTTTAATATCTATTAATACCAGGTAAACTATTTTCTTCTTTTTAAGACATAATTTTGAGCTTCACGAAGTAGAAAATCTTTCTTTAATGTACTTTATGCTGTGATGGAGAAAAAAATGAGCTCAAAAATTAGTGAGACTTTGTAAAAAAAAATTTTTTTTTTGTCATGTTGATTTTTTTATTCCCTATGGTTATGAAGAAATATTTATACACTTCATTATTTGCTTACAGTAAAAAATGTTATTGAAATAAATTATGTATGGTGCTTTAATTAGGAGAAAGGTATGAAAGATCGTTATATTTTACTAAGTCCGAAAAGGAATTACGTCTTTTATACCATTTAAAAATAAATTAGATTTTTTTTATTATTCTGGAGAGCTCGAAATATTTAAGAAAGGAAATTTGATGGAAATAAATACAAACTGGAAAAGTAATTAATTTTTTCTCGTCATTTTTTTTGGAAGGTGGGGTGGGATATGTTTTGAGATGTCTTTAAGATTTCGTAAAAAAAAAAAAAAAAAAAAAAAAAAAAGATGTTACGTTATTATTTAAAATAATTTTCATAAAGGAATAGATGTATGCATTTCTTTGTAAGAGTATGTATTTTAATTTTCATGAATCGAAAAATATATATATTTTTATTTTTATATTACTGGTAATTAAAAAAAATTGTTCAGGTCTTGTTTATTTATTTACTTTTTTCGTTATCTCATTTTTTTTTTTTAAATTTATTAATAGTGGAATACAATTTAATCCCCTCATCTTTTATTTACTCTAAAAAATACAAAAAAAGAAGATCATATTGAAACAAAAATATGCTTATTATTATATATTGAACAAAATATTAAAATTAAAGAAAAATACACAGGTATTAAGGCATGCCACGATTACAATTTTTCCTGTCTATCGCTCTGGCGCTCGGTGCCACAGGTTTCGGGTTCGAATCCCGGCGGTGCCATGGATGTTTGTAGTGGTTCGGAATCCACTTTAAGCCGTAGGTCCCGGTCTTCTATGAGTGTAAGAGCGTCACGGAGCAAAAGTCAGGCTTCTACCTACGGGTGCTCCATCACAACAGAAGCTGCTTCCTTCCCCTTCAATCATGAGTCCATATGGACTTGTGGGCTTGGCCAGCCAAGTGGGATAAGAAACAACAATAACAACACAATTTTTCCCGATTAGCTTATACAAATGATGACCTTTTACAATGCATATGGTTTGCTGTGAAATGCCTCTAAGATACTCTCTGTGAAATTTCTCTCCATGAAGTATTAGGGATGTGCTTAATGTGTGTTTTTCTAGCATATTCCGAGTAAATTCTACAATGCTCAAAATTATAGTGCATTAAAATTGATAACTGAAAATTATAAATTTCCAAGAAAATTATAACTAATTCTAGTAGAGAAATATCCAGAAAAAAAATAGCAATAAAATGAAAGCAGGAAAATTTCTGAGCTTGAAAATAATTTTTTGGGCCAAGCTATTCATTCAACGTAAAGGAATTAACGATTATGTTGTTTCTTAAAATGAAAGAAAGCATGAATAATTTCTTCAAATGTCAAGTATTTTTCGCAGCTCTTTAGGCCTAGAACAAACTGCTGAATGGATATGAATTCATCAGGCTGAATGATAAGAATTCCTCAGGCTGAATGATAAGAATTCACGAGAATCCAGAATTCATAACAGGCTGAATGGATAAAAATTTATCAATATATCATGGAATCATTTTACTAACTTCGGTAAGCAAAAATAGATAATAATTTTGATAGTTTAATTAATTTATTTAGCTTTGAAACTTTATTTTATTTTGACTTGAATCTCTTACTTTATAATTTTTAGAAACATTTTTACTTCTGGAATTTTTATCAAAAAGAGTAAAACAACTTTATATTTTTAATCGTTATTTCATTAAAGTGCAACAGAAAATTCAAATACAATGCATTCGGTATGAAATTTAAAAATATTCTGAACCTTTAATTTATTATTTTGTTATCTATGTAAATTTAATAAAAGCTTCTTTCTTAATCTAAATAAACGACTTAAATAAAAGCTTATTTATTATAATTATCTAATCATACCGTTTTTTAAAACAAAATACCTCATTTTAATGCATTATTTCCCATTCTTTATTAACAACAATATATATATTACTCATAGAATATTTAGTATATAATGTGAATTTAAAAAAAAAATCAAGTAACATTAATTTTCAGCTTTACATTTAGAAAATAATAATCATATAAAATTTTTAACGTTAATAAAATTTATACTAAAATAGAACAAATATTACATACAAATTATTACTGCTTTTTAATAATTAAAAAAAAAAAAAAAAAAAAAACATGCTATTGTTGTATCGTTATGATTTATTTTTATATACATACTAGGAAGCAAATATTATTGTAGAATACATATAAAATTTATTGTAAAAATATATTCACATCTAAATTTTGAAGTGCACTTTAAGATTTTGAAAATAAACGGGAATTATTATAACTTCAAATACAACCCGAGTTTATACAACACGAGAGAAGACGGAATACCTCACCGTGAATATTACTGCTATTCTGAGAATAAAACACGTCAATAGAAATCACTAAATAAAAATTTTGTGATATTATAAGTTTTTATTTATTATTAAAAATAAAATTAAGCATTTATTTAATATAATATTAATTTTAATTTAACTTTTATTAAAATAAAATTCATAATTTCATTTTTATTACAAATAAACTTTAAACTCAAAATTTGTATTTTTATTTTAAACTTTTTTCGTTTGAAAACCTACTTGACATCGGACCATCCTTTTTTGGGGCATCTTCCAGCTACCCGTGCCTCATCGGTAGTGCTAAATGAGTAACAGCGGTGCAGCCCTTGCTTACGGCATAAAGATAACTGCTTAAGTATTGCCAGTTGCATTAGAACAACAATATTGTAAAGTCTTTATTCATGTTATTTTATATATTTTTGATTAATATTATATAAATGGGTGGCAACATTGGTTCTAATGTAAATAAAATATATGCATGAAATATTTTAAACTAAAACAAATCAATGGCCAAAAAATGTTGTTTTCTTTTCTTTTCTTTTATTGTGTAAAGAAACTCTTTAAAAAATTGATTTGCTTATTATCTTTTACAAATGCTCTCACTCTTAGCAGTTAGATGTATAAAAATTGTTTCATGATCTTCATGTTTCATTGTTTGATAAAAATTGTTTCATGATCTTCATGTTTCATTGTTTGATAAAAATTGTTTCATGATCTTCATGTTTCATTGTTTGATAAAAATTGTTTCATGATCTTCATGTTTCATTGTTTGATAAAAATTGTTTCATGATCTTCATGTTTCATTGTTTGATAAAAATTGTTTCATTAAGCCAGTTTGCACAAATTCAGCTAAATGATGAGAGATTAAAATAAAAGATAATTTATTGTAATAAATTTAGATACTGAATATGAAAATTCACAATTTAAAGTACTTAAATATAAACATTTAAAGACAAAACCAATAATCTGTGGAATTCATTACACATATAATCATCCAATACCTCTAAAGCGAAGAAATACTTTCTATTCTTCTAAGGCTTAATGTTCATTTTTTAAACTTTGATAAACTTTCTGTTTATGACTAAGCATGGCAATTTTGATTCCTATTTAAACAGATTTAAACTATCCTTAACTAATCTTTACAACGTAGGTGGAATACAGAGTATCGATGACAATGTTCTCAACTACTTCAGACTTAAAATCCTAGGAAAAATTTTAAAGAAAAAACCGACATTTCAAAAAGCTGAATATGAAAATTCCAAGAACCCAAATTTAAACATTTAGAGACAAAACCAATAATCTGTGGAATTCATTGTACATATTATCATCAAGTGTCTGTAACAAGAAGTACTTTCTCTCTATTCCCCTAACAGTTAGATCTTTTTTTTTCTAATTTGAAAAACACTCGTTTTATGATTGAGCATGACAATTTTAATTCCTATTTAAACAGACTTAAATTATCTTCAACTAATCTTTGTAATGTAAGTAGAATACAAAGTGCCGATGACATTGACTTGAGCATCATAGAAAAAATTTTAAAGAAAGAACTAACACTTGAAAAAGTCAAATACTCTCGAATCTTTTATCGATTTGTTAATAAGAAATCTTCTTTTACAACATCTTGCAACTTTGTTAATTCTTATTTTTATGTTTCTTAAGTTCATTTCCTATCTCTCTTTTACTTTATCTCTCTTTTGAAATGTCAAGGATTCTTTTAAATTTACCATTTATTTGATGTTTTTATTATTTTGTCATTAATTTGTTTGTGACCTAATTCTTTAAGCTTCACTTGATACTTTGTGGTACATGAAATTTATTGGAAACTTCAGAAAAAAGTATTGAAATTTGAGATTACTTTCAGATCGCACTCTTTGGTTTCGAAAATTTTTATACTGGAACATGTCCTCAAATCTCAGTAGCTGAACAGCCATTTTATTTTGACTGGTTTTTTTTCTGTCAATTTTCTAGAATTTCTTTCATGATAAATTCCTTTACTTGCAGTTTCCTTATATTCCTTTCTTTCTATGCGTGATTTTTTCATCGTTTTTTATATTTAGCTGCAACTCCACAGTCTCTATAACCTTAGCAATTGGCGCTGAGACTGGACAGCCATTCTTCAAAGTATTAGCAAAAAAAGAGTTTTCTAAAAATATAAATGATGATTTCAGTGTTCTTAAATCATGTACTATCTTCTATAAAGGCTTTTGTTCTGTTAAAATACCCTCATATGTGTACCATATAAAGAAAAAATTAAAATTATCGCCAAGTTGGCAATCTCGATGAAAGATTTATTGTGGTGTTGAGCCATGGTCATTCTGAAAGTTGATGCAAGTCTTACACAACACACAGTCTTACAGCTAATAATCTAACACATAACAATTAAGAGAAATATTTGTTAAATACTATAACATTCTGTAAGATTATTGTGCCAAATTAGAGGAGGCAGTTAAATCTTTGTCATACGCAGTGGATTACTTACCATTGTGCTATAAATTCCACTAGATGTGAACAAATTTTTATTTTGTTTTGCTTACATTTGTAATTGAATTATTAGTTTCAACATGACGCTATTTTTTAATGTAAACTTTGTCTCTGTACAAAAAATTAGATGAGTTATGTAATTTGTTTGCGATATACATAAGAAAACTAAACACAATTTTTTTATTGTAATGAAAGATTAAACTTTTTTCTTTTCTTACTTTTCCTATATGATTAAAAAAAGTCTTCTTTCTTAATTTTTATAGAAAAAAAATTATTCCAATATTACTACAATTATAGTTCCCAAAATAAAAACTTTTGCTAAAGTTCTTTCAGATTTTGTTATTATCAACTAGACTAATTTCGTTAAATGATTTCTTAAGAGTTACGAATGTTATTTCAAAAATGTCTAGACAAAATTGTTTTTTAAGCAAGTCCGCCTGATAAGTGTATTAAATTCTTCTTACAATAAACATCAATTGAGACAGTATTGGTATAATTGGTAAAACTCTTTACTATAATTAGTTAGTAATATATTTTAGCTAACAATATATATAGCAATATTTTTTATTTTTTTCTCAGAGTGTATGTAAAAAAATTAAAATTAAATTAAATCCATAAAATAATAGATTTTTTTTAATCAAGAGGAGAAATTACAAGTTGAAATGCTTACTGAAACCAATTATCCAAACGTTATTTTATTTTAATTGGGTAATTCGTAGGGATTTATGTAATTAGAGGGAAATTTTTAATGGAGTGCTTTCTACTAATTTATAAATAATAATGTATATTTCTTCTTTTTTCATGTTCGCATGCATGCAATTAAATCGCAAATTCATTCGTTAGGTCTCAAGGGTCAACTTAAATTTATTCACTACAGAATAAAAATAATTTTATTGACAAAATTATTTTAAATGAAATGATTTTTTGGGCTATATAAAATAAATCTTGAATAACTCAAGTTTTAATTTTATATTATATTTTTTTTATTTAAAAATTTTTTGAATCTATTTAATGGGAAAAAACAGAAACTTAAGAACATCCACCTTTATTATTTCTGTGCATTATAGCTTTTCGAAACGAGAAAACCAAGTCATTTCTTGTAGCATTTTTACAACTTTTTTCTTTTTTCAATGAAGTGTATTTTACCGCAGTTTTATCGGGACTTTTATGCTACTCAATCATTGTAAAACAAATTTGGACATGAGTATGATCGATGGCATTTGCTTTTCAGTTTGCTCTTCAGTGCACTAAATCTTTCATATATTATATTCATGCTGTAAATTTCGCTTTAAAATTATTCTATCATAGCTGTTACATACTGAAAAAAATTAAATTTATTCTATGAAATAAAATAATTCAATGGTATATTTTATGGCGTTTATATGATGGAAAAACACAAGTAATTATTTGAAATCACAAAAATAAATTATAATTAATTGAAATAACTAGCATATTGTGATAAGTAAAATTTAATTCTTAAAGTAAAATTCATTTGAACAGTAATGACTTTTAATTTTAAACACTATTAGTTTTTTCCTAACTAATAAGTGCAAAGTTGGGTTTCATTCTTATTAAATTACATCACTCATTTCAATTTATGAGTTTTTTTTTTTTTGGATTATTTTTTTTAATTGCTACCCATGGTGCAAAAGGTTTGGTTTGTCGCTCTACGGTCATTTTGTGTACAGTTTAGGCTAATTAGACCGGGACCTATAGTTTAACGTGGATTCCGAATCACTCACACACATCCATGCCACAGCCAGGATTCAAACCTGAAGCCTGTGGTCAGAGGACTAGCCAATTGGTCTTCAGGTCGCCGAGGTGTGGTAGGAGATTAACTGGTGTTTTAAATAACAACTCAATTTATATTATTTATTATATTAACTCCACCTTTTCGGCAACGACACAAAGGAAATAATAGGATAACATCCTATTTAGATATTTTTAAAAATAAACAGAATTAAAAAAAAAAGTAACATATTTGGCAATGATAACAAATTTTTTTAAATATCCTACGCATCCAGTTTTATTGTACACATTTATTATGCAGCAATACGGTGACACAAATCCTCTGGTGACATCTGCTCTCTGAAATGAGATAATTAGATAGCGACTGTTTCAGCGTGCAGAAGAGTGTCTCGTCGATAGTCAACAGTTGATTATTTACAGGATACACAAAAACACATCAATGTTCTAAAAAAAAATCAAGATCCTTAGGAAAGAACAAATTTATATCATTATTTTCTACCGAAAACCATCATCGTATCATTTCCAGAAAACTTTACAGCACTCATTTTACCAAAATTGGGCTTTATTCTTATTAAATTGCATCATTCATTTCAACGTATGATTTTTTTTTCTTTTAGAGTAATTATTTTTTAATTCTTACCCATAATGTGGGAGGGATTTATTATATTAGCTCCACCTTTTCGGCAACAACACAAAGTGCATACCAGGATAACAAGTTTAAAAGGCATACGAGATAAAAAAAATTCTAAAAAATTTAAGCTGCATATCTGACAACGATAAAAATTTTTTAAATGTCCAACTCATCCAATGTTATGCGGCCGGATGGCCAATTGGCTAACATTGTGGCCTTTAGTGGCATAGGCTTCGGAATCGAATTCTGGCGATGGGCATGGATGTTTGTTAGTGGTTCGGAATTCACGTTAAACTGTAGGTCCCGATCTAATTAGCCTAAAATGTACACAAAATGACCGTAGAACGACACACCAAACCAAGTCATCCAGTTGTATTGTGCACAGCTACAGTGCAGTAATACTGAGTCTCAGCAATACTGGCGACATCGGTTCTCAGAAATGAAATAACTAGATAGCGACTAATTCAGAGTGTATAAGAGTCTCGTATAAATATTATTAATATATTAAACTGTTAAATAATTAATGTAATGCAAAAGGAAAATAAATGCAGTAAATAAAATTTATATAAGTTTTCTTCATTAAATATAGATATTCAAGAATGATCCAATTATTGGTGTAGTAAATTAAGTAACATTCCCTTTATTTCCCAGTTATTCACTTTGGAAGGAATTTTCTCCCATACCACACACAGATACGGGACAGTTACTCTAAAATTCATTCTAATTAAGCAAGCACCCCCTCCCTTTATCCCCAGTCACTAGACTGTTTATGACATACACAAAACCACATCAATGTTAAAATCAAGGTCTTTGGAAAGGACAAATTTATGTCATTATTATCTACAGAAAACCATCATCATATCATTTTCCAGAAAACTTTACAGCTCTCATTTCACCATCAAAATCCACTGAAGGGGCAAAGCTCAGTTGAATTAACGACCCTCTCCTTAATGATGTTTTAAATGTCGAGATGATGATTCGCCGAGCACTAAAGCGGTTGAGTGAGAGAAATTGAAAACGCATCACTTAACGCGGAAAACCAATATGCCAGCTGTCCTTTTTGAAACCATTACGCAAGATTAGGAAACCGCACTGTCTCCATTTGTTGAGCCTAATGTGTGCCTTAACGACTCTATGACGGAATTACGGAAACATTCGGAGAGGATTTAATCTTACAAATGTGTCGTTATGCCTCGGAATGTGTTCTTGAGTTACGCAATCTTCAAGAAGCCATGATGCGAGTTATAACACTTGCGGTATATTAAAGAACTGTCATGGTCATAACGTCGTAGCAAAAATCAATATAGCTATATATTTAAACATCTCGTTTTAGAGCTTTTTCTCTGCAATGAATGCATTTATTCAAAATATTGATGGCTTTACTCAAAGATTGGTTATTATGGATAAGTATATATTAACGGATTAAAACTCAACTGTTAAAAGAGTGTTAGTAGAGATTTGCATTTATTCTACTGTAGCGACATTTTATAAAATCACTGTCATAAAAAGTTTATGCTTCATATTTCATATACAATATGCTTGTGTTTTATATGTATTATAATTGTGCACTGGATAGTGATACATTGAGATATGTGTTTTATTCGTTCCATGGCAGGGCTAGTAATTCAAAATGCTTATATCTCAAAATCTATATTCCGTATTAAAATTATGTTTTCCTGACGACCAAAGAAACATTGCAAATTTTTTAATAATGCATTTATAATGAACAAACATTGCATTAAAAACAAAATAAAACCAAAAATATACATATATGTAAAAGAAAATCTAAAGAAAGAGACATATTTTGCTGAAACCAATTATTGAATGGTATTAAATTTTTCACTTCATTTTTTAAGAAATTAACTAGAAAAATCAGCTGGTGAAATTTGCTCTCAGTAACGAAGCAATTGAATAGCGATTATTTCAGCGTGTATAAGAATCTCTCATCGACAGTCATTCCATTTAGTGGCAGTTCCGTTTTATGGCACGCAAATACGGAACAGTTACCATAAAAGTCTTCCTAATAAAGCAATGTCAAACCTTCATCCCCAGTGGGTTGATTATTTACGGCACACCCAAAAACACATCAATGTTAAAAAACATCAAGTTATTTAGAAAAGAACAATTTCATATTCATTATTATCTACGGAAACCCATCATCATATCATTTCCAGAAAACTTTACAGCTCTCATTTCACCATCAAAATCCACAGAAGGGGCAAAACGCAGATGAATTAACGACCCTCTCCTTAATGATGTTTTAAATGTCGAGACGATGATTCGCGGGCACTAAAGCGGCTATGAGAGTGAAATTGAAAACGCATCACTCAACGCGGAAAACCAATATGCCAGCTGTCCTTTTTGAAACCATTACGCAAGATTAGAAAACCGCACTGTCTCCATTTGTAGAGCCTAATGGGCCCCTCAACGACTATATGGCGGAATTACGAAAACATTCGGGGAGGATTTAATCTTATAAATGTGTCGTTATGCCTCGGAATGTGTTCTGAGTTACGCAATCTTCAAGAAGCCGTGATGCGAGTCATAACACTTGCGGTATATTAAAGTACTTTCATGGTCATAACGTCGTAGCAAAAAGCAATATCGTATGTATATTTAAACATCTTGTTTTAGAGGTTTGTCTCTGTAATAAATGCGTTCTTTCAAAATATTGATGGCTTTACTCAAAGATTGGTCCTGATAGCTAAGCATATATTAAGCTCTGGTGTTAAAAGAGTGTTAGTAGAGATTTGCATTTATTTTATTGTACTGGCATTTTGTAAAACTTATGTTATAAAGTGTTTATGTTCATATTTTATGTACAATATTTGCTTATGCTTTATGTGTGTTTAAAATTGTGCATTGGACAGTGTTACACTGAGATACATCTGACAGCAGTGACATTTTATAATATATCTATCATAAATTGTTAATGTTCATATTTCATGTACAATATATGCTTGTGTTTTATATGTATATATAATTGTGCATTAGACAGTTATATATTGAGAAACGTATCATTATATACCAGTCGTATACGTTTTATTCGTTCCATGACAGGTCTATTAATTCAAAATGGTCATATCTCAAATCAGTTTTTCCCATTGGAATTATGTCGTTCCATACCAGGCCAAAGAAAACATTGGAAATTTTTTAATAATGCATTTATAATGAAAAACATTGTATAAAAACAAAATACAACCAAAAATATACGTGTATGTAAAAGAGAATCTAAAGAAAGAGACATATTTTACTGAAGGCAATTATTTTATGGTATTAAATTTTTCACTTCATTTTTTAAAGAAATTAACTAGAAAAAATCCGCTGGTGATATCTTCTCTCAGTAACGAGGTAATTGAATTGCGACTATTTCAGCGTTTATAATAATCTGTTATTGTCTATAAGAATCTCTTATCAACAATCATTCCGTTTAGTGGCAGTTCCGTTTTTTGGCACGCAAATACGGAACAGTTACTCTAAAAGTCTTCCTAATTAAGCAATATCTCCCATTTATCCCCAGTCCGTTGATTATTTACGACATACACACCAATGCTAAAAAAATATAGGTCTTTAGGAAAAGACAAATTTATATTCATTATCATTTCCAGAAAACCATCACCATATCATTTCCAGAACATTTTACAGCTCTCATTTTACCATCAAAATCCACTGAAGGGGCAAAACGCAGAAGAATTAACGACCATCTCCTTAATGATGTTTTAAATGTCGAGATGATGATTCGCTTAGCACTAAAGCGGCTAAGAGAGTGAAATTGAAAACGCATCACTCAGCGCGGAAAACCAATATGCCAGCTGTCCTTTTTGAAACCATTACGCAAGATTAGAAAACCGCACTGTCTCCATTTGTAGAGCCTAATGGGCCCCTTAACGACTCTATGACGGAATTACGAAAACATACGGGGAGGATTTAATCTTACAAATGTGTCGTTATGCCTCGGAATGTGTTCCTGAGTTACGCAATCTTCAAGAAGCCGTGATACGAGCCATAACACCCGTATATTAAAGAACTTCCATGGTCATAACGTCGCAGTAAAAAGCAATATCGTATGTATATTTAAACATCTCGTTTTAGACGTTTTTCTGTAATAAAGGCATTCATTCAAAATATTGAGGGTTTTACTCAAAGATTGGTTATGATGGCTAAGTATGTATTAACAGATTAACTCAGCTGTTAAGAGTGTTAGTAGAGATTTGCATTTATTCTACTTTTGCGTCATTTTATAAAATTTCTGTCGTAAAGATTTTATGTTCATATTTCATGTCCAATGTTTGATTGTGTTTTATATGTATTTATAAGTGTGCAATGGATAGGGATACATTGAGATTCGTCTTTTATTCGTTCCTTGGCAGGGCTGGTAATTCAAAATGCTCATATCTCAAATAAACCCAACTCTCCCCTACGAATTGATTCATCCTCATTTGCTAATGCTTTTCTTGACTGATGCTAGTTTGGGTTGGCTAATCAACAGTTGTAAAGTTCGACAGAAGAATCCCAAATCGTCCTTTTTTTCTGGCATTTAATCAGAAGTTGATTCAAGATATATTTGCGGCAAGAGTTTTCAATTCTCTTTTTTTATTATATGTGCATGATTCAGGAATCTTAAGTGGTAGAATGGTGGTTTTTGAAGTCATCGACTGGCTCGTATCAAGCCAAAAAAGTAGATCTAGAAATGGTTTATATTTTTAAAAACTCGTATTTAGGAGTATCTCAAGGTATTACTGTATTATTTTCTAAACATGTAATGTCTAAACGTATATTTTGTAGGATGTTATGTAAGCAGGTAGATGCAAGAGTCAAAATGTGTGCAACAGTGTACCAAACAATATTTTTTTTCGAAGTCTACAATTAATCAAGACTTAAAACCCTACATCGTTTAAAAATATATTTAGCAAATAGCAAAAAAATCATAAAATATTATTTTAAATTTGAATATTAAATTTGAATATAATATATATTATATTATATTAAATTTGAATATAATATAATATATTAAATATTTGAATATAATATTTCAACAAGCAAAATCTGACATAAATCTCATTTAGAATTTAAAATTAAGTAATCTAATTTTTTCATCATACTTGAGTAAAATTTCTTTCGACGTCCAATTAATTTTTAAATTTTAATTAAATACTGAACCAATAGAATCTGGTAATGTTTGCCTGACTAATGTAGGAATTGTAAATGTTTTTGATTTATTATCATTCGAAATTTCACATTCTTCTTAAGGCGCTGCAGGAGAAGACAAAGATTGAACAATTTATGTATTTGGTCAGTTAATAGTAAAATCAAGCAGTTTCTTTGTAAATAAAAAGCATTTGTCTGAGACAATGAACATGTCTCTATACAGTACACAAAAACATCTACTTCATAGTTCGTCAGGATCTATACGCTAAGAGACACTCGCTCCTTAGATAACCTCTATATTTAGCGATATACCCAGTGACCGATTACTTAAAACTTCAATAAAAGCAATCATCTGTAGGATTGGTAACTAACAGCCTGGACACTAGCCTACACTGGACACTAGATGTACCACCCGTCTATAAAAAATGGAGGCCAAAGAGATGTCTTACTCAAATAAGAGCCCACTACTTCTTCTGGTATCAATCCCCAAATCCCATTTTTCTTTTAGGTATTAGATCGTCATATACGTAAGTACACAAGTCTGAAAATTGACCGTTAATACTTAAAACTTATTAAGAAAAGAAATAATGAAAAACATATGCCAACAAAAACCTATTATAACAAAGCAAGTTAAGAAATAGAAAAAAGAGACATAAGAAATAAATGTATTCAATGAGAAAAATTATTTTCAAAACAGTACGGCATGTAATCTTTGCGATATAAGGCGAAATATGAGAAGAAAGAATAACAAAAATATGAAATGAAAAATAAACAAAGGTCTCTGGGGTGTCTCGGGTGCATGATACCAGTACACATCTAAAGGAGATATGCCTCCTGAGGGACTGATAGGAGAGATAAATAAATAATATTAAATTTAGATAAATATAAGCCATATACTGAATTATCTTCTGTTCTCTCTCTATTTAATTTTAATAAAAAATATTCCATATATGAATATTTGAAATTAAAAATGAATGTTTTTATAAATATGTACAATTTACTAAAACTATGCATTACAGTATGTTTCTGTCGACTACAAAACAGCCGTTAATGCCAAATTAATACTTAACAATGCTATATGGACCTTTGATAGTCGATATCAATTAATTAACTTGATTTCCAATCAACTTTTAATCCAAATCGACGCTTAACAACGCTATATCGACCCTTGACAGTCGATATCGATTATTCCGGCAACCACTAATTCTGCACTCTCCAGACTTATTTTAATAAATATTCTTCTTCGAATATAATAAAACTTTTTCCATATGATATGAATATTTTTTTTAGTATAGGAAGATAAAGAAAAAAGAATACAAAAATCAAAACGAGCTTTATATTTATCCATGCCAATGTTTGTTAGGATCTGCCTTAAGAAACCCCAAAACAATTCAACGAAGACCTCCTTTGATGCAGACCCGGAAGAAGAAAAGAGAAAACGCGGATCCATTACGTTCTGTAAATACGAGACGCGCTTCTCATTATGCCTCGCGTGAAGCAAGTCGAAAACTGTGCACTGCTTTGTTTTTCTGCTTTTCCCCGAAATAAGTTTAGCTCTCTTCGTTTGTTTTTCCGCAAGTATTTTTTTACCATTTTATAAAGCGAAGAAATACATCTTTTTCTCTCTTTTTTTACCAATATTTTTTCTTGAAAACACAACTCATATTTATTCATGCGGCATTGGAATTTCTTTGAGATTATTTAAACCAAAAAAAAAAAAAAAATTATTGATGGAGATGAGTAAAAATATTTTTTTTGATAATATTAATATTAACTGAATGCTTAATTAAACAACGATAATTTTGATATGTTAAATTGGACATAATTAAACTTAAATATTTAGTTGATTGTGATGCAAGTTAAATGCAAAGCTTGATATATTTTCTGCTGTTCTTGAAATAAATTACTTACGAGAGTCGATATCAATTACTCAACTTAATTTCTAATAGTCCTTAATCCCGAATCGACATTTAACATTGATATATCGACCCTTGAGAATCGATATCAACCCTTAATGTCGTATCTTCGCTAAGCGATGCTATATCGACCATTAAGAGTGAATATCGATTAATGAACTTAATTTCCAATCAACCCTAATCCCAAATCGACGTTTAACAGTGCTATATCGACCCTTGACTCGATATCAATTATTTCGGGAACCATTAAATCTACACCCTCTAGAATTATATATAATAAATATTCTTATGCGGATATAATGAAACTTCCCATATGATATGAATATTTTTTTAGTATAACAACATAAAAGAAAAGATTACATAAAAAAGTCCAGATTTTTCTATTTATTCCCACAGGGTTTGTTAGGATTCGCCTTAAGAAATCGCAAAACAATTTAATGAAGACCTTCGCTGTTGCAGACCCGGAAGAAAAGAGAAAACGCGGATCAATTTCGTTCGGTAAACACGAGACGCCTTCTCATTATGCCTCGTGTGATTCAAAAACTGTGCATTGCTTTGTTTTTCTGCTTTTCCCCAAATAAGTTTTCTCTCTCTTCGTTTGTTTTGTATTTTCGAAACTATTTTTTTACCGTTTTATAAAGCGAATGAATACATCTTTCTCTTTTGTTACAAATTTTTCATCTTTCCAATCTTTTTCTTGAAAACAAAGCATCATATTTATTCATAGGGCGTTGGAATTTCTTTGAGATTATTTGAACCCCAAAAAATTTGATTGATGATGAGTAAAAATATTTTTTTTTGATAATATTAGAATTAATTGAATGCTTTGTTAAACGACATTGAATGTTTATCACATTTATATATTAAATTAGACACAATTAAACTTTAATATTTAGTTGAGTGATGATGAATGTTAAATGAAATGCATTGATTTATTTTCTGTTGTTCGTGAAATAAATTACTTACGAGAGTCGATATACATAGATTACTCAAATGAATTTCTAATCAACCCTTCATTCCAAATCGACGTTTAACACTAATATATCAACACTTGAGAGTCGATATCATTTAATCAACCATTAATGACGAATCAGCGTTGAACAATGTTATATCGACATTTATGAAAGAATATCGATTAATGGACTTAATTTCCAATCAACCCTATAATCCCGAATCGACGTTTAACAATGGTATATTGACCCTTAATAATCGATATCGAGGGAAACAACTTAATTCCCAATCAATCCTTAATCCCGAATCGACGTTTAGCAATGCTATATCGACCCCTAAGAGTCGATATCGATTAATTTCCAATTAAATCTTAATCCCGAATCGATGTTTAGCAATGCTATATCGACCCTTAAGAGTAGATATCGATTAATTTCAAACCTTAATCCCGAATCGATGTTTTGCAATGCTATATCGACCCTTAAGAGTCGATATCGAATAATTTCCAATTAAACCTTAATCCCGAATCGACGTTTAGCAATGCTATATCGACCCTTAAGAGTCGATATCGATTAATTTCCAATTAAACCTTAATCCCGAATCGATGTTTAACAATGCTATATCTACCTAGACAGTAGATATCGTTTAATGAATTTAATTTCCAATCAACCTTTAATCCCAAATCGACGTCTAACATTGCTATATCGACCCTTGAGGGTTGATATGGATTGCTTCGAAAACCACTAAATCTACACCCTTTTGACTTATATTTAATAAATATTCTTAAGCGGATATAATAAAACTTTCCATATGATATGAATATTTTTTAGTATAAAAAGATAAGAAAAAATATTACAAAAAACAATCAAGCGCTTTACATTTATTCATGCAGTGTTTGTTAGGATCCACCTTAAGAAATCGCAAAACAATTCAATGAAGATCTCCACTGCTGCAGAAAGGAAGAAAATGCGGATCCATTCCGTTCAGTAAACACAAGACGCCTTCTCATTATGCCTCGCGTGAGGGCAAGCCAAAAACTGTGCATTGCTTTGCTTTGTTTTCTGCTTTTCCCCGAAATAAGTTTTCGTTTTTGTTTTTGACAGAAAGAATTTCTTATCATTTTATAAACCGAAGGAATACATCTTTTTCTCTTTTTTTTTTTTTTATCAATATTTCATCTTGCCTATCTTTTCGCTTGAAAACAAAGATCATATTTATTAATATTGCGTTAGAATTTCTTTGAGATTATTTGAACCAAAAAAAAAAAAAAAAAAAAATGATTGATGAGGAGCAAAAATATATTTTCGATAATATTAGTATTGGTTGTATATGCTTAATTAAACAATGATAATGTTTATAAAATTTATATTTTGAATTCGACATAACTAAACTTAAATATTTAGTTGAGTGTATAATGATATTTTGTGTAATGCAAGTTAAACACGATGCATTGATTTATTTTCTGCTGTTCTAGAAATAAATTATTTCTTCTTTTGTCAATTTTCCATATCCAAAGTAAAATAGTAAGATTTTTCTTCTTCAAAGTTAGCACCTTCGAGTTTTAAACTGGAAGACATAAATTCGCTGAAAATAAATATCTCTCGCAAGGAAAGGAGACGACAGATTCGATTTTAGAAGGAGGATTAAAAATTAAAATCTATAATATACCTCTCATGGGATTTGGTTTGGTTTGTCACTCTACAGTCATTTTGCACATTTTAGTTAAAATAGATCGGCACTTACAGCTTAGAGTGGATTCCGAACCACTCACAAACATCCATGCCACGAATCTGTCTCCTGGGGTACCAAAGGCCAGAGCGCTAGAGCCAATTAACCACCAGGTCACAATATTATTAAGAAGATAAAAATCAAAATAAATGTGAACAAAACCCTATATAATAAACACGTTAAAAAATACATAAGAAATAAATGTATAAAATGAGAAAATGACTTTCAAACGATATGATATAAGAGTAAGGCCTCTAATATTTGCGATATGAGAAGAAATAGGAGAAGAAAGATAGACAAAGATCACTGGGGTGACTTGGGGGCTCAAAACCATTGCATATCTAAAGGAGATATGGCCCCTGATGTGCTGATAGGAGGGAATAATGAAAGATATTAAAGTTATATAAATAATAATAACCCTTTATATATATATATATATATATATATATATATAATGTAATATATATATATATGATTGTTTTTATAAATATGTACAATTTACTACCACCATGTATTACATTATATTTCTGTCGATTCCCAATTAACGTAATTCCGAATCGACGTTTAACGATGCTATATTAACCCTTAAGAGTCGATAATAATTAATCAATTTAATTTCAAATCAACTCTTAATCCCGAACAATACTATATCGACCCTTGAGAGTAGATATCGATTAACTTCGAAAACCAAGAAATCTACATCCTTCAGACTTATATTGAATAAATATTCTTATACGAATATAATAAAATTTTCAATATGATATTATTTGTTTCAGTATAGAAATATGAAGAAAAAAGATTGCAAAAAACAAAACGAGCTTTCCTTTTATCCTTTTATTCACGCAGTGTTTGTTAGGATCCACCCTAAGAAATCGCAAAACAATTCAATGAAAACCTTCTCTGCTGCAGACCCGGAAGAAAAGAAAAAATGAGGATCAATTCCGTTCGGTAAACACGAGACGCTTTCTCATTATGCCTCGCGTGAAGGCAAGTTAAAAACTGTGCATTGCTTTGTTTTTCTGCTTTTCTCCGAAATAAGTTTTCGCTCTTCGTTTGTTTTTTTCCAGAAACTTTCTCTCTCTTTTTTACCAATCTTTCATCTTTCCAATCTTTTTTTTGAAAACAAAGCTCATATTTATTCATTCGGCATTGGAATTTCTTTGAAATTATTTGGACCAAAAAAAATGATAGATGGAAATAAGAAAAAAAATAGTTTTTTGATAATATTAGTATTGATTGAATGCTTAATTAAAAAACGATAACGTTTATAACATTTATATCTTAAATTGGACATAATTAAACTTCAATATTTATTGAGTGTGATGCAAGGTAAATGCAATGCATTGATTTATTTTCTGCTGTTCTTGTAATAAATTACTTACGAGGATCGATATTGATTACTCAACTCAATTTCCAATCAACCCTTCATCCCAAATCAACGTTCAATAATAATATATCGACCCTTAAGATTTGATATCGATTAATCAATGTGATTTCCAATAGTCCTTAATTATAATAATGCTATATCGACCCTTGAGAATCGATATCTTTTAATCAACCCTTAATGCCGAATCGACCTTTAACAATGTTATATCGAACTTTAATAGTGAGTATCGATTAATGAACTTAATTTTCAATCAACCTTTAATCCCTAATCGACCGTTAAGAGTAAATATCCATTAATAAACTTAATGTTCCACCTACCCTTAATCTGGAATCGACACTTAACAATGCTATAGCGACCTTTGAGAGTCGATATCATTACTTTGGACACCACTAAATCTACACCCTCTAGACTTATATTCCTGCATTTAATAAATGTTCTTATGCGAATATAATAAAACTTTCCATATGATATGAATATTTTTTTTATTGTAGAAAGATGAAAGAAAAGATCACAAAATCAAAAGGAGCCTTCTATTTATCCATGCAGTGTTTGTTAGAATCTGCCTTAAGAAATCGCAAAACAATTCAATGAAGACCTCCGCTGCTGCAGACCCGGAAGGAGAAAGGAGAAAACGCGGATCCATTCCGTTCGGTAAACACGAGACGCCTTCTCATTATGCCTCGTGTGATTCAAAAACTGTGCATTGCTTTGTTTTTCTGCTTTTCCCCGAAATCAGTTTTCTCTCTTCATTTTTTTTTTCTTTTTTTTCGAAAGTATTGTTTGCTATATTATAAAACGAAGGAATAACTTCAAGAAGGAATTGATCAACTCACTACGGGTACTTATAGCCATTGGATATACAAATGTTTAAAATCCCAAGACAAAATGAAAATCATACTACAAAACAATTCAAGCAAAAACCAAATTCTCTAGAAAATTCCTGAGGACTAACGTTATTAATGAATCATTTCAAGAGTTACCCTTAACTCTTGAAATGATTCATTAATAACATTAGCCCAAACTACAATTTTTCCGCCAAAATTTGAAAATTTGGAATATCACTTTATTTGCTTGCTGACTTTTTGGATTGCGCTACGAACCCCTAACCAGGACAACATCATGTTCCCACATGATAATAATTAAATAATTATTTAAAATTTAAGTAATTATTAATTGAAAATTAGTGTTAATTATCCAATAACTAAGTATTAAAGAACAAATTATGTAGAACAAAGATATACAAAGCATTCGATTTAAAAGCCTGTATTCATTCGTAATTTAATGATAGCAAAATAGAGATTTGCAAAAGTTAGATGATATATATTGTGCCACGCAACTTAATTTTCATAGTGAATTTTTTTTTTAATATTACATTACTATGATATATTTATTTAGATATATACACTGAAGTGACAAAAGTCATGGGATACCTCTTAATATCGTGTCGGCCCTCCTTTCGCCCGGCGAAGTGCAGTAACTCGACGTGGCATGGACTCAACAAGTCGTTGGAAGTCTTCTGCAGGAATATTGAGCCATGCTGTCTCGATAGACGTCCATAATTGTGAAAGCGTTGATGGTGCAGGATTTTGGGCACGAACAGACCTCCCGATGATGTCCCATAAATGCTCGATGGGATTCATGTCGGGCGATCTAGGTGGCCAGATCATACGTTGGAATTGTCCAGAATGTTCTTCAAAAAAATCGCGAACAGTTGTGGCCCGGTGACATGGCGCATTGTCATCCATAAAAATCCCATCGTTGTTTGGGTACATGAAGTCCATGAATGGCTGCAAGTGATCTCCAAGTAGCTGAACATAAGCATTTCCAGTCAATGTTCGGTCCAGTTGCACCAGAGGACCAAGTCCATGCCATGAAAAAACAGCCCACACCATTACGGAGCCACCACCAGCTTGAACAGTGCCTTGCTGACAGTTTGGGTCCATGGCTTCGTGGGGTCTGCGCCACACTCGAACCCTACCATCAGCTCTTACCAAGTGAAATCGTGACTCATCGGACCAGGCCACGGTTTTCCATTCATCTAGGGACCTAGGGACCAGTAAAGGCACTCGAGTCGGTCTTCTGCTGGAATAGCCCAAGAAAGCCAAATTTCTCCGCACAGTTCTAACAGACAAGTCCCTTGTACGTCCCACATTGATTTCTGCGGTTATTTGACGCAGTGTTGCTTGTCTGTTAGAATTTACGACTCTTTGCAGACGTGGCCGGTCTCGGTCGTTAAGTGCAGGCGGTCGACCACTGCTCTGTCCATGGTGGGATGTTATGCCTGAAATTTCATACTCTCGGCACACTCTTGACACAGTGGATCTGGGAATGTTGAATTCCCTAACGATTTCCGAAATGGCATGTCCCATGCGTCTAGCTCCAACTAACATTCCGCGTTCAAAGTCTGTTAATTCCCGTCGTGCGGTCATCATCACGTCAAAACCTCTTCACATGAATAGCTTGAACAGAAATGAAAGCTCTGCGAAAGCACTGCGCATTTATACCTGTTCTACGCGATGCTACTGCCATCTGAAAATTTGCATATTGCTATCCCATGACTTTTGTCACTTCAGTGTAAAAACAATACAAATTTAGAAATGCTATTATTTCGCTACAAAAAGTCAACAAGTAGATACATCACAGATTGTATTACGTTTGCATTAGCCGAATTATTGGAGCATAAACTAATAATGTAACAGCCTAATTAAGACGATATTTTACCTTTCATTATTAGTAAGGGCTAATTATAAATGATTATAAAGATCTTCGAGAAATATTAGTACTCTTGTGAGTAATACTATATTCTATACCATGACTATTAATAACTAAAATTATATAAATGGTATCTATATTAGTATAATGGTAATGCAATTATTTTCAGTTGGGAATTATTGATTTTTTCCAATAATATTATATACCAGAGAAAGGAGTTTTTAACTTTAATTTAATTTTTGAAACAATAATTTTAAATCTAACTTTTTTTTTTTTTTTTAATATTATATTTTTTGTTTTTTATGACTTATGATAAAGGAGGGATTGTTGCAACTTCTGTGGGCCAAAAGACCTGGAGCACCCGAGGTAGAAGTGATTAGTTAGGGTGACGCTATTAGGAGACAGACTGACGACGAACTTCACCCACTCCGCCCATTGACACCCCCTCGCAAAACAAAGAATCAACAAAGTAGGACTTGAGGAGACGAGGTGTGGAAAGAACATTGGAAGAGATTTTTCTGAATCTCTTCTATTCTTGGACTTATGGATAGTCTTATAGCTACTATATTCTAGAGGTTTATGGACTTTGGATTTGGTCTTAAAGGTAGACCATATCGGTGATCAAAACAACACAACAACAACAGTAATTAATTTTATAAAAATTTCATTGCAATATGAGGCATATTTTCAACTGCGTTAACCTTGTCTGAGCTTTGTAAGCCTTGAAAAAGTGACATTTATCTCATCTTGAAAGACTTTCAATATTGTGACAATATTGTAACAGACCCAACTTTATTCAGGATTGACCAAGATGGGCTTACTACATCTAACCCATATTTAGATACTGTACGGAAAAATGTCCGAAAAATTCTAAGCTGCCGATATTTATATACGCTTACATATAATCATCATCCAATTTTATTATCTCTATAGGCAATGATGGCAACGCGCACCGACAATGGATTCTAAACTGAGTCTTTCTGCACCCTAGAGGTACGATACTATACATGACTGCAAATAAAGCAATTAATTTAAATTACTTATTTAAACTACTAGGATGACTACTAGGAGCTGATGGCCGAATGGCTAGTGCTCTGGCGTTCGGTACCACAGGTATCGGGTTCAAATCCCGGCTTTGCCCATGGGTGTCGTAGTGGTTCGGAATCCACTTTAAGCCGTAGGTCCCGGTCCTAATAGGATCGTAGAGCGCTGTGGGGGCATTGTTACTCCGCGTCCGTGGCTTACCATCAAGTTACACGTGTCCCCTGGGTAATGCAAAGTGAGTAACATCGGTGCAGCCCTTATGGCGAAGATCACGATCTATATGCCAGCTGCATTAGAAGAAAAAAAAAATTATTGACTACTAAAATATTCATTTATTAGCCTCTTTGACTTTAATTGATAAGGCATTTTTTTTGTTTTATATTTCTTATCTCACTTGGTTGACAGCAACATCTAATCCTTGAATCGGTGTAACCAAACAACGACGGGACACATTAAAGGTTAAAAAATGCATCTTCTTTTTCTCTTGGCACCCAAAGGGAGAAGTGTGACTTTACTTCACCCAATTATACCCCCGAGCACTGAGTACCCATTTTAGGCGCCTTATACGGCATACATGTGTTACAGTGGAGCTATTCTAACCCAGAACTATACGGAAAGCATTTTTAAATTATTTTTTAAAATTATATTTCAATCATTTAAATTTACCCGTACCCTAGTGGTAATGGGCGCAGCTAGCGTGCGGGAAGGGTTTGGTTCATATCCACTGCGACATCCATTGTAGTCACTGCTTTCATAATCGAAGTAATTCTATGGCGATTGGGACAATATGCGTAAAAGAATCTCCAATCAATTATCAAGTTGCCATGTGCGTGTTTTTAAGATTTACAATATGCAAAAGTCTAGCCTAAAATTCCTCCCGGAAAGCAATGCCTTATCCTCATTTCCCGACGGAGGTTTGTTCGTGGTATGCTTAAGTGTACCACGAGGTCCACCAATAGAAAAAGGAGGGTCCAGTAAAGAAAAAAAAATATAAAAATATGTTTCAATTTTATATTATTCAATGAATAAGTTTTCTGTTTGTTTTGTTCAAATTAAAAATATTTGCTTCAAGATCCAATTACTGCTTTAATTATACAATTCGTGTTAAAATGAGTAGTGAAGAATTAAAATCAATAATCAATTTTGGAAGTTCCTTAGAATTAAAATGACATTCACGTAGAATTAAATTTGAAACGAAATAAACCATAATTTACTAAAACAAATAAATACGCATTGTTTAACTTGACAGTATATTTGAAATGAATTTTATTTAGACTGAATTAAAAAAAAAAAAAACCCACAGTAAAAAAAAAAAAAAACTGATTTTTAGTAAAAAAATAAATTATTGGATTACATAGGCAAATGGCTTTTAATAGATAAATCAAAATTTCTGGAAGCCTTTCTGAATTTAAATTGAACTTGAGGACAGCTTTCTAAATAAAATACTGAGCGATAAAATTTGATACAGTGCCCTTTTTTGTTTAGAGAGAAAAGAAAGAAACATGTAAAAATACATAAAAAGAGATTCACTGATCCTGTATTTTGTGAAAGAACTGACATCATCATGTTATCAATGTAGATAATAATGTCTCAACATGTCTGAGCATCAATAAAATAGAAAGTGTTATCCTGCTGGAAATCTGGTATAGTGATAGTTTCCAATTTTCATCCTAAATCTTATTACCTAGCTTCGAAACGTACGTGACAGGAAAACTTATATATAGATCGATATTCGATTCGCCCACAGAATTCGCGTAACTCTATGATAGATTTGTTAAACAAACAGAAAACTGTAAGATAAGGGTAACTGTATTTTATACGAGTATTTATGTGTGGAATTGAACATATATCCTTGTACTGATGGCTTTGATTAATATAGGTTCTAAGAAAAGTATCTTTAAATTTCTTAAACAGGAGTCAAAGTACGATACATTTTATTCAGCAAAGAAAGTATTGAGACTTTTTTTTTAATTTTTACAGTATTTTAGTGTGTGTCGATTGTAATTAATATCATTGGTAATTAATATTCTTAATCTAAGGTAAATGAATTCATATATACAACATCAGTCAGTAATTATCATCATTAATTGCTAATTAATCGCTTAATTAGATTTAGTAACGCGCTATTTGTTGCACAGAACGCAAAGAATCTTGGTCTTTTTGTATGTTTTAGAAGAATTTATTTGGATTTTATTTAATTCACATTTGCTAACACACTGACGAACTAAAAAATAGAATTGCTGAAACCAACGATACTACCTATTCTCAATTGTGTACCAGAACAAGATTAGATAAATCTTAGTTACAGGTATGGTGTGTGCAACTAATAGTGACCGATGACTGCAATTCGCCTTTATTACGAATCAGGTCTGTGAAAAATGTTTCTGTTGCGTTAAATGTTTTACGTAATTCAATAAAAAAGACCAAAAGCATATATTGCGTACGAAGAATGCTACGTTCATTGAATTATCGTAAACATTATTCAATTATATGTTATCTTCTAATTTAACGTACAGAGTGTCCATAAATTAATTTATCAGTTTTGAGATAATGCGAAAGATTATAAAAGCTTGTAATATTAAACTTATTGAAAAAGAGACCTGTGAATTAATAAAGTTTTATGTAAAACCTCTGTGTAGTTCATTTATACTACGCTATTTGACGCTTACAGTTTTCTAATTATTTAGGCATAAGGCAAGAAAGCGTTTTGGGTTAACGAAGTACCTTGGCGCGGAAGGATTTTAAACTCCTATCTGAAGATGAAGAATATTGCAAGAGATAGAAATATAGTTGCAGAGATATGAAAATAGTCATGGTTGTGTGTGGGGTACAGGAAAAGACATGAATGATGATGAGAATCCAAAATCGAAGGCAAGTGAATATTGGATCAGTTCACAGTAAACAAAACAAAATAAAAAAAATAATCATCACGAAGGAAAAATAGCTAAAAAGTGGGGATCAGCAAGAAAAAAAGTTAATTAGAGGCATTTCTAAGAATCATAGCAATTAAATATGTTTTGTTGTTGTTTCTTATCCCACTTGGCTGGCCAAGCCCACGAGCCCATACGTACTCATGATTGAAGGGGAAGGAAGGAAGCAGCTTCTGTTGTGATGGAGCACCGGTAGGTAGAAGTCTGACTTTTGCTCCGTGACGCTCTTACAGTCATAGGAGACCGGGACCTACGGCTTAAAGTGGATTCCGAACCACTACAAACATCCATGGCACCACCGGGATTCGAACCCGAAACCTGTGGCACCGAGCGCCAGAGCGCTAGACGCTCGGCCATACAGGTCCCAAATTTGCCAACGGCACGCAGTGTTCCCAGGTGGTCACCCACCCAAGTACTGACCGCGCCCAATGATGCTTGACTTCGGTGATCTAACGAGAACCGGTATATTCAGCATGGTACGGCCGTTGGCTGCAATTAAATATATCAGAGTAAATATTACATAATACTCCAAGGGAGTTGAAAATGTTAATATTTTTTTGTTAAAATAAATAGCTTTATTTATTTGATCTAGAGGGATATTGAAAATGTCATTAGTAAAGTAACTAGAATTAGTAGGCGGCATGTACTGAAAACCCACTACTGGTACCATTGATGGAGTATGATACGAGATATATCTTGCTCAACATTAGCAAACGATTTGTTATCGTTTATTTTTCTTGAAGTAAAAGATCCAGCAGGCTGGTTTGAGGGGATTCTGTTAATTTACTACCGAGCTTTGGTATATTTAGAGCAGCCTTTAATATATGCAAGTAAGTGAAAAGGTATCATTTATTATCACAGTTGATACACTTCGTATCAATATTTAGGCGTAATAGAAGAAAAAACGGTGAAGAATAAAAAAACAAGAAGAAAAATACTGGAGTGCAAATTAAAAAATAAAGATTTAATTATTTTGCCTTAAATCTACAACAAATGAGTCTCAAAGAACCAAAGCCCAAAGACAGTTCCATTGTGTACTTAAAAGATGAAGGAAGACTATTAACTCAATGCATTTTATTCCTACGCGTTCTATTTAAATGGAAAAAAGGCGTAATCAAAAGAGTAACGTTGGTAAAAATTGTTGGTGAAAGAGGGATAACAACAAAGAGATGTTTCTTAAGATATAATTTCGCTCAATTTGTAACGGTTGCTTGATACCTTCCATCCAGGCACAATACCAAGCCATTCAACAATTGTTAAGGTGAGAGTGTCCATTCTTCATTGCTCATTGGTGTCAGTTGGGCGTTCTTCGGCGAATATAATCATGCTGAAAAGCTTCTCCAAAAAGCATTTTACTCATGTCCTGTACGGTTTAAATGAGAACTCTGTCCTTTTCATTCTAGCGATTGTTTTACTTTCTAGAATAGCTTTCAATTCTCTTTTTTTTTCATTCCAACAGCATGAATTCGATGCAGCTGTGAGTTATCGTCCGTGAAAACTAAGTCTGTATCTATGACCCATCGGGAAACACAGTCTGCACCAATGATACGAAAATGAGGATAACTGGCTAACAAAAACTATATATACCTGTTAACTGTTTATCCGGCGAAAGTTTGGTGTTAGTTCATCACAACGCCTTTCCAGACAGATACACCAGGAATACGCAATGTTCTTTTCCCCTGATGCTATTGCCGTAACCCTCTAGCTCTTTCCATATAAAACTACCACTGAAGCTCGCTTGTAACACAGAGACAACCAAAAGTGGATGCCGCACAGTTGATGAGATGTCTAGTTTTTGTGTTCCCTACACTAATTTAAACTGTGCTGCTGATGAAAGGCTTTCAATAGCATTCAGGCAGGCGGGCAAATTGGTGACCTTTACGAAGATGTCTGGTAACAAGAGGACCTTTGTTGCTCCGTAGCTGCTGAAGACCAGCTGCAATGTTGCCTGCTAATAGTTAATCGATCTCTTTTCTCCTTTAGGATAATATATCGGTCATCCATTCGCTTTGTTTCATGTCGGAACACGCGCTTTTCATATCACAATTATTATTTATCCAAGTAATAAACTTATCTGAATAAAACAGAACTGTATGGCTTTCCGTAAACATAAAAATATAGCTATTAGTTCCATTTATACTAAACAGGCCTTTTTTCACATAATATTAAAAATGTGTAGTGCAATAAGTATTATTAAGTGAAAACATTACAGAAGAATATATCTGTTTCAATGCTGATAACAATATCGGAGAAATATTCAACATATTATTATTATATAGTTATATTTTAGGGTTTATAAAAAAATATATAGGTTGATTGTATAACAACTATTACAATTACTAAAGAAATTGATATTTTTTTTTACGTTGTTAAATTAATTCTGTAAAAACAAAGACATAATTTTTTTTTCTGATTTAATTTTAAAATATTTTTAACGCTTTAAAACTCTCCAATATATATATATATATTCTTTAGTTTTCTGTAGAAACATCATTGATTTGCCATTTTTATATACAGTGAGTAAAAAAAGTATTGGCAATTGCCTTAATTTATTCATATTGACAAATAAATAAAATGTTATGCAATTTTAGCTGTCGTAATTAAATACAAGACATCTTAGATATATAAAAATAGTAAAAAATTTATTTTAATTTGCATTTTCTACGATTTTTTCTTTCAAAAACGAAAATTTGCATGTCAAAAAAGTATTGGCAAAGTTTTAATTGCTATGCAAATTTTGTTACCTTGAAGTCACGTGTTTCGACTGATAAGAAATTCTACCGGTATAAAGTCTGCAAAACTACTCCAAAAGTGTCTATGCATTATTTTGCGATTACTGCAATAAAATGACTCCGAAATCGAAGGAGTTGGACGTTAGTGTTAAAAACACGATTATTAGGCTCAGAAATGAAAGTTTAACTTTTCGTGCTATAGGAGTGCAGTTCAATATAAGTTTATTTACTGACGGAAGTGTTGTAAAAAAGTTCAAGGAAACAGGATCAACGGAAAATAAGCCCAGAAGTGGACGACCACGAATATTTTCTACAAGAGAAGAACGTGCCATTATTAACAAGGTTAAGAAAAACCTTAAAATAAGTGCTCCCCAGATAGCTAGAGATGTTGCTTTCACTTCGCAAAAGACTTTCAGCGTACAGACTGTACGGAATGTTTTACACGAGAGAAGTTATTATGGAAGGGCAGCTAGAAAGAAACCATTCATCTCGGAAATAAATAGGAAAAAGAGGTTATATTTCGCAAAATCCCACGT
Source organism: Caerostris darwini (assembly GCA_021605075.1). Taxonomy (NCBI): domain Eukaryota; kingdom Metazoa; phylum Arthropoda; class Arachnida; order Araneae; family Araneidae; genus Caerostris; species Caerostris darwini. Next base: position 318,309 of record BPLQ01000028.1, on the reverse strand, counting down.
TGATTTATCTGAAGAGTTTCGGAACACAGTTATTTTTTCCGACGTATAAGTGTTTAACATTTTCGGCAGTGATGGACGACGATATGTGTGGGTGAGGCCAAATACTGAATTGGAAAAGCAACATTTAACTGCTACTGTGAAACATGGTGGAGGCAGCGTCTTAGTTTGGGGCTGTATGGCAGCTAATGGAATTGGCAACCTGCATTTTATTGATGGTATTATGACAGCACGTGGCACGTGGCATTTGGCATTTTGAGCCATAACTTAAAAATCAGTGCCCAAAATCTTGTCTTGGGAACATCATTCGTTTTTCAACAAGACAATGACCCCAAGCATACAGCGAATCTCACCCGTGAATGGCTACTCTACAATGCTCCTCGCCAATTAAAAACCCCACCTCAATCGCCTGACATCAATCCAATTGAAAATTTATGGCACCTGCTGGATCTAGAAATCAAGAAACATAAAATTTCAAGTAAAGACGACCTCAAACGTTTACTCTTGCAAGAGTGGCACAAAATTCACAACAGTACAACAAAGACCTTAGTTTCCTCTATGAGAAATAGATTACAAGCTGTTATAGATGCAGAAGGTATGCATACAAAGTACTAAACATATACTGATTTTGTTTTCGCTCATAATTTTGTCAATTTCATAATTTCGCCAATACTTTTTTTATAATGTAAATTTTGGATTTTCTCGTAGATTTTGACTAAAAAAATATTTAAATGAAAATTTCTTTATATTTGTTTGTCTTTCCTCCTGCTGTAATCGCTATGTTAAAATAAAATTTGTAAACCTACTATGTTAGCAAATATGATCATTTATAGGCAATTGCCAATATTTTTTTTATCCACTGTACATTGTTTTTCTATAATATTATGTATATCATTTATAACATTCATTGAAAAACGTAAAAAGCACAAAGGACCAAAGCACCGCAGTTTTATTGTGTACTTAAAAGATGAAGGAGGCTTACTAACTCAATATGTTTTATTCCTACGGGTTTTATTTAAATAAAACACAACACAATATTTTACACAGAATATCAATATCCTTAGCACATCTGTGGGATTTTGAATAAATATTTTATCCATTAATTTTTAAGTAATTAAATTATTGGTTAATAATTAATACACATAGAGATCCCTATGCAAATAGTTAATTCGTTTAGTCTAAAACTATACTTACAATATTTCGAATTTAAAGATAGACACCAAATATTTACTAAAATACATAATAACAATTTTTCTTTTCTAAAATAAAAAAAATAAAAAATAAAAACTGTGTCCTTTTCTTCTTCTAAATTAAAAAAATAAATAATTAAATTCAATTGAAATCATATATATTTATTTAGAGGTTCAATTTCATTTAAATGAATTTATTTAACACATAATTAAAAATTAAATATTAAATATTAGTTTTATATAATTATATAACTAATCTATCTATATATACACTGAAGTGACAAAAGTCATGGGACAGCAATATGCAAATTTTCAGATGGCAGTAGCATCGCGTAGAAGAGCTATAAATGCGCAGTGCTTTCGCAGAGCTTTCATTTCTGTTCAAGTTATTCATGTGAAGAGGTTTTGACGTGATGATGACCGCACGACGGGAATTAACAGACTTTGAACGCGGAATGTTAGTTGGAGCTAGACGCATGGGTCATGCCATTTTGGAAATCGTTAGGGAATTCAACATTCCCAGATCCACTGTGTCAAGAGTGTGCCGTGAAATTTCAGGCATAACATCCCACCAAGGACAGCGCAGTGGTCGACCGCCTGCACTTAACGACCGAGACCGGCGACGTCTGCAAGAATAATTCTAACAGACAAGTAACACTGCGTCAAATAACCGCAGAAATCAACGTGGGACGTACAAGGGACTTGTCTGTTAGAACTGTGCGGAGAAATTTGGCTTTCTTGGGCTATTCCAGCAGAAGACCGACTCGAGTGCCTTTACTGACAGAACGACATCGCTTGCAGCGACTCTCGTGGGCACGTGAGCATATCGGTTGGTCCCTAGATGAATGGAAAACCGTGGCCTGGTCCGATGAGTCACGATTTCAGTTGGTAAGAGCTGATGGTAGGGTTCGAGTGTGGCGCAGACCCCACGAAGCCATGGACCCAAACTGTCAGCAAGGCACTGTTCAAGCTGGTGGTGACTCCGTAATGGTGTGGGCTGTTTTTCATGGCATGGACTTGGTCCTCTGGTGCGACTGGACCGAACATTGACTGGAAATGCTTATGTTCAGCTACTTGGAGATCACTTGCAGCCATTCATGGACTTCATGTACCCAAACAACGATGGGATTTTTATGGATGACAATGCGCCATGTCACCGGGCCACAACTAACGATTGGTTTGAAGAACATTCTGGACAATTCCAACGAATGATCTGGCCACCTAGATCGCCCGACATGAATCCCATCGAGCATTTATGGGACATCATCGAGAGGTCTGTTCGTGCCCAAAATCCTGCACCATCAACGCTTTCACAATTATGGACGTCTATCGAGACAGCATGGCTCAATATTCCTGCAGAAGACTTCCAACGACTTGTTGAGTCCATGCCACGTCGAGTTGCTGCACTTCGCCGGGCGAAAGGAGGGCCGACACAATATTAAGAGGTATCCCATGACTTTTGTCACTTCAGTGTATATTAGTTATAAATATATATATCTATAACACCTATAAGATAAAACATTAGAAAATATAACTAATGCTAACTTATTTAAAAATTAACTTTTAATAACTTTATGAAAAAAACTTATAAGTAATTAAATCATATAGGGCTTCTGTCCCTCTTTTAGCAACAAAACAACTAAACTTGAACTTTTGATTAGGCATTCATACAAAACTAAATTGACAAAATAATAGTATTATTTCCCGTTCCGTAATAATATTTTTATTATTTGATTTTGAAAATACCTTTTTATTTATTATTTTTTTATTTCATGAAAGATCAATAATCGATTTTAATTTTATATTCTACATAACTTTCTTTCAACGAAACTTACCATGTTTTTGTCTAAGGATCATTTTTATAAAAATATATATGAAATAGTAATCATTAAATCTTGTGAAATACTAAACATTAAATTTAAAGGAAAAACTATAAAACTGATATTTAATTTTAAAAAAACTGATGATAATAAAACTGATAATAGTTATATGATTAATTTTTCCTTAAAAAATCTATTTTGTACTTACGTAATACAAAATAATATCATATTTTCTCAATAAAATTTACTAAAAAAATATAATCATGTTAATTAAAGCCAGAAAACAATCGATAGTGTCATTTTTGTAAACTAATGACTGACAATACTAAATAACAGACGGTGTTGTCACCCCCTACGCTCTAAAGTCCAAAAGTCAAAGTCTAAAGTCAAACTCTACAAACAACCATGGCACCACTGGAACTCGAACCCGAAACATATGGCACCGAGCGTCAGAGTGCTAGACTATCAATACTAGACATTGCAAATAAACAACATTAAGAGAAACTATTTTCAAGTTTAGTGAAATCCATTTGGGGTATAGTAAAAAAAAAAAATTAAAAAAAATTGTGATTGTTTCGAAATCTTAACTTACTCTTATTTTTATTTATTGTTTTATGTGATTAATTTAAGATGAGTACACGATAATAATTTCCAATCTTCATTTATGTATTTTCATTAGCAAATTTATTAAATTATATTCTACAAGCATCGTATTTTCATAACGAATATTATTTAAATGCACTGCAATATATTACACACTGAACACAATTATTAACGTTGGCCAAATCAGCATGTAAATGCAATGAAATATTTTAAATTTGCTGTTTCTGAAGTAATAAACAATAAATACAAAGAAAAAACTTTTTAAAAGAATAAAATCGAGTAATTTTTCTTGATAGATTAAAACTCTTTTTTTAATCTATCGAATATCGAAAAAAACAATCATACTTTAGTCGCAAAAGGTTGTTTACAAGCCTTAAGCTTACGGTATTGTTATTGATTTTTCCTCTTCCTCTAAAACGGCAAGGAAGATAAGGCACAAAGTGAAGAAGATCTCCACATCTGCGCCACCCTCTCCTGCATTCGATTCTTCCCCCACCCCCATCCCTTCGAACACTTGATCTTTTATCGTCTGCTCACCCTTCTTCGACAAACGCCTCCCCTAAATTCAGCGGATGCAACGATTTCCGTACAGTCATTCAGTTTTTTCAATTGGAAAACTTATCTTTAACCTCTTCTATCCGTTAGAATCAATTGCTCACAAATCTTTGGAAATCACGCGTAGAATGGGGATTTTTCGGATTTCGTTTTCCCTAAAGAAAATCCCTATTCAAGTAAAGAGCGTATTGAGAGATCAATTCCATGTGCTATGATCGCTTCAATTTATTATTGCCGCTTATGTATTATAGCCAGTAATCCGTTTAAATAAGTTATAACTAATAATATGGTATTAGTGAAAGCTATACTAGTTTAATAATATATCACTGAATAATTTGTCAATTAAATTAAGAAATTTGTTTAATTACAATGAATGTTTATAAATCAATATATTTGATTTTATTTATATTTATAATATTAATTTTATTTAACATACAGTTAATTATAATATATTATTTTTTGAAAGAATTAATATTAAACACTTAGTGATTAAGAAATAAGAAATAATTAAGAAATAATTTGCAAAAAACTATTGAATATATGACATAGTTATCTAATGGAAAATCACATAATTTTTTAATTAAATATACGATATTTTTTAAGTGTCAGATTTTCATTTGATCTTTTTCTGTTAATATATCATCTTGTAAAACAAAATATATTCTTGAAAATAATGCATAAATTAAAATTAATGAGTTTTATTATTTGACGAATATAAATTGGATTCATTTTTAAAAATACAAATCATTTCCAAAACTTTATGGAATTCAAAAATGTTAATTAAATTAGTAATTTTAACATTCGTTTTTAAGATAAAAAATAAATATATTAAAAGCATAATTTTTTAATGCATTTTTCTACAAATCACGCGTAGAATGGGGATTTTTCGGATTTCGTTTTCCCTCAAGAAAATCCCTAAAGTAAAGCACATATTGAGAGATCAAATTCATGTGCTATGATCGTTTCAATTTATTATCGCCGACATGCATTAGAACCAATAATCCGATTAAATAAATTATAACTAATAATATGGTATTAGAGAATGTCATACTAATCATTATTAGTTTAATAATATATCACTGACTAATTTCTCAATTAAATTCTTATAAGAAATCTATTTAATTAATTGTAATGAATATTTATAAATAAATATATTTGATATTATTTATACTTATGATGTTAATTTGATTTAATATATTGTTAATTATTATACATTATTTGTCTATAAGAAAGTTTACATTATTTACAAAAACTATAGAATATGTGACATAGTTATCTAAAGGAAAATCAAATAATTTTTAAAGTAAATATACGATATTTTTTAAGTATCATATTTTTATTTGATCTTTTTCTGTTAATCCTTCATCTTGCAAAACAAAATATATTTTTGAAAATAATGCATAAATTAAAATTAATGAATTTTATTGTTCGACGAATATAAATTGGATTCATTTTTAAAAATACAAAATAATTTCCAAAACTTTATGGAATTCAAAATTGTTAATTAAATTGGTAATTTTAATATTCGTTTTTAAGATAAAATATGAATATATTAAAAGCATAACTTTTTAATGCATTTTCCTACAAATCACGCGTAGAATAGGGATTTTTCGGATTTCGTTTTCCCTAAAGAAAATCCCTATTCAAGTAAAGCGCATATTGAGAGATCAAATCTATGTGCTATGATGATTCAATTTATTATAGTCATCATGCATGGCAGCCAATAATCCTATTAAGCAAGTTTGGAAATAATAATATGGTATTAGAGAGTGATATACTACTAATATATCACTCATCAATTATTAGTATATCATTCACTAATAATTATTAGTTTAATAATATATCACAGACTAATTTCTTAACTAAATTCTTATAAGAAATTTATTTCTTTAATTGCTATGAGTGTTTATAAATAAATGTATTTTATTTTATATATATTTATAATGTCTATTTGATGTATATTTCATTGTCTATTTGATTTAATGATGTCTATTTGATTTAACCTATTGGTAATTATAGTACATTATTTTTTTAAAGAGAAAGTTGACATAATTTACAAAAACTATGGAATATATGACCTAGCTATCGAAATGAAAATCAAATAATTTTATAAGTAAATATGTGATGAATATGTAAATATCCAATGAATGTTTATAAATAAATACATTTGATATTATTTATATTTAGGATGTTTATATGATTTAACCTATTGATATAGTATATTATTTTTTTGAAAGAAAGTTTACATAATTACGTAATTTGATATTATTTATATTTATGATATTTATATGATTTAAACTATTGATATAGTATATTATTTTTTTGAAAGAAAGTTTACGTAATTTACAGGAACTATGGAATATAAAACATTGTTATCCAAGTGAAAATCAAATAATTTTTTAAGTAAATATGCACTGAAAATATGCAATGAATGTTTATAAATAAATATATTTGATATTATTTATATTTATAATATTAATTTGATTTAACCTATTGTTAATTATAATATATTATTTCTCTATACGAAAGTTTACATAATTTACAAAAACTATAGAATATATGATATAATCTAAATGAAAATCCAATAATATTTTTAACTAAATATATATTTTTTTAGGTATCATATTTTTATTTGATCTTTTCCTGTTAATTCTTTATCTTGTAAAATAAAATGTATTCTTGAAAATAATACATTAAAATTAATGAAATTTATTGTTTGATTACAAATTGCATTCATTTTTAAAAATACAGAAGCACATGCAAACCTTGATGAAATTTTTAAAAAAAAAATTAAATAGTAATCTGAATTAAATTGGTAACTTCAATAATCTTTTATAAAATTAAATTAACTATCAAACGCATAACTGTTTAATGTATTTTCCTACAATAATAATAATAAAAAAACTTTTGGAGGATATTTATCAATACCACTTATTACCAACCCATAAGTTGATATTTAACTGGACTTAATTCATAAATTATAAGTTCCAAGGTTACTGAATACTTTCTCATTTTCTCTGAAAGGCGAACAATTTAATTAAGGAATAATGACAGCATTTCAGCGTATTAAGTAATTTATAAGTACTATACTGAGGATTTAATTTCACAAACTCATCATATATATATATATATATATATATATGTATATATATATATATATATATATATATATGTATATATATGTATATATATATATATATATATATATATATACATATATATATATGTATATATATGTATATATATATATATATATATATATATGTATATATATATATATATATATGTATATGTATATATATATATATATATATATATATATATATATATATATATATATATATATATGTATATATATGTATATATATATATATATATATATATATATATATATATATATATATTTATATATATATGTATATATTTATATATATATATGTATATATATATATATATATATATATATATATATATATATATATATATATACATATATATATATATATACATATATATATATATATATATACATATATACATATATATATATATATACATATATATATATATATATATATACATATATATATATACATACATATATATATATATATATATATATATATATATATATATATATATATATATATTAGCCAACGGTCGTTCCATGCTGAATATACCGGTTCTCGTTAGATCACCGAAGTCAAGCATCATTGGGCGCGGTCAGTACTTGGGTGGGTGACCACCTGGGAACACCGCGTGCCGTTGGCAAATTTGGGACCTGAATGGCCGAGTGTCTGGCGCTCTGGCGCTCGGTGCCACAGGTTTCGGGTTCGAATCCCGGCGGTGCCATGGATGTTTGTAGTGGTTCGGAATCCACTTTAAGACGTAGGTCCCAGTCTCCTATGACTGTAAGAGCGTCACGGAGCAAAAGTCAGACTTCTACCTTCGGGTGCTCCATCACAACAGAAGCTGCTTCCTTCCCCTTCAATCATGAGCACGTATGGGCTCGTGGGCTTAGCCAGCCAAGTGGGATAAGAAACAACAACAAACATATATATATATATATATTCTTTTTCAATGGCGCGGCAGCTCTATGGTGGGCCATGGTCGTTTGCCTACTGGCAGATACCAAACATGAAATTTTTTTATGTGGTAGGGTTCTCAATCGCACTCCCAACGCTCTACAGTCATAGCAGACCATGACCTATGGTTTAAAGTGGATTCCAAACCACTACAAACATCCATGGCACCACTAGGACTGGAACCGAAACTTGTGGCACCGAGCGCCAGTCACTTGACCATTTGACCCCATATATTTATCTATCTATCTATCTATATATATATATATATAATTTATTTATTATAAAAATTAAATTAAATAATTTAGTTATTTTTGACTTTCTGTTCAATAAAAAATTAATTATGAATTTGAGGTTTTTGTTTTCAAATTTTAAGCATTTTGCCATGAAGTTCTTTGCCTCCCCTTGGCAGACACGTAAGACAATTCAACTTTAGCCAGGTTGTAACATGGACACTTGTTGCCCTGTAGACACATTTTACGGCTGTAATTTAGGCCAAACAACCCTAAGAGTATCATTTGCAAATTTAATTCTTTCCTTGATAAGTCGAACAAATTAATTTTCCGATTTAGTGATTTATCGTGCCTAACTCAGTATCAGCAGAACACGGGTAACTCAAGATCAACTGTCTCGATAAAATATCTCGCCAAGTTTATCAGATTTATTGCCAAGTTCGCCAACTATCCCGTATTTAACAATACGTTTATTTTGTCGCTTTGCATATATAATTGGCCTGATTTTACACACACGAAAAAAAAAGTTGGCAACAAAATTAACAAGTTAAAGAAAGTAAATATACACTTAAAATGAATATTCTGATTAAATTAAAAATAAGCGATTTTGTGCAGATTACAAACTTTGTAACTGTATTATTAAAAATAAATAATAGTAAAATAATTCAATAGTAAAATAATAAAAATGTTTTCAATAGTAAAATAATAAAAATGTTTTCAATAGTAAAATAATAAAAAGGTTTTCAATAGTAAAATAATAAAAAGGTTTTCAATAATGAAATAATTCAATAGTAAAATAATAAAAAGGTTTTCAATAGTAAAATAATAAAAAGGTTTTCAATAATGAAATAATTCAATAGTAAAATAATAAAAAGGTTTTCAATAGTGAAATAATTCAATAGTAAAATAATAAAAGGTTTTCAATAGTAAAATAATAAAAAGGTTTTCAATAGTGAAATAATTCAATAGTAAAATAATAAAAAGGTTTTCAATAGTGAAATAATTCAATAGTAAAATAATAAAAAGGTTTTCAATAGTAAAATAATAAAAAGGTTTTCAATAATGAAATAATTCAATAGTAAAATAATAAAAAGGTTTTCAATAGTAAAATAATAAAAAGGTTTTCAATAGTAAAATAAATAAATAGAAGATTCAGTTAAATTAAGACTCATCTTCAAATATCTTTAAGTTAAATTACTCTTTCAGAAAACTATTTTAAGTACGTTTAGGAATCCAAATGAAACTAAAATTAAAAATCAATTTGTTCCTCCTTTAACTAGAAAAGAAATAAGTGAATTTCAAAACATTTTTTTTTAACTTTACTCAAAATGATATCTTGATTCTAGTTGATCGAAATATCTTTCAAATGAAATTGTTATTAATTTGTAAAAGTTTTTCCATAAAAATACGATTTAAAATGATTTTATTTGTTTACGTTAATAATTAATATTTGAGAAATTCCTTTTTTGAAGAAAACAACATGTTTTAATATTTAAAACTTCGTTTATTTTATTGGTATTTAGACTATTGTATATAAACTAATTTTTCCTTTAAATCGGTATTTGAATTTAAAAGAAACGTTAAGCTATCTTTAAAATATGAATAAGAAAAATTCAATATCTCTCCTTGGTTAATTAAGTATATATTTTTATATCTTCAACGAAATATGTCTTAAAAACCAATTACAAAAATAAAATTAATTTTCAATATATATTTTTATGCATATTTTTTTGAGTGGCTTTTATATTCACTTTTTAATTAAAAATAACACAATGTCTTTACTAAAATCGTATTTTTTTTATCGTTATTTGAAATTTTCCACTTTGTATGTAAATGAAACATTAAACTTTTCCCGAATATATATTAGTTTTCTTGGCGCAGAAATATTGGAACATTTTTATTAATATCCTAAAAATTAAATTAAGCGTTATTTTAAAAGGTGCCATTTTGCATCGCCTATTTCGTTTAAATTGAGAATTTCCTGTTATTTTTATAAAGATATGTAATTGCAAATATGTATTTAATACAGGATGGTAGAAAAATATATGGACTAATTGTAAAGTGTGGGAAAGAAAGGATATACTCCTTCTGCAAGTTTATAAGAAATAAATATTTATATATTTTTTAACTACTAATGCGACCATCCTTCCTTCTACCCGATGGGAAGAGAATTCCTTTGGAATTCAGGGAAAATGGTCAGTCGCCCTACAGACTCTCACCTGGAGAGGAAGTATACTTCGTGCACCCTGCGCATATCTGTGTTTCGGGTTTCGACTTAGAAGTGTATTTCTTTTATGAATCTATAATTACCTGTCTTTAAATGTGTTAAATATTGTATGTGTGGTGTTGTGCGTGCGTAAATAAAGCTGGGATTTCTCCAAGTGCCTCCTATGTGCCTCAAGTATCTCAACCCACCACACTCAGTTGTAATCTGGCGGCCAATAGGCGGTCCATACCCACATCAGTACACTAATAGAAATTATTCAAACGTATAGTTAGATCAAATCTAATAATTGGAATGTATAAAAAATATAGCACATATTGCAATGCCTTAGATTTGGCTATAATCTATTTAGCTGACTATCAGACAACCATGGACTCTATATTATGTTAAGCACTATGAAAACAATGAAGTATGTAAAAAATTAAACTAAAGAATATGATTTATGAATGGTTTTATAATATGAATTTGGTGATTGTACGGTAGAAATTTCGTAAGTGTTTGTATGATATAAATAGTAAATTTAGTTTAGTGGTTGTATAACTTCCATAATTCACAATATTAATTTTTAATTGGAAAAGAATTTACACATAATTTCTAATTCTCAATGATAATTTATATATGGATGTCTTAGAACAAACCGGTATTTCTATTGAACATCGGTGGACTTTGGGTTCCATTTAAGTATACCAAGAAAAATGCACTGATTGGTGAAGAGTGAAAGACATCATTATCCGTGAGGACTTTTAGGCAAAGTTTAAAAGGCAAAATTCATAGACCTATGTATGCATAATTCATAGGACGAACCGAAAGTTCCTCATGTCTATTCCTAATATAATTAACTAACTGCCCGGCACTACAGCCATGACTCTCTAATAACTCTCTTGACTCTCTTTTCCAATTTGTGATCTTTCCGCAGTCCATTTCCGTTATTCATTTTGACAATCCGGCGTTTTTGTCTTGTTAGTGGTTCCTTAACAATGTTTTTTTTACAAGGTTAGGTTGCTAGTCCAACGCGCAACCTCCGAGGGGGCTATAACCCGGACACTGGGTTGCCAGTCTCCTTTTACGATACGCATGGACTTTGTTGGGACAATTTTTACCTCTGTTCACCACACGGGACTTATTCCTGAGATAGTGACGATAAATCGGATAGAAAAGTCATTAATTGAAGTGTATGACATTCATACTTCCAGAATCACACAGGTGGTGTTCGTTTCAAATTGCCGTAGAACAATATGAACCTTAATTAGCATGAAATGCACCTTGCTTTCAATTTAGTTGAATCAGTGGTTAAAAACTAGTAGTCGCCCTGTCTTACATTTGGTAAAAAATATAAATATTTTTCAGTTATCAATGGCATTTTTCAAACATTTTATTACTCGACTGTAATCTAAAATAGACAGGAAAGGAAATGACACGATTTTAGCTTCTCTACAAATTCCTGATGCCCTGTTACAAGAGAAGCATTGATTAGAAAAACTTGGTGGACAGCGTATTGGGCTCCTTAACAAAAAAAAAATCTGACTGGAAGATCTTTCATATAAATGTCGGGGATGGACATTGTAAAGCTCCGATGGAAGTGGTTCGTTCTTGCCGGGTTTTGGCCAAGTCTATATATAATGCAAGACCTTTCTTTTCCTATCGAGCACGTTGTGAATATAGATATCCCTATTTCCCCTGAATTCCCACAAAAGACTTCATCTCATAGGATGCTTAATATCGCCTGATTTACTGGAATTTCACAGCATGATAGAAAAAGAGAGAAAGTAATAAAGTGTTCATATAACAGGTGGGTTAAAAAGTTCGTAGGCTTACTCATAGATGGCGCCACTAGTATTAAATCCATATTATTTTCAGTTAAGCCCTAACCTTCAAAAGACACGTGTATAAATTTGAGAGCTGTTGCACTATTAGTATATGAGTTATAGCATTTTTAGTGAAGCAACTTTTGTTAGTTTGAAAACATTCGATAAAAGGGAATTTCGTGTATTAATAAAGCATTGCTTTTTGGCGAAAAAAAATACTATTGAAGCCAAGGGTTGGCTTGATAAACATTATTCAGACTTTGCACCAAGAAAATCAACCGTAGAGAAGTGGTTTGCACGTAATGAACCGACTGCAAAGCGTGGAAAGACGCAAAAGTCGGCTGGCAAGGTTATGGCATCAGTATTTTGGGATAAGCATGGTATAATATTCATTAACTATCTTAAAAAGGGAAAAACCATAAACAGCGACTATTACGTAGCGTTATTGATTTGATTGATTCGCGGAAAAGAAGAAGAAGAAAGTGCTGTTTCATCAAGACAATGCACCGTGTCACAAATCAATGAAAACGATGGCAAAATTGCATGAATTGGGATTCGAATTGCTTCCGCACCCACCGTATTCTCCAGATCTGGCCCCCTGCGACTTTTTCCTGTTCTCAGACCTCAAGAGGATGCTCGCTGGATAGAAATTTTGCGCCGATGAAGAGGTAATCGCCGAAACTGAAGCTTATTTTGAGGCTAAAGACAAATCGTACTATAAAAATGGTATCGAAAAATTGTATGAACGCTATAATCGTTGTATCGCCTTTGAAGGCAACTATATTGAATAATAAAATCAAATTTCTATATAAAAAAAAGAATTTTTCTATGCTGGCTGAACTTTTTCAGCCCACCTGGTAGACATCTTTTGGCACGATTATAATCGTTCGAAAATTATTGAGGAACGAGCAATCTTACTTCAACAACTATGGATAATTTGATGGAGATACGGTGCCAAGAAATCTTTGCAATTAAGGGATGACTTACCTTATACAAAAAAAAAATCTGTTTGTTGTTCTCCCTCTTGGACAGACAAGCCTTTGCACCATTTTTTTTCTAATTTCAAACTAAATGAGTTCGATTGATTTTTGCAATAGTATGCTTTCTTCATCGTTGAAGTATAAATATCTGTATTGATTTTCATGTTTTGTTTTGATTCGTTTGATAACTCTTTAAGTCAGTGGCTCTCAAAGGTTGCACCAGGGGATACTGGGGCATCTAGAAAATTCCCAGGCGCGCCCCGTTGTATTCTACAGAAATATCTAGAGCCCACCTAGTAATCTAACAGATACTATAGTTCTGCAGGATGGTTAGCCCTCTGATTTTCCATTTACTTACAGCCTCTTGTTTTTTGTATCAATTCCTCTCTCCAAGCATCGGATATCAAATGACACCGGGATTATTTTAATTCTCCAGAGGGAAGTCCTACGGATCTCACGGGATTTCGAATGTCACCCGGTTTCCCCAAATTCCTCATTTTCCCAAAGTACACCAGTGTATAGATTCAAAGAAAGACATTTCTTTTTGCTATCGAGCACTGGTTATGAATACAGATGTCACCTGAATTCCTCAGAACGTTCTCATCCTATATGATGTTCGATAACGCCTGACTTCCTGGAATTTCAGAGCGTGATAGAGATAGAGAAAGAGAGAATATAATATAATGTTTCTATAATATCTATAATATAACTCCCGTAGGTTGGATAGCATTTGGATTAGGCTCGTTGAAAAGTAGAGGAAATGATGACAATAAATCATATATATCGAAATAATGTACACATTTGTTGTTTAACAGCAATATAGATTAAAGTTGACAGGCGTTAAAGTTAAAAACTTTTCCATCTGATCACGCTGATCTGATCATATCTTATGGCTTCTTGTTTTTTTATATTCATCCCTCTCTCCAAACACCGGATATTAAATGACACCAAGATAGTTTTAATTCTCCAGAGAAAATTCTTCTGGTCTTACGGGATATCGGATGTCATCCGGTTTTCTCAAATTCTTCAGTAACAGCACATCTAATTGGATGTTCTATTGTGCCTGGTTTCCTGGAATTTCAAATTGTGACAAAGAGAGAGAGAGGAGATTCCATAAAATCCATAATAAAACAGACGTTATAAATTTGAAGTGGAACAAATCTTTCGTTGGACTCGATAAGAAGGTGGAAGATCGCCCACCAGACTGACAAGCCAGATGTCATTCTTGGAAGTGTACTTTTCAAACTGGAATAGGAAATGTGGAGTGGGAAATATTCAGTATATTAGCAATGTGAACGATGGAAAATGTTGAAACTGTTGCTAATGTTATTCTAGTGGTGAAGGATTTCAGAACAAAACTCCGGCTTTCAAAATAAACATCGAGTTCGAATTGACTGACCAGCCTGATTTTCTGGAATTTAAGAGCTTAATAGAGATAGAGAATATAGAAATCAATAAAGTATTCATATAGCCGACACTATAACTCTGTAGATTGGATAACTCTTGGATTAGACTCGTTGAGAAGTAGAGGAAATGATGACGATAAATCAAAATTATATGTATCGAAATATTTACACAGTTGCAAGGATATACACGGTTGCTGTTTAATAGCAATATAGTTCAAAACTGACTGAAGTTAAAGTTTTAGACTTTTCCATCTGATCACCATCTATTTACGATCTCTTGTTCTTTTATATTCCTATCTCCAAGCATCGTATATAAAATGACACCAGGATTATTTTTAATTCTCCAGAGGGAGTTACGGAATGTCGGGTGTCTTCCAGTTTCCCCAAAGTCCTCAGTAGGAGTTCATCTCATTAGATGTTCTTTTGCGTCTAGTTTCCTGGAATTTCAGAACGTGACTGGGAGAGAAAAAGAGGATGGAGTGGAAATAAAATCGAGACAAAAAAATAAAAAGAGTGAGGTTAAATGGAAATAAAATCTCAAAATTTGTTACAGACTTTACAAATTTGTAGCCGAACAACCCTTTGGTTGGATTCCATAAAACTGGGAAGGGAATTGCACACCAGATTGGTAAGCCAGATGTCATTCTTGAAAGTGCCTTTTACAAGTTGGAGAGGCAAAATGTGGGAGTAATATAATAGGCAATGTGCAAGATGGATAATACTGAAATTGTTACTAATCTGCCATTCTAGAGGTGAAGGATTTCAAACCAAAGTGCCAAGCATTCAAAATAAGCATCAAGTCCGAATTGACTGACGAGTATTATAATAGGTAAAATATCAATATAAATATTTTTGTACTTTTTTTTTCTATTTTTAGTTGTATGTCATCGAAGACAAATGGACTCTAATTAAAATTTGTTTAAATAATAAAATTTTATACCACATAAAAAATATATAGTGGCACTTTAAATTTATGATCAATCAATTTAACTTTGAATTTAATTAATTTAATGTATTTTGTTATTTTTAAACAGCTAAGAACTGACTGACTATGGCATTTTTATGAGTTTTTTATATACCGTAGACATAAAACAAGATATCAAACAGATATACTTCTATGCTCTTTCTTTACAACAAACTCAACAAAAACGCTACTTTGATTTTTACCCTCCTTGGTAGTAGAAAGGTAATTAATTACCTCTCTAGTTTTTGAAAGTACCTGTTGTTGGTTTAAAGTTAATAACGAAAGTTTTAAAAAGCAATTTGAAGAAGCCTTTTACTATAAACTTAGAAACTTTCAAAAGAGAAATGTAGACGCTTTAGTTGCTAGAAAGAAAATCTACTGATGATTTCGGAGGAACTAATCTACGAATAGTGTCGTAATCAGGATCAAAAAGATATCTACAGGAGTTTTAAAAATCGGTGAAGTTTTGAAGAAAAGTTGTAAAAGTTATTTTCAGAACTTTGAAAAGTTTATACTGACGTTGTAAAATATTTCCTAGGAGATAGCTATAAAACTTTTTAGTTAAATATAAAAAAAGTTCTTGAAAAAAAGAAAAGGTAATTCCAAATCTTTGTAGGTAAAAATGTAGGGAAGATGATATTAAGGATTTGTGGCTCATAATTTATTGAAATATATGTACTATAAATTAAAGAACGCATTTTTATAGAACAGAAAGAGTTAAACCTCCTAATCTTTTTGTTATTAAGTTTTTCATCGCATTTCTTAATAAATTTCTTCCTTAAAGAATTTTCTTTTTGTATCTCAGAATTCTTCATGATCAATTTATGCATGCTTAACTCTTTTTAACATTTATCTGTTTAAGTAAGCTTAATTATTATTATTATTATTTTATTTATTTATTTATTTTTTTTTTTTTGCATTTACAAGCACATGAGAGAAATCTTGAAAATTTCCAATCAGATACCTTGACTGTCGATACTTTACAGATGTTTTACTCATTCCCTCATTTCTGAATGCAGTATTTGATTTTGCATTTTAAGTGGTATCTAGACAACAGGTACAAGACAAGTTATAAAACGGTATAACCAAGTTATAAACCGCTATAATCCTGAAACAGTTATAAACCGGTTTGCCTCAGTGTAAACAAGCCCTCGAAGTGAACCAACTGTCTCGCTCAGCTCCGACTAGGGTTGCTTTTCCCCTCATATCAAAGGGATTTCATTTCTCATTGACGCTATTTTCGTCCGACTGTCACTTCACTACAACCTTGTAGACGGGACCTTGCTCTTTAAATAGCCATGCTTCTCTATTTTCCATGTTTTCATACTTGCAGATAAGAATTTAAGGCCCATGCGGGGCCAAGGCACTCCATTAAACCCTAAATCGTCGAGTCACGCACGACACTTTAGATTTCAGAAAACTTCACTGTCAAAAATCCATTGGAGTAAGATCGGAGGACCTTGATGGCCACGAAAATTAGAAATGGCGGGAGATAATTCTGTCACCAAACTGTTGTGATAAGTAACGTTTGACTTACAAATGGGGAAGCAATGACTTTACAAATGGAGAAGCAATGACTTTACAAATGGGGAAGCAATGACTTTACAAATGGGGAAGCACGATCTTGCATAAACACGACATAAGTTAAGAATTTCGCTGTGCGGATATCTGAACTGCGGATCTAAAGTGCATACATTTAATCTGCAAATTGCATCTGATATCAAAGATGCCCTCATACAGACGTCAGGTTCAACAGATTCCTCTTGCCGTGGATCAGAGCTAATCATCAAAGTGCCGTCGTGTGAGAAGGAAGTCACGTGTAAATATCTGAAAAAAATTAAAAAGTTTTTTTTTTCCTATTGCTTCTCTGTCTTTATTGGTTGTTTTCAATTTTTTTCCTAAATCTGTAAGTGCCAGTGATTTTCGTATGATTTTTCACTACAGAGATCACATTCCAATAAAAAAGTAGGTGTTGTTATTTGAAATCGCGTCACTGCAACGGATTGTTGAACATCGATGGGTCTCGTATTCCATTAATGTATGAAACTAACAGTCAAACTATAAGTTTAATGAACTAAATGTTTTAATGAAACTAAAAGTTTAATGAACTAAATGTTTTAATGAAACTAAAAGTTTAATGAACTAAATGTTTTAATGAAACTAAAAGTTTAATGAACTAAATGTTTTAATGAAACTAAAATTTTAATGAAATTGTTTTAATGAAACTAAAATTTTAATGAAACTTTTAATAAAACTAAAAGAAACTAAATGTTTTAATGAAACTAAAAGTTTAATGAAACTAAAAGTTTAATAAAACTAAAAGTTTAATGAACTAAATGTTTTAATGAAACTAAAAGTTTAATGAAACTAAAAGTTTAATGAACTAAATGTTTTAATGAAATTAAAAGTTTAATGAACTAAATGTTTTAATTAAACTAAAAGTTTAATGAACTAAATGTTTTAATGAGGGGTTTGAGTCCCGGCGATGCCATCTATGTTCGTAGTGGTTCGGAATCCACTAACCGTATGTCCCGTTCTAATATGATAGTAGAACGTTGTGGGGGTAGTGTGACTCACGTCCGTAGCATATCTTCAAGCTATACTTGCTCCCTGGGGAGTGCAAATGAGTAACAGCGGTGCAGTCCTTGCTTATGGCATAAAAGATAACTGTCTCTGTAATGAATAGAAAAAAAAAACACCATTTCTTTAATCCAGTTGTTAGTTTCACTAAACTTCTCAAAAATATTGGTGACTGTTAAACATTTCTCCTCACGATGCTGCAACACATACAGTCTTTAAGAAATCGATAAAACTGCACTTGTCACAGTTTCTTGTGTTCAAAACACAGCATAAATTAATATGATTTCTTATTACGTTATAATTCAGATTTTTTTAATAGAATTTATATTGGAATACATCAGCTCCTTTTCATCTTTCAAGTTTGTCAAGTCATGTCTATACAATTTATATATAAATTATATTTTATTTCGGAAAGAAATACTGACGAATAGAATTTTATAACATACTATCATCTATATGAAATACAACAACCATCAATAACAATAATCCATATTGTTATTGAACAAAACAAATGTTATTCGCTGCTTTATTGTTTATTTTATAGTCTTTTTTATTATTTCGAAATTTTATTGAACGAAAAAGCGATACAATAAAAAGTTATTTTTGTTAGAAACTAACCAGACCATGTAATACCAGATGAGTTTTAATGCAATAGAATCGCGAAGGCAATAAAACTCAACATGTACATTCAATTTATTATAGTTAGTCAATAGGATGTCAGGTGAAATTAAACTATCTTGTTGATTCCACATGGTTAAAACAATATATTCCTGCAGATATATTCATTTGTCCTTGGAAAGTTAAATACGTAGCAGATGTAACGTTTTCTGAGATAAAATATTAAGAAGCATCCAAGTTTGGAGTGATACTCATTTGGAATAATCCAGGTTTTAATTCCTCTACCCCAGAAATTCTCAACCTGGAGAACATTTATCATTAAGGATATGTAGAGGAATGATTGTGGTTTTTGAAAATATTAGTAATGGCAAAAAATGCAAAGAATTACAAATAAAGTAATACCGTAAACCTAGTAATTAATTTTTCATTGGTTGTGACTAGTCCCGTTTACCGCCAATCATGTGTGGCGTTTATTATGTACATTCCTCACTTTTGTTGTTCTTTTCGTTTCTAGTAATTCTTCGAATAGTATCTCGAAGAAATTCTTACTATCCAACCAGCAATTTTTTTTTGCGTAGAAGGTTAAGTGTGCGGGAGATGGGGCTTAAGAGAGAAGGGAATTGCAGTACTTTTTTTTTCACGGGAAGAGTTTTGGCATTTCATTCCCAGGAGGAGGAATATATATTCTTTTAACAAGTACATAATAACAACTCATCAACTAAATTTAACAGCAGACAAGCAGTGTTGTCAGTAGTTATATTACATTCAATTAGTGTTTTGTGCAAATGAGAACAATATGTCACTCAAATCTGATAGCAGATATTCAGTGCCATGTATAATGAGACTCATGAAATTAGCGATTAGCGATGAAATTAGCGATTAGCGATGAAATTAGCGAGCATGAAATTAGCGACCTTCACAGGTCAAAAAAATTACAGATGGAATATGAACTACACCATGAGTTGCTCCATCGTGATGGGGGATAGCCATGAGAAATGTCTACTCCAATGAGAAGTGAAGGAAGCTGACACTCCCTTTTGATTCATTTTCTTAAAGGGAAGTTTTTGTAGAAGAAAGGGGAGAGTTCTGCGACGAGTCGACCAGAAGTATCGTTTTTCTTTTTCTCACTAAAGTGACTGAATAGACCGGAGTCTCCGCTTGCTTCCCAAGTGAGCCCCTTGTGGTTTCATGTATCGCACCGTGTGATAGTTAAGGTCTCCGGCAGACCAGGTATGTTAAGATTTGATGTAGACACGAGAATGAATGATGAGACACGACTTGTGATTTAATCGTGCATTTTTGATCAAATTTATATTTTTAATTTTCCTGTCTTTGTAAAATAGCACAGAGTTCTGTATTTTTATACATTGATAGTGCTTGTAAATAAAAATTAAAGTGTTCCCATGATTCTGACAATGACCCTCTTCTTAAAGCCGTTATGGGTATAGTATAGGCCGAGACGTTACAGAGTATTCATTTTTGTGGTTCTAATGCAGCTGACAATACAGTTAATCTTTATGCCATATGCAAGGGCTGCACTACTGTTGCTCATTTAGCACTACCCAGGAGGCATGTGTAGCTTGCAGATACGCTAAGGGCGCGAGAACACCAGCCCTATAACGCTCTACGATCCTATGAGACTGGGAACTACGGTTTAAAGTGGATTCCGAACCACTACAAGCATCATGGCAACAACGGGATTCGAATTGATTCCTGATGGCCGGCTAATACATATATTTCAATGTGTACGGCAGAGAAAAAAAGATTGGGAAACACTGAGTAAACACATCAGAGATATTGTTCTGCTTACAGATTTACTGCTTCCGTTGCCGGTAGTGATATTAAATCATTGTTTATAGGGTTTCGAATCAAAATCTTTGTGTTTGGTAATTCAACGTGTTATTTATTAGACTGAACTAAGTTCTATATTGGAAAATAAAGAATATAAATTTCCAGTTCTACATAACAATGCCGAGCATAATGTATTATCCTTTAACATCAAATAAAACTCTGTTCAACTTTAGTTCTATTTTATGAAGTCAAACTATAAAATGCTTTTTTTTCCGAATGAAAATGGATTTGTTTTTTAAATCCACCCCTTTTCCTAAAACACGGATTTTCGGGAAGTTTTGCAGCATTAAAGTTGGAACGAACAGTAAATCTCGTGCTCCTCCCGAAAAGTTTTCTCGAAGGACATTTTCCGGTCTAAATTTAGAAAAATGTTCAGAATTTCTTATCTTCCTGAACACAGGAATAACGTCGTATATCCGTGATTTCCATGTTAAATCAGATCAACTGTTGTTCTACTTCGCTTGTTCCCCGGAAAAGTGCATTTAGAAATTGTTGTTCCGAATTTTTAAGAATATTTTATACATGCACAGTTCCATCTCTTTTGATCTATTAAGTGGATATAAAAATCTACTGTACAGAAGACAATGGGATTTATTCAAAAAGAAAAGATGTTTTACGTTGTGTTGATTGGATATTGAAGGAAGTACGAATAATATGATGACATAGAGAGCAAAAGTAAACTGTATTGATTATTATGCTGTGAGTTAGAATCATTGTGGAAGAAGTGTTTCAGTACTTTACATGAAGATTGTGCTTATTAATATATAGAGCGCACAGCCGAAGTTCAGCATTTTGGAGATATTACACCCTCGCCTTTAATTCTTGTCCTCAAATTCATCAGTAGGAGATTCTGATCTATGATTAATCGTTAACGTTATTGACATAGACTTGTTGGATTGCAATAATGCTACTCTAGCTGTGTAGTTCAAAGAAAAAAATCTACTAAGAAAAATCTATTCCATTCACTGATTATATTCAACTAGTTTAGAACATAGCACTTTAGAATATAGCTCATAAGGTACAGTATGGTGGCCAATTGGCTAGAGCTCTGGCCTATGAAACCACATGCTTCAGGGTCGAATCTCGGTGGTGCCGTGGATGTTTGTGAGTGGTTCAGATTTCATGTTAAACAGTAGACCCTAGTTTAATTAGCCTAAAATGTGCACAAAATGACAGTAGAGCGACAAACCAAATGTTTTTATTCTTTTTTCATAAGAATAAAAACATTTCTTATAAAAAAAACAATTTCTTATGAAAAAAACAAACAATTTCTGTTTGTAACCAACATACTCGCCACATTACGGGTGCGCACTTCACAGACAATTTGGTTGATGTCCCATTAGTTTGTATGTCACTGTTCTGTGCATGGTTATGAATTCTCTGTGTATCATGAAATATATGAACGAAGAGCCTTATTTCACAGAAACTTAAGAATTGATTTATTTGTTATATTGAAGGAATACAGAATATTTTAAAACAATTTTATTGAGATACAATTCATATCTGACTTAAATCGTAAGCTGTATAAGATTGTTTATATTTTGATGAATAGCTATAATATTAATCTATTGATCAGAAATAATTTTAATCAACTAATTAGTTCTAGGCACATATTTTAGTATTTCGCAGCTTAACATATGCGATTAGCAATATTTTGGCTTTTATCTACCTAATGGCGACAAAGCAAAAAGTTTCTACAAACAACGATTTTTTTTAAAAAAAATTCTAGAAATTGTAAATTTATTATTTCTATATATAGATAGAATTTATATGTAAATGAGTAAAGTTTTTATGTACGTAATTTCATATTTTAATTAAAAATATATTCATTCTTTAATGGTGGAAAAGCCCCATGGTGGACCAAGGCCGTCTGCCTATTAGTCGATGCCAAAATACGAGATATGAATATATGATTTGATGAATACAAGGATAAAGTGAAAATTTTACTTAGGCCCACACAGTCCCCCGACATCAATATCATCGAACCGTTAGGGTCTATTTTAGAGCGATCCATCCGGAATTAATAACCTCTTCAGACACCTCTCTTCGAACTATTACAATATCTCCATAAAGAATGGTTTAATATTCCTTTAAACACTATTCAGCACTTGTATGAATCGATTCCCAGATGAATCCAAGCTGTATTACATGCCAAAGGCGGTCCTGCACCATATTAGTAAAGGGTTCTAGGGTGAACCATTATTTTGATAACCACCTGTATTTTATAAGATGACATTATATGTATCATCCGTCTTACAAAAGATCCTATTATTTTACAATAAAATATATGATAATACACAGATAAAATATTTAAAAAATCACCATTTCATTTTAAGAATTAAAGATTGGAACAAATCAATGTTTTTATTCTTTTTTGTATTAATCACTTTATAGAAAGTCAAACCCTAAAGAATATCAACCCATTTTCTTAAAAGTGTTTTATATCGAAGTTTGCTGATAGAATGTAGGAAGAAATAATTTAAAAGAGTATCGAATATCTAACAGAAAGACAAATCAAACATGGAAAGAAATTTATCCTTTCGCTTAAAAAAAAAGGTTTTTAGATAGAAAACTTCTTGATAAAAAAATGTGAAAAAATAACACTTTCAGTAGATAAATATCTCGATATTAAAGATGAAAAAAAATTATCTGTTTTAAGAGGATTGATTTATTATGTTAAAAATATCTAAATTTTTAAAGCTTCTGCACTTGATGTATATATCCAAAATAAAGATATTTAACAGTATTTCATCTCCTTTAAAGCTTTGCAAACGTTTAATAAGAAGCTAAGTACTCAATGGTTTAATTTTGATTTTTAAAATAAAAATGGTCTCGTATTTCTATCAGTTTTATTAAATGCCATTGTCATGTTAAACGATCTTTTATTTATTTCATAACTGCAATACATAAAAAATATAGTATAAAAATCACTATCTTCGAAATACTTTCATTTTTAATGCTAGTAATTTATCAATTTCAAAATAGAAAATCAAGCATTTTATTAAAAAAAAAAATCACTCAAACAGATAGTACTGCTTTATAAGATAAATGTTTTAGACATAGCTATATATATACAAAGAGAGAGAGAGAGAGAGAGATGTATATTTATATGTATACATATACAGAGAGAGATAAAAAATTCTGTAAGATATAAATATTTAGTCTTGAATCTTGACTCTCAAAATACTAAAATGTACTGTAGCATAAATACCTCAGAAAGTAAATATTATTCCACAAATAATTTCAAAAAGAATAATTATATTTTTTTATATATCTGAAACATATTTCTCTATAATACCACAGGGTGCACCTGGGAATTTTCTAGATGCCCCAGTCCCCCTGGCGCTGCTTTTGAGAACCACTGACTTAAAGAGTTATTAAACGACTACCCATTTAAAATATTTGAAGCATAATTACAGATAAGAAAAACGCCAAGTTTGTCCCCAAAAAAATTTATTACAAAAACATATGCGAAATTATTTATATATTTTCAACGATATAAAATATTCGAAAACACTTTTTACTTTAAACAACAAAACGATTTTACACTATAAATCAACTCAATTAAATTATGTGACTAAAAAAATAACAATAATAGCTAAAAAAATTATTTATATATTTAGAACACACTTTTATAATAAATTTACGATATTAGACATACACTAGAAAAATACATATGTGAAATCATTTTTTTTTCAGATTGCGACATTTTTGGGCAATAACTTTTCAAGAAGCCCCTCGGGAGACATAAAATCAAATACAGACTTAGTAATTGTACTTTACGGATGAAGAAAACATACTAACGCAAAAATAAATTAAACGCATTTAGAAGGATTAAAACAAAAACAAAAACAAAAAGCTTTATTGAAAGCTAAGCATTGTTGCAAAGGCTTGTCTGTCCAAGAGGGAGAGCATCAAACAGATGTTTTTTAGCGTAGGGCAAGTCATTCGTTAATTGCAGTGATTTCTTGGCACCATATCTCCATACTCAACACCAAATTATCCATAGTTGTTGAGTTAAGAGTTTCCATTTCCTCAATAAGCATCTGCTTCAATCGTTGAGTATTCTTCGACGAATATAATCGTCTATACCAGGGGTCTCCAAACTTTTCAGCCTTAGGGCTATACTGTTTACTCCAGTAAGTCCCAAGGGCCAAAACCATTTTAATTCTTCTGCCATTATCTATAATATCCAGTTAGTTGTTATGCTTAAGTTAAATTTTCTGCGTATTATGCTTGTTATTAAGCTTTACCTAGCAAGTCAATAAAACCGAGTTATTATCATTCCGTGTTTTTTTATCCAACTTATTACAGCAACAATAAGATATTCGCTGTCGCGGGCCGTATTGATGACACTGGCGGGCCGTAGTTTGGAGACCCCTGGTCTATACCAATCATTTCACACTTATTCCATGGAAATTAAATCAGAGGGTTTCACTGATCGATCCATTAGAGTTACACCTACTCTTTCTATAGGCATCTCATCAGTACGAATGCTACGTGACTCGGCATTATAGTCAGTAATAACAAGTCAGCGCAAATGATACCTTGGAGTATAATGGAGGCACGCAGGAGAGGATCAGTTACTGGCAAGAGCGATCTTTGGTAACAATCTCACGATCGAAGATTTGGAGCTCAGTTCACCCATTCATCAATAATGCCTACTTAACGTTGATCCTAGCGGGCTCGTTTATGTCTCTACCCTCCATTTTAGAGAGATATAACCTTGCCACAACATTTCTCCATATTAATAAGCGTTGAGAATCGCTTTTGATAATGAAATGACTCATTTATAAAGCGAATATGGCTGCATTGATAAGATATCCAATATTTATGTTCCTTATACCAATACAAACAATGACCTCCTCCCCCTCCATGGGCAGAAGTTAACATATGTAGAATTGAGGACTGCATGTGATTAGGCCACATTTATGATATTTAGCCATTACAAAGCATGACACTTGTCATTCTATTGTCAGCTGCTAAAAAATGCGACCTGTTGATATCGATCTATTCTCGCCTACATGACGACATATCGTGTATCTGCGGTGGTGTTTTTTTAATTTTTCTCACAGCTGTAAGTTTGGAAGATTTTCCCAGCTCGTAAAATGACACTTTTATCCATTCGAAACTATTTGGCAATGTTTGTCACACAACAGTCCTAAGTTTGTAATACTAGTAGCCTATAATTCATCACATTGCCTTCAGATGCTGTCTTCTACCCGTATTTTGCGGCCTGTGGCCAATTGGCTAGATCTCTGGTTTTTGGTACCACAGGTTTCAGTTTCGAATCCTGGCGATGGCTTGGATATTTGTTGGTGGTTCGGAATCCACGTTAAACTGCAGGTTCCTGTCTAATTAGCCTAAAGTGTGCACAAAATGACCATACTGCGACAAAAGACACCAAATCTACCCATATTTCACGAATTAAAATTAACTACCAGAGAGTATCTTTACTATCAACTTTCGTCCTTTTTTTCACTACGCGAACTGCCTGTTCATGGTTTACATGCCATTTTGCCACCGGTGGCTTCCTGTTCTTGGTATTTGTACTCGAATTATTCATCTACTTAATTTGGCGTTCGTTGTACCTATCTGAGCAAACTCTTTTTCACATTTTCATGGCTGTATGATTAAAAATTACATCATTGCTTAAGTTATGCATAATATTACAGTGGTGTACAAAAGATATTATTTCTAATAAGAATTAAACAATATGTTTTTCTTTGCTATATCATTTTATTTTATTTGAATAATTTTGTAATTAACCGAGAATGAATTTTAAATTATCTATAATATTCTACAGTTAAAAAAGAAATAAGATACTCAAGAATTATCACTCACCTAATTCCATTCTGAGGACAAGAAATAGAGATGGAAAATTAATTTATAGTCAAGAATTTAGTGTAACTCTGCAATTTATCTTCTGATTTATTTTATTTAGTCATGCTCGCTGATTTAATGCCATTCGGTATTTTAATAAAAAAAAATACCTTATACTACATACATATACATATAAAATACCATTGGGTCTCAAACAGTGAAGAACACTACTAAAGGGGGGAGGGACGTATTTTTTTTTTTTTTTTTTCGTATAAAAATTAAATCAACTCAGGCAAACGAAAAATTAACAAAGAATGATATGGAAGAACATTATTGAAACCAAACTTTAATTGTAAAAAAAAAAAAAAAAAACTTACTGATAAAATACTGTTAAAAAGGTTACTAATATGCCAATTATAATTAATATATGAGAAAAATAACTCCTAATTTTAAAATTTAAGCGTAAAAAGTCACGATTCCTCTTTTTTTTTATTACAATATTAATGCAACTTTAGTTTTCTTAATTTGTTGCTGTCAAATCTTAATCAAAATATTTATCGTTAAATGTTTAATATTTATAGTTTTCAAAATAGATCTGTTGGCATTTGGCGAGTTTTCTGTGTCGCCAACTGAAAGATAAGTTTCAAAATGTGGTTACATTTTCTCGTAATGCTTCACTTATAATTTCAACCCGTTACTTGGCGGATTTTGGCGAAAATAATTTTTATTGTCAAATACAAACTGACCTTATTCTGTGATTTTACAATATTTTATTTGCAATTCTCAATAAAGTTAACACCTAAAATAATATGTACTTCATTATCGTACGCTTCTGGTTGAAGTAATTACATCTATAATTGGTAAAGAGATATTACTTCTTCTGCAGTAGAGGTAAAAACAATTTTTAAAAAGATGTTATCCTTTTAGTGACGAAATAAAATGTTTGGTTAATTTGGCCTTAAAACCATACTATCTATACATTGACTTAAGAATTAAACCATTGTAACTCAATTATTTATTGATGAAAAAGATCAAGGGAAGGGTTTTAGAATTTTCACTTGGCAATGTCACTCGTCTCCTGCCATAATTGAATAACAATTAATATTTAATTGAAAATTATCGTATAAATATTGGGTAAAAATGCAATTTAACTCACTTTCTTATTTCTATTTTGAATAATACCAAATTTGGAGCTTTTCTCAAAAGAACTGAATTTGAACAAAAATTGGAGGTATGAAATTTGGCGCATTATTCCCAAAAAAATATCGCCAACAAAGCTTTCAGTTAAATTGTTTCCAACTGAGAATCCTAATACTATGCAAATAATTTTTTTAAATTCTTTTTTAAAAAATGTGCAAATTAAATATTGCATTGCTTGAGCAATTTATTTTGATTATCATTCACAAGATAATTCTCTTACAATTTTATCGGTTCCCAAAAGAAAATCTCAAACGTGCTGGAAAACTAATGAGATTCATAAGAAATAATATATTCAAGCCATTTTTAAATATAGTATGGTCATTTAATAGGTGGGCAGAAAAGTTCGTAGGCAGAAACATAGATGGCGCTACTAGTATTAAATCCATAAGAATTTTAGTTAGCCCTAAACTTTAAAAGACACGTGTATAAATTTGACAGCTGTTGCACTATTAGTATGTGACTTATATCATTTTTAGTGTTCATCACGTGCAGTCCACTCGGCTGACTGTCGATTGGACTTCGGTGTGAAATGATGGAGCCATGTTTCATCCATTGTCACATATCGACGCAAAAATTCGGGTTTATTACGATTGAACAGCTCCAAACACTGCTTAGAATCATCAATTCGTTGTTTTTTGGTCGATTGTGAGCTCGCGCGGCACCCACTTTGAACAGAGCTTTCGCATAACCAAATATTCAATCACGATATGTCCAACACGTTCCTTTGATATCTTTAGGGTCTCAGCTATCTCAATCAACTTCACTTTACGGTTATCAGAAATTATTTTGTGGACTTTTTTTGATGTTTTCATCGGTAACAGCCTCTTTGGGGCGTCCACTGCGTGCATCGTCCTCGGTGCTCATTTCGCCTCGTTTAAATTTAGTAAACCACTTCTCTACGGTTGATTTTCCTTGTGCAAAGTCCGAATAATGTTTATCAAACCAAGCCTTGGTTTCAATAGTATTTTTTTTTTTTTTTTTTTTTTTTTTTTTTTTTTTGAGAAAAAGCAATGCTTTATTAACACACGAAATTCCTTTTTTTCAAACTAACAAAAGTTGCTTCACTAAAAATGCTATAACTCACATACTAATAGTGCAACAGCTGTCAAATTTATACACGTGTCTTTTGAAGGTTAAGGCTAACTAAAAATCATATGGATTTAATACTAGTAGAATCATCTATGTGTCAGCCTACGAACTTTTCAGCCCAACTGTTACTTTATACAGTAATTATTTTAGGCCAAATCGCTAAGTAGGAGACGCAGAGATTTGGCGACTATTTGAGTCGCCAAATCTCTTTCTTACATTGTTTGCATTTCTCGG
The DNA here is from genome assembly GCA_021605075.1 of Caerostris darwini. Taxonomy (NCBI): domain Eukaryota; kingdom Metazoa; phylum Arthropoda; class Arachnida; order Araneae; family Araneidae; genus Caerostris; species Caerostris darwini. Next base: position 289,055 of record BPLQ01000028.1, on the reverse strand, counting down.
CGGTCTTTGGCAAACAGAATTTTTGATGCCAAATCCCAGCAGCCCGTGTTTTGCGGTTTTACCTAATTTTATTTACAAATCTACATAATGAAGTTAACAGTAAAAATAATATATATTTCACTACGGTACAGATTTGGCTGAAGTAATTCTATCGTATTAATTATACTATAAAAATAATTTATTACTGCTAAATTTTAAAATGTATGCCAAAAATAACTGTACATAAAATCGGTACTTACGCCTTAACGCCAATATTAACGCAATTAACGCCTAATGCGCCAATAAACAGCTGCCAATGCGCCAAAATAGAGACTGTTTTGAATCTATGTTGAACTCTATATCGGCCCATTTTCCACCAAAATCCGATTGATTATTTTATTTTTAAATAAAGTGTTTTGAATTTTGAAAGTGTTTTGATTTTAAACAAAATGTGTTTTATATATTTTATGATTCGTCACAAAAATTTAAGTGTAGATTGGCGCCACCTTGAAAACCGCCAAATCTGTAGCTGCGGAGGCGTTAATACGCAAGTACCAAATAATTTGTGTCCTCAAAGCAATTTTACCAATACATCTGTGAAATTATTGTTTATTTTTCAAGTCAAAGTCCGATTTTTACACGAAATTCAAATCTAAAACAATAATTTCATTAAAATAACAATTTCCAATAGAAAAAAAAAGATATTTACTTTAATTTAAGATATTTTACTTATTGTTAGTTTATTTTAATTTTAAGAAGATTCAAACTTTCTTTTTTGGTGACATAGACACGGATCGAAATGCTTCTTGAAAGTAAGTATAAACAGCCAAATTCCCAAACTCATTCGCTGAATTGGCTAAGAGAGTAGGGAAACACATTTTAATAGCAGTGTCTATTGCTTGAGTATCCAGTGTCTTTTTAGGATACTTGCGGTACAGTACAGAAAGTTCAGTTTGCAGTAGATCTATCACATGCACAATTAAATCATCCAATTCCTTCAACGTCTGTGATCCCAGGATCATCTTTGGTGCCACTAGCTTTTTCACTCGCAAAATGAATCTTTTATACGTTTTCTGTAGAACTACAACATTTTTTTTCACATTTCTGTCAGACTTCTTCGTTTTTTGATTAGATGTGTTTATTGTTTGTCCATAAGTCCATTTTATCAGCTTTTCGAAGCGTTCAGAGCTTTTTGGTAAAGCTAGAGAGTTGTTAATCCAACTACAATTAGTACGGGACATTATTCAAGAAATTAGAAACCACTTTTACGATTTTAGTTAATTGCAACTGATTCTATGAATAAGGTTTTCTTTGACTATTTGAAATGTGTCTTCAAATCATATAATATAAAAAGTTCCTAGAAAGATTTAAATCCCTCACGTGATTTGTCACATTTGATTTCTTGATGCCATATTAGTGCATTTTAATACATTTTACATGTTTAAGGTTTAAAAGACTTAAAATTGCATTTGTATTTAAATCTCTATCGTGATTAGTTTGTTTGTCTCGTTAGAACGGGAGCTAAAGTCTTAATTTAGGAATATTTTAAAGTTTATGTTAGATTTGGTATACTTATAAACCAATAGCAGTGTCTATTGCTTGAGTATCCAGTGTTTTTTTAGGATACTTGCGGTGCAGCACAGAAAGTTCAGTTTCCAGTACATCTAACACATGCACAATTAAATCATCCAATTCCTTCAACGTCTGTGATCCCAGGATCATTTTTGATATCACCAGCGTTTTCACTGGCAGAATGAAGCCTTTATACGTTTTCTGTAGAACGACAGCATTTTTTTCACATTTCTGTCAGACTTCTTCGTTTTTTGATTAGATGTGTTTATGGTTTGCCATAAGTCCATTTTATCAGCTTTTCAAAGCGTTCAGAGCTTTTTGGTAAAGCTAAAGAGTTCTTAATCCAACTACCATTAGTACGGGACATTATTAAAAAAATTAGAAACCCCTTTTACGATTTTTGTTAATTGCAACTGATTCTATGAATAAGGTTTTCTTTGACTATTTGAAATGTGTCTTCAAATCCTATAATATAAAAAGTTCCTAGAAAGGTTTTATAAGATTTAAATTCCTCTCGTGATTTGTTTGTTTGCCTCGTTAGAGCGCGTGTTAAGATTTTAATTTAGAAATATTGTAAAGTTTAAGCCAGATTTGGTATACATATAAACCGTACTCAAGATATTCAGTAATGTTTTATTAATGATGATAAGCAATGCAGCCGAATAATTTATCAAAGATATTAAAAAGTGAAAATATATTTGAAATAGTAAAAGCACTATTTAGGGTGTGTGTTTATTTTTTTCTACGAAGTGTTTCTATTTTGCCCATGAAAATGTTAAGTGAGACTTCTCGAATGTTAATAAAAATATGTGTTAAAAACTTAAGAAAATATTCAAAAGTTGCTCAAATTGTAGTAAAGGTTCTGGATAACATGTGATTTTGTACTTTATGTTAAATTTCTTGGACTATGTTGGGATTAAAACAAAAGTGTGCAGGAGTGCGGATCCACGATGTTTTACCGAAACAAAATATAGCCAACGGGGAAGAGTTCAAAGTTGATAGAGATTTCTTTCTATTTTATTTTTTTAATATTTTTATCTCTTTTATTTTATTTCTTTTCTCTTTTCAAGGATGGGTTGATCCTTACGTTAGACCTTTTTCGTCCTTTAGACTTTGGAATCGATAATGGGAGAGGTAGAAAGAGAAAAAGAAGTGTGTAGAGTCGAGTGACGGTTACAGGCACTACGGAGGGTACAAAGACCTAAATAAACTTATTTTTTAATATGACTATAAATACTTGTTATATAATTTTGTTTTGTGTGTTATATACCGCAGCTGTTAAGTACTAGCACATTTTAGTAAATATGACAGCCAAACATCTCTTATATTATTTAAAGAAATAATTCAGATATATCCTAAAACAACATTGAAACAAGATCACACGCATATCCGGCCCTAACTTGCATTAATGGCAATATACATTTTCCTCTTTTATTTATTATTATTAAATAATTACTGCTGCATTACTATTATTAATTAATTACCTAACTTTTACTGCCGGTGAATAAAATTGATCAATCTGATGGAATTCCGTAGTTAAAACACTGTCACTATATTGGAATTCTTTAGTAATTTCAATATACTGGGGTTCTAGTTGTTGTTTTTCAGTACTTTCTTATGCTTTCTTAGTTATGTTGTACTTTTAACTTCCTGATTTAACTGTAAATACTAATTATTGTTTTATTTTTAAGGATATTGGACCCATTGAAACAAACAAAATAAATAAATAAATGAAAATATAATAATTTTGTTAATATAATAATTTAATTATTGTATTAACAAACTTATTTTAACAAATTGGTTTGTTAATATAATAATTAAGTTCCATAACATTCAAAATCCAAGAAATTTAAATTTAAAAAAACCGTAATATAAAACTATAGCTTAAAAAAAAGTAATTTTATTTATATTTTTCAAATTTTGTAAATCAATATCATGTACTTGCTAGTGACAGTTCATGTATAAGAGAAAAAAGCGGAGAAAATTGAATTTAGTTTCAATATTTTTAAAAGAATCTATGATGAGATATGCTTTCTTTAAAAAAAAATACTTCTAATATATTCTTATTTTAAAGAATGAAAGTGACAGGGAAGTTAAATTCGTAATTATTCAAAATTAGAGAAAAAAAGTTTTTTTCAGAAAACATTTAAACCAAATGCTACCATTGTAGTTTTTTCCAGTTTGCACAAAATATCGAACTGGAATTCAATAATCCTGTATTTTTAGTCGCACGTAATTAAATATTTTTATGGACACACGTTCTCATTTTCTTTAATCATTTCGAAAAAGAAAATTACCACCAGTACAAAAAAAAAAAAAAAAAAAAAAAAAAAAAAAAAAAACACGGAATAATTCCTTTCATTACCAGAAAGAAAGAAGTACAAAAAAGGATTTAAAAAGAAAGAGTAAAACCAAGGAAAAAAATTGAGCTCAGCGGAGAAAATTACTTTGAAAAGTAATTCTTTTCTCTTATTTTCAATCTTTTCAGAGAAAAGAAATGATTAACAAATTCAATTCTGGAAAGTTAACAAGATAAGAGCAAGACGACAAAAGAAGTACGAAATAGGAAGGAAAAAGAACCATCCTGCCTTCTACCCAATTATTTATTTCTTTTCTTGTCCTGACTATCAAGTATTCCTGACTTGTTTGAATGGAGGAATAAATAACAAATGAAACATCTTTTCAGATATATTTTCCTAAATACAGTTGTTATCGTTATACATTGAATAAATGGAAATGTTTCGTTACAAATGATGAAATGGAATGAATCCTTCCAAATGATACCAGTAAATGAGTAGATAATAAAAGAATATTTTTGTTATGAAAATTTGCTGATGAATAAAAATGGACTATAATCTGATGGAATTCCTTAGTTAAAAAACTTTATCAGAATTCTTTAGTAAGTTCAAAATACTGTGGCTAACTAAACTAGTGAGGTTTGATGACGGAGTGACTAGCGCTGTAGCACTCTGTGCCAGAGGCTTCGGGTTCGAATTCCGATGATACCATGAATGATTGTACTGGTTCGAAACTGAAATAAAAAATATCGAAAAAATATCGAACTGGGATTCAATAATCCTGTATTTTTAGTCATACGTAATTAAATATTTTTATGAACACACATTTCATTTGCATTTTCTTTAATCATTTCGGAAAGCGAAAACTATCATCACTAATGAAAAAAAAAAAAAAAAAAAAAAAGGCACCGAATAATTCGCTTCATTACGAGAAAGAAAAATATATGGACAAAAAATCATTTCGGAAAGGATTTAAGAAAAAAAAAAAAAAAAAGGGAGAAAAAAAGAGAGGAGAAAAAAAAACTGAGCTCAACGGAGAAAATTACTTTGAAAAGTATTTCTTTTCTCTTATTTTCAATTTTTGCAGAGAAAAGAAACAATTAACAAGTTCAATCCTGGAAAGTTAACAAGATAAGAGCAAGGCGACAAAAGAAGTAAGAAAAAGGAAGGACAGAGAACTATCCTGTCTTCTACCAATTATTTCTTTCTTTTTTTGTCCTGACTATCAGGTATTCCCTTTGTATTCCTTGACTTGTTTGAATGGAAGAATAAATGACAAATGAAGCGTCTTTTCAGATATATCTTCCTAAATACAGCTGTTATCATTATATACAGATGTTATAGTTATGTATTAAATAAAGAAGTATATTGAAAAAGAAACTAAGGAAAAAGTTGAAATGGAATGAATCCTTCCAAATACCAGTAAATACTTAAATAATAAAATAATATTTTTGCTTATGAAAGTTTGCAGGGCAAACTTTCATAAGCAAAAATAATCTTTTATTAATAGAATTGACTATTTATCTGATGGAATTCATTAGTTAGAAAACTGTGACTATATTAAAATTCTTTAGTAATTTCAATATACTGTGGCTAATTAAACTAGTGGGGCTTGATGGTCGAGTGACTAGCGCTAGGGCACTTGGTGTCAGAGGCTTCAGGTTCGAGTTGCGGGGTACCATGATTGATTGTAGTGACTCGAAATCCATTTTAAACAGTAGGTTCCGGTATATTACTAAATGACTGTAGAGAGTTGAGCTACGGTAGATAACCCTACCTCGTAAAATGAAAGCATCTCCTGTCTCGAAATCTGATAGTAGGTAGACGGCTTTGGCCCACCATGGGGCTGTTGCTCCAATGAAGAAGAATTAATCTAGTTGTTGCTTTCTAGAACTTCAGTTTCTTATGCTTTGTTGCTTATGGTGCTTTTTGACTTCCTAATTTAACTGTAACTACTAATTATTAATTCATTCCTGTGGATATTGGACCTATTATAACAATAAAATTAATTGTTTGGTGAGTGGTTTAAAATAATTATTATTATATTAAGAAACCTATTAGAACAAAGTATATCGTAACAAAAAAAGTACTTTTATCTCTGTTTTTCAAATTTTGTAAATCAATATGATGTTTTTTTGCTAGTGACAGTTCATGAAAAGACAAAATAAAGGGAGAAAATTGAATTTCGCTTCAAAATATTTTAAAAGAAACTATGATGAGACACATTTTCATTAAAGACATTTCGAACAAAAAAATACCAATGGTATTTTTTTTCTAAAAAACGAAAGTGACAAGGAATTTAAATTCGTCATTATTCAAATTAAAAAAATCTCCCTTTTCTTTCAGAAAACATTTTAAAAAAAAGATTGTAAATGAACGGATGTATTTTTGCTAGTGACAGTTCATGCAAAAAGAAAGTAAAAGGAGAAAATTGAATTTCGTTTCAATATCTCTTAAAAGAATCTGTGATGAGAGAGACTTTCATCAAAAAATTTCGACAAAAAATGCCAATGGTATTTTTTTTCTAAAGAATAAAAGTGACAAGGAATTTAAATTCGTAATTATTCAAATTTAAAAATATCTCTTTTTTTTTCATAAACATTTAAATCAAATACTGCCATTGTTGTTTTTTCCAGTTTGCACCAAAATACCCAACTGGAATTCAATAATCCTGTATTTTTAGTCGTATGTAATTAAATATTTTTATGGACACACATTCTCATTTTCTTTAATTATTTCAGGAAAATGAAAACTATTATCGACAGGACAAAAAAAAAAAAAAAAAAAGAAGAAAAAAAAAACAGCACGGAATAATTCGCTTCATTCCGAGAAAGAAAGAAGTACAAAAAAGGATTAAATAAAAGAAAATAAAAAAAAGGAAAAAAAAAGCTCAGCGGAAAAATTACTTTGAAAAGTATTTCTTTTCTCTTATTTTCAATCTTTGCAGAGAAAAGAAATGATTAACAAGTTCAATCCTGTAAAGTTAACAAGATAAGAGCAAGGCGACAAAGGAAGTACGAAAAGGAAGGACAAAGAACTATCCTGTCTTCTACCAATTATTTATTTCTTTTTTTCTTGTCCTGACTATCAGGTATTCCATTTGTATGCCTTGACTTATTTGAATGGAAGAATAAATGACAAATGAAACATCTTTTCAGATATATTTTCCTAAATACTGCTGTTAGCGCTATATACAAATGTTATCGTTATGTATTAAATAAATAGAAAAGGAAATTTTCGGTAAATGTATGTGTCGTTACAAATGATGAAATGGAATTAATCCTTCCAAATGATTCTGTTAAATGAATAGATATAAAAATGAATATTTAATTGTTTGAGCAGTTTGTTATATTTTTAAAGATTTTAGTTATTATATTAAACCTGTTACATAAGAAATTGTATTATAGTAAAATACTGTGGCTGTACTAGTTGTTACTTTTCTAGTTTTTCAAATTCTTTGAATTAATATGTTGCTTTTCATTTGATTTACGTATATATTTTGTTGACTTTTTCAGCGGATACTCCTGATTTGACTGCAACTGCTAATTATTTACTGGTTCCTGTGAATGTTGAATTTATTATAGCATTAATAAAATATTATTACAAAATTTGTCAATATAATATATTAGTTTAAGAAATTAAAGTCAAAAAATCCTATTATAACAATTATACGAAAAAAGACGGATTTTACTTTTGCTTTTCAAATTTAAATTTTGTAAATGAATGCGATGTTTTTTTTGCCAGTGACAGTTCATGCAAAGACAAAATAAAAGAAGGAAATTGAATTTTGTTAAACATTTTTTGCAAAAATCTACGATGAGACAGACTTTCATAAAAAAAAAATCAAAAAAAAAAATAATAATAATAATGGTATTCTTTTCTAAAACAATGAAAGTGACAAGGAATTTAAATACGTAATTATTCAAAATTAAAAAAAAAACTCCCTTTTTTTTTTTTCAGGAAACATTTAAACCAAAAACTACCATTGCTGTTTTTCCCGTTTGCACAAAATATCAAACTGGAATTCAATAAGCCTGTATTTTCAGTCGTACGTAATTTAATGTTTTTATGGACACACATTCTCATTTTCTTTAATCATTTCGGAAAACGAAAACTATTATCACTACGACAAAAAAAAAAAAAATACACAGAATAATTCCTTCATTACTAGAAAGAAAGAAGTACAAAAAAGGATTAAGTAAAAGAAAGAAAAACCGAGGGAAAAAAAAATTTGGTTCAACGGAGAAAATTACTTTGAAAAATATTTCTTTTCTCTTATTTTCAATCTTTGCAGAGAAAAGAAATGATTAACGAGTTCAATCCTGGAAAGTTAACAAGATAAGAGTAAGGCGACAAAAGAAGTACAAAAAGGAAGGACAAAGAACCATCCATGCCTTCTACCAATTATTTCTTTCCACCTTTTCTTGTCCTGACTGTCTGGTATTCCCTTTGTATTGAATGACTTATTTGAATGGAAGAATAAATGACAAATGAAACATCTTTTCAGATATATTTTCCTAAATACAGCTGCTATCGTTGTATACAGATGTTATCGTTATGCATTAAATAAATGGAAAAAGACATTTTGAAAATGTATGTATCATTCCAATTGTTGAAATGGAATGAATCTTTCAAAATGATACTCTTCAATGAGTAGATATGAAAAGAATATTTAATTAATAAGTATCCCAGTACATTTTTTAGAATTTGATGGATTTCCGTAGTTAAAATACTTTCTTATGCTTATGTTGATTTTGAACTTCCTGATTTAATATTTAATTTATATTTAAATTGTATATATTTATTAATATTTATTAATAATATTAATATTTATTATTAATATTTATTAATTTAATATTTAAATATTGACTCATTTCTTTGGATATTATACTGTGAAATTATTCTGTGGATATTTTTATTATTCAAAAACAAATTGTAAAACCCATCAAACAATTTGTTAATATAATAGTTAAATTATTATATTAATATAAATATTAATTTCAATATGCTTTTCCTAATGGATCTAGTTGTGAATTTTTTTTCTTATGCTTTGTTGCTTAGGTTGCCTTTTAACTACCAGATTTAACTGTAACTACTAATTATTGACTCATTCCTGTAGATATTGGACCTATTAAAACAAACAAAATAAATAAATAAAAATAAGATAATTATTTGATGAGTTTGTTAATATAATAATTTAATTATTGTATTAACAAACCTATTATAACCAATTGGTTTGTTATAATAATTAAATTCCAAGACATTCAAATTTCAAAAATTCAAATTCAAAAACCTATTATAGCATTTTAAAAAAAAAAAAAAAAAAGGGATTTTTATTTTTATTTTTCAAATTTGTAAATCAATATGATGTGTTTTAGCTAGTGACAGTCCATGTAAAGAGAAAATAAAGGGAGAAAATTGAATTTCGTTTCAATATCTTTTAAATAAATCTATGACGAGACAAGATTTCTTTAAAAAATCGAAAAAAAAATAATAATGGTATTCTTTTTTTTTTAAAGAAAGAAAGTGACAAGGAATTTAAATTCGTTATTATTCAAAATTAAAAAAATAAAAAAAAAAATATCTCCCTTTTTTTTCAGGAAACATTTAAACCAAAAACTAATTGCTGTTTTTCCATTTCCACCAAAATATCGAACAGAAATTCAATAATCCAGTATTTTTTTTATTCGCACGTAATTAAATATTTTTATGGAGACACATTCTCGTTTTCTTTAACTATTTCGCAAAACGAAAACTATTATCACCAGGACAAAAAAAAGCATGGATAATTCCCTTCATTACTGGAAAGAAAGAAGTACGGAAAAAAAAAAAAAAAAAAAAAAAAAGGATTACATAAATGAAGAAAAGAGGGGAAAAAACTGAGCTCAACGGAGAAAATTACTTTGAAAACTATTTCTTTTCTCTTATTTTCAAATTTTGCAGAGAAAAGAAATGATTAACAAGTTCAATCCTGGAAAGTTAACAAGATAAGACAAAAGGCGACAAAAGAAGTACGAAAAAGGAAGGACAAAGAACATCCTGCCTTCCACCAATTCTTTATTTCTTTTCTTGTCCTGCATTCCTTTGTATTCTTGATTGTTTGAATGGAAGAATAAATGACAAATGAAACATCTTTTCAGATATATTTTCCTAAATACAGTTGTTATCGTTATATAAGGATGTTATTGTTAAATATTAAATTTAAAAAAAAAAGAATTTTTGGGAAATGTACGTTTCCTTACAGATGATGAAATGGAATGAATTCTTCCAAATGATATCAATATATGCGTAGATAATAAAAGAATATTTTTGCTTATGAAAGTAAGCAGGTGAATAAAATTGACTAGAATCTGATTTAATTCCTTAGTTAAAAAACTGTGACTATATCAGAATTCTTTAATAATTTCCATATACTCTGGCTAATTAAACTAGTGGGGCTTGATGGCCGAAACCTTTCATGGTCAACAAAGTTCGTATTACCGGCAAAAATGAATGATTGATTTTCGAAATTTTTAAATCGTTTCAGTCTAATTTTTGGGTGTAGTAAATCAAAATAAAATCATCTCCTGTTTCGAATTCTGCCAATAGGTAGACAGCTCTTTGGAAAAAGGATTTTAGTTTTAATTTTTCATATTTAAATAAATATGATGTGTTTTCTGCTAGTGGTAGTTCATGCAAAGAGAAAATAAAGGGAGAAATTTTTAATTTTGTTTCAATATTTTTTAAAAAAAATCTATTATAAGACAGGCTTTCATGAAAAAAAATACTAACTGTATTCTTTTCTGAAGTATAAAAGGGTATTCGTAATTATTCAAAATTAAGAGAAAAATAACTCTCTTTTTTTTCAGGAAACACTTAAACCAAATGCTGCCATTGTTGTATTTCCAAAATATTGAACTGGAATTCAATAATCCTATATTTTTAGTCGTACGTAATTAAATATTTTTATGGACACACATTCTCATTTTCTTTAATCATTTCGGAAAAAGAAAACTATTATCCCCACGACAAAAAAAGAAAAACAAGATACGAATAATTCCCTTCATTACGAGAAAGAAAGAAGTTCAAAAAAAGGATTAAAAAAAAGAAAGAAAAACTGGGCTCAGCTGGAAAAATTACTTTGAAAAGGATTTCTTTTCTCTTATTTTCAATCTTTGCAGAGAAAAGAAATGATTAACAAGTTCAATCCTGGAAAATTAACAAGATAAGAACGAGGCGACAAAAGAAGTACGAAAAAGGAAGGACAAAGAACTATCCTGTCTTCTACCAATTATTTATTTCTTTTCTTGTCCTGACTATCAGGTATTCCCTTTGTATTTCTTGACTTGTTTGAATGGAAGAATAAATGACAAATGAAGCATCTTAAATACAGCTGTTATCGTTATATGCAGATGTTATCGTTATGTATTAAATAAATGGAAAAAGAAATTTCGGAAAATATATGTATTGTTGCAAATGATAAAATGGAATGAATCCTTCCAAATGATACCAGTAAATGAGTAGATATAAAAAGGAATATTTAATTAATAAGCATTCTAGTATATATTTTTAGAATTTGATTGAATTCCTTAGTTAAAACACTGTTACTATATTAGAATACTTTAATAATTTCAATATACTGTCGCTTTACTAGTTGTTGCTTTTCTAGTACTTTTTAATGCTTTTTGTGCTTTTTAATGCTTTTTTTTTTCGCTTTCTAACTTCATGATTTAACTGCAACTACTAAATATTGACTCATTTTTGTGTGTACTGGACCAATTATACCGAAACAAATTGTTTGATGAGTTTGTTAATATAATATTTAAATTATTATGCTAACAAACTTTTATAAAAATTAGTTTATTTATATAATAATTAAATTCCAAGAAATTCTAATTAAAAAAAGTATTGTAACATTATAGCAAAAAACGGAATTTTATTTTTCAAATTTTGTAAATCAATGTGATGTATTTTTACAAGTGACAGTTCATGCAAAGAAAAAGTAAAGCGAGAAAATTGAATTTTGTTCCAATATCTCTTAAAAGAATCTATGATGAAACAGGATTTTTTAAAAGAATTTAAAAAAAAGATACTAATGGTATTCTTTTCTAAAGAATAAAAGTGACGAAGTTAAATTGGTAATTATTAAAAAAAAAAAACCTGCCCTTTTTTTTTTTTTTTCAAAAAACATTTAAACCAAAAACTGCCATTGTTGTTTTTCCCAGTTTGCACCAAAATATCGAACTGGAATTCAATAATCCTGTATTTTTAGTCGTACGTTATTAAATATTTTTATGGACACACATTCTACATTTTCTTTAATCATTTCGGAAAACGAAAACTATTATCACATCGACAAAAAAAAAAAAAAGCAAGGAATAATTCCCTTCTTTACAAGAAAGAAAGAAGTACAAAAAAGGATTAAAAAAAAAAAAAAAATCATGAAGGAAACCAAGGAAGGGGGAAAGAAGGAAAAACAATTTAGCTGAATGAAGAAAATTACTTAGAAAAGTATTTCTTTTCTCTTATTTTCAATCTTTGCTTAGAAAAAAAAATGATCAACAAATTCAATCCTGGAAAGTTAACAAGATAAGGGAAAGGCGACAAGAGAAGTACGAAAAAGGAAGCACAAAGAACTATCCTGCCTTCTACCAATTATTTATTTCTTTTCTTGTCCTGACTATCAGGTAATTCCCTTTGTATTCCTTGACTTATTTGAATGGAAGAATAAATGGCAAATGAAACATCTTTTCAAAGATATTTTTCCTAAATACGGCTGTTATCGTTATATACAGATGTCATAGTTATATATTAAATAAATGGAAAAAGAAATTTCGAAAATGTACGTTTCGTTACAAACGATGAAATGGAATTAATCCTTCCAAATGACACCAGTAAATGAGTAGAAAATAAAAATATATTTAATTAAATAAACATTCCAGTATATTCATTAAATGAGTAAGAGATTTGCTTCAGGAGTCAGGTTGCTTAATGAGAAATTGTCTAGTTCATGCTCATATGATATGCAAATGCTAAATATTTATCCTTTAATGTAATTCTGAAAAGTCTTATGGATCCTTCACTTATTGGTGGTTTGTTAGCGGCATACAATGTATACAAAATTTGCGGACATGGTCGCCGATGTATAGAATTATTAGAAAATTAACAAACATCGAAAAAAATTCAGATTTTTAATATTCCCATCTAATGGTCCAGTGGTAAAGTACACAGTTAAAGTGCTGGAGGTCTCAGATTCACATCTATTTGGCGACAATATCTTCAAACTTAAATGGATTATTTATCAACTTGAATTTTTTTTCGACATTATTCAAATACCCGAAGTTTATAAATCCAAATTTTGTATTATTCAACAAACAAAAGTTTTTAAAATAAAATACCCTTGATTTTCAACAATATAATATATTTTAGAAAATTTTAATGTTACCATTCAATCAAATATCTGTTGAATGATACAATACAATTTGCTTCAATTTCACACTTTTCAAAAAATCATCTTTCTTTAAAATTATATTTTCTGTATTCTAGAAGGAAATATGAGCACAAGATGATATTCCTAATCAAATACAACACACAGTGTTTGAAATAACAGTTCTCTCTATACATTCTTTAAAAATGCTGGCAACCTTAAACTTTGTGAATTAAAACTTCAAACTTTCCTAACAGCAAAATTTCATTTAATATATTTTATTCAAATTCAAATTAAAACATTTAAAACTTTGTCATTTCTTCTTCGTAAAAAATGGTTTTGATTATTTTTAGGATGAAAGATGTTAGAAAACAAATAAAAAAAGTCAATAATTACATACATTTCAATAAAACACACAACAGCAAACATTCAGGCAAAAAATTGCAGCCAGATTTTTATTGGATCAAGTGATGCCAAGAATTTTAACTTTTTTTAAATGATAAAAACATTAATTAAATTAAACATTGTTTATATTAAAACAATTTTTACAGTCAATATTGAGGAAAATATTGAAGGTAAATATATTGAAGCTATCATTTCCAATTACGGAAAATCGTACTTCCGGTTCAAAAACTCGTCTCCGAGAGAAGTTTAAACTAACAGAACTTTAGTTCTGTTAGTTTAAACTTTAGACTTTAGATTAGAACTTGTAGACTTTGTTAGATATTTACTTTGTTGGATAGTTTATTTTGATATTTTTTAACAGATAGTTTAAAAAGATAGAAATAAACAGTGAAGATAGTTAGAAAGCTTAAAATACACGCCGTTCAAGAATGTAAAAATTATAAAATCGATATTTTGGTCAAAAATTGCACTTTAAAGGTGTTAGTGTTCCTTAAATATCGCAATATTGACAACTGATTCCATCTTATTATAGAAGTTTCCCTTATGACGTTTAATACAACATCTACCACATTGCAATCTTTTTTTTTTTCTATGCTCATGTACAATCTCTCGATCATTATTTGACAAGTAGCCCAATATAGCAAAGAATGAACATTACAACTTAAAGAGAAACGTGTAATTAATTCATTGTAGTAGATTTCTTAAGAATTTATCTGCTATTAATCGATTTAAAGCTAACAAATCTAAATATCTCTTTAACCAAAAAGACTGTGAAAACCTGTAAATTTATTGTGTCAAAGTAGTGACTGAAGACATGCCACCTTTGGTATTCAAACCCTTGTATTCTTATATTATATCTAAGTAATTTTACTACTACAAGGTGAATGGACCATATATTACATTGAAACAATTATAATCCATAGCAAACAAGGATCATATCAAAATAATTTTCTGAATTACGGGAGAAAGGAAGCAAAAAACTAAAATCCAAGCTAACAAATTACTTTGAAATCTTTTCTTTATTTTATTTTCCGTCTTTGGATAGGAAAGAAGGAGTAGTTGTCAAATTGAATCTGGGAGCTAACATGATAAGAGCAGGACGACAAAAAAGATACGCAAAAAGGAAAGGTAGACTTTATTTGCTGTCTGCCAAATTATTTATATATTTTCTTTGCCTAACTATCAAACATTTCTTTTGTATTCCTGATGTATTTGATTCGTAAAAAAATAACAAGCACGATCTCTTTTCCTGTTTCATCAAAGAAATTGTAATATTGTGTACTAGATGTAATACAAAAAATGAGTTACACTCTTATATTATTTATAAAGATTTTGTTCTCTAACTGATAGTTTAAAGAATATATGAATATCTAAGTAATGTATTCATGTAACTGATACATTCCTATATTCTGTAGATTAAATTGTAAATATATAAGAATGTAGCACACAAATGCTAACAGAGGGAATATTTTTAGACTCGATATAGAAGAAGTATTCCTATTAAGTAAAAGTTTAGAACAGAATATATAATCAGATAAAAATTTATGCCCGACTAGTGACTTAGTGGCACAGCGAGCTGCTGGTGATCATTAGAGAGTAGGTTTCCCATCCGCTGGCGGTTTGTTGTAGACTGTTTCAAAAAACGAAGAGAATCGACGGCGTTTGGGATGCTGAGAATTTTACCTCTCGTGAGTCAAACTAGCTGGTGGGAGTTCTCCGAATTTTCTTCCATACGATATACAAATGTGGGGTAGTCCCCGTAAAAGTCCGCCCGGAAAGCACTGCCCTCCGTCTTCAAGTACTCGGAGGCAAGTGAGACTTCTACCTACGGGTGAACCATCACAACAGAAGCTGCCCCCCCCCCACTTTTTCCCTCCATCCATGAGTGGACTACACATGGGATGTTCGTCCTGAGCTGCCGGATACTGAGGATTAATCGCAACAACAGAAACCAACGAAAGTAACTTACAAATGCATTCTAAACTGCATTCTGCTGCACGTGTTACTGCTAGATCATTAACCAGGCTGAAGACGTGCCTAACGTGCACAAAAATTGTTTCATATGCAGTTTTTGTATTATAACAATACAGTTTTATTATATTTCAACGTTAAAATACAATTTCAAATGTTATGATATGAGTTAAACTTATCTATTTTGACAAATTTTTAGCAAAGTAAATGGTTTTTTTTTATATTATCCAATAAAATTATTGCTATTTTTTCTTAAAAATTCAATGCTTCCATTAGACCACAAAGGTTGCATTGCTTCTTATCCCACTTGATCGACAGCAACATCTAGACCAAATCCAAGAACCCATGTGGTCTCATAGAAGGAAAAAGGTGGGAGGGGCAGCTTCTGTCGTGATGGAACACTCTTAGGTAGAAGCCTGACTTCTGCTCCGTGTCGCTGAAGAAGGAGGGCAGTGTATTCCGGGAGGACTTTTAGGTTGAACTACTCCGCATTTGGTATCTTATGGTAGAAACTTCCACCATGTAGTCTGACTAATGAGACAAGATGCTGAACATCACTGCACCATCGAGTCTCTTAATCTCTCGAGACATTTTTTGAAACAATGTGTACAACAAAGCCACTGTGTCACGAATCGGACACGAAGATTGTAAATTTGATAAAAACACATTTTTAATAAAAATACGTTCGCAGAATTAAAAACAAAAAATGATTCGTTAAATAAAAGAAGTAAATGAAACAAAGATTTTGTTATAGCTATTCTATAAAATTAAATACAATAATTAGAAACTGCTTTTGAATAATAAATATAAAGGCAAATATAAAATTAATAATTATTTTTTATAACGATTCTTTTTTATATGAAGTATGCGAAATCAATAGCATGTTAAAATCAATAGCATCAAAAACAAACTTTTTCAATTTTAACAATTCAGTCAAAAAATAACAACTAAAATGTCTTAAGGCTAACATTTTGCTTTAGGGCACTTCGGCGTAAGTGAAATCAGGATATTCATTCACAATAATATCTTGAGTCAATTTATAAGTTATGCTTAAAATTATATTCGTAGATTACCATTTTGAATCGGCCTTCCTTCCAGCCTCATTCTAGTGAATGTCAGCTTTATAAGTTTTGCATAAATTTAATCAAAGCTTGAATTTCTAATCACATACTCGCCATTCGTTATTTCCTTTTCATACTCTGAGGAGCACTGAAATCACTTAGGTTTTCAAATCAAAGCTAAGCGAAGCCAACATTTCTCGAATGTTTAGGCAATTTGATGGATTTCAGCAGTTTAAACTCAATTTCATACAAATTCTCCAGCTGAATAAATGTATTTGTCCGTAGTTAAGTGAATTAAAGATGGCCAAGGATATTTAATGGGCATGCAATTTCTAAGGGCTTTGATTGCATTTAAATGGTCCAAACTATATTTGTAATAGAGGTTTGGAGTATAGTAATGAAGAGTTTGTTGGGTTTCAACTAAAGAAACTTTATTGAATACCTGATAAGTGATGCTAAACATAACATTTCTATGTCTTTGCCATGGATGGCCGTGATAAATTCATAGGCTGCAAAGACTTTCCGTCTAGTTTAAGGAGAACAGGAGGAAAAGTTCGAACCACACACATGTGATGCTTGAGAAATGGTACAATAGAGTATCGAATTTTTATCTTAAAGGAACATTATATACGAAAAACATGTTGCTGTGAGATTTATGGTGTCCAAAAATGTTATGCCATAAAGTAGAAGTGAGATTGTATAAATGTTTACAAAAATCTGTGTTAAATACTTAAGAAAATAGTCAAAGGTTTCTCAAATCTTTCGAGGTTCTGGATAACTTATGATTATATACTTTTGATTAATTTCTTGGAAAGTGCTGGCATTAAAACAGAAGTGTGTAGGGAACAAAATTGACTAGAATCTGATTGAATTCCTTAGTTAAAAAACTGTCACTATATCAGAATTTCGGTAATTTCAATATACTGTGGCTAATGATTCTAGCGGGACTTGATGGCCAAGTGTCTAGCGCTTTTGCGCTCGATGCCACGGGGTGTGAGTTCCTGTGGCATTGTGCGCCATCTAGCGGATCTTCATAGTGAGTCGCGGTCTCATATGACTGTAGGACGTAGAGCTGAAGAATGAATCAAGTATTGTTTTCTACAACTTTATTTACATATGCTTTGCTGCTTACGTTCCTTTTTTAACTTCCTGATTTAACTAAAACTACTAATTATTGGCTCTTTCCTGTGAATATTGGACCTATTATAGTAAAAAAAATTGTGTGACGTGATTGTTAATATGATAATTATTATATTTACAAACCTATTATAACAAAGTGTGTTATAGCAAAAAATAGGGAATTTTTATTTTATTTTTCCAATTTGTGAAATTAATACGAGGTGGTTTTGCTAGTGGCAATTTACGAAAAGAGAAGATAAAGGGAAAAATGTAATTTTATTTCAATAACTTTTGAAAGAATCTATGATAAAAAAGACTTTCATAAAAAATAAATTTCAAAAAATAAATAAATAATAACAATGATAAAAATTAATGAATCCTTCCAAATGATACTATTAATTGGGTGGATAAAAAAGGAATATTTAAATAATTAGCATTCCAATACGTTTATTAAATAAGTAAGATTTGCTTCAGTGGTCAGGTTGCTTAATGAGAAATTTTATAGTTCATGCTCATATGATATGCAAATTCTAAATATTTACCCTTCAATGCCCTTCTAAAAAGCCCATTGGTGGATTGTACGTTGTATTTTCATGCGTTATATCATACGTTATTTTTTCGTAAATACAGCTGTCATTGTCTTTAGATATTAAATAAATGAAAAACAAATTTCAGAAAATTTATGTAACGTTCCAAAACGGAAATGAATCATTCCAAATTAATCCCTTAAATGGATTAAAAAAAAGGAATATTTAATTAATAAACATTCTAGTGAGATGAGTATTCAGCATGAGTATAAGCATTCTATTCTAAGTGAGTAAGATATTTGCGTCAGTAATCGGGTTGCTTGATGAGAAATTGTCTATTTCTTAGACACATAGATATGCAAATGCTACTTATTTACCCTTGAATGCCCTTCTTAAAAGCCTTATTGATCTTATTGGTGGACTGCTTGCTCCATACAATATTATATATAACATTTGTGGACATGGTCGCCGATGTATAGAAATTTAACAAACATAAAAAAATTTCACATTTTTAGTATTCCCAACTCGTGGTCCAGTTGTAGAATACACAGTTAAAGTGCAGGACGGCTGAGATTCCAATCCTCAGGATGTATACATTGTATTCCTTGACTTATTTGAATAGAAGAATAAATGACAAATGAAACATCTTTTCAGATGTATTTTCCTAAATACAACTGTTATCGGTATGTATTAAACAAATCTTAAATAAATTATCAGAAAATGCACGTATTGCTCCAAATATTGAAATGGAATGAATCCTTCCAAATGAAACCATTAAATGGGTAGATGAAAAAGGAACATAATAATAATAATAATAACAATATTAATAATTGTTTGATGAGTTTGTTAAAATAATATTTTAGTTATTATATTAACAGACCTATCATAACAAATTGTATCATAGCAAAAATACAGATTTCATTTTTATTTTTCAAATTTTGTAAATCAATGTGATGTGTTTTTGCTAGTGACAGTTCAAGCAAAGAGAAAGTAAAGGGAGGAAATTCATTTTTATTTCAATTTCTTTAAAAGAATCTATGATGAGAAAGACTTTCATAAAAAAAAAAAGTTTCGACAAAAAAATACTAATGGTACTAAAGAAATGATGCACTAAAGAAAGAAATGATGTACTAAAGAAAAAAAGTGACAAGAAGTTTAAATTCCTAATTATTCAAAATTAAAAAAACCTTTTTTTTTTCAGGAAACATTTAAACCAAATACTGCCATTGCTGTTTTTCTAGTTTTCATCAAAATATCGAACCGGAATTCAATAATCCTGTATTTTTAGTCGTACGTAATTAAATATTTTTATGGATACACATTCTCATTTTCTTTAATCATTTCGGAAAACGAAAACTATTATCACCACGACAAAAAAAAACCACAGAATAATTCCCTTCATTAAGGGAAAGAAAGAAGTTCAAAAAAGGATTAAATAAAAGAAAGAAAAACAGAGAGAAAAAAAATTGAGCTCAGCGGAGAAAATTACTTTGAAAAGTATTTCTTTTCTCTTATTTTCAATCTTTGCAGAGAAAAGAAATGATTAACAATTTCAATCCTGGAAAGTTAACAAGATAAGAGAAAGGCGACAAAAGAAGTACGAAAAAGGAAGGACAAAGAACTATCCTGCCTTCTACCAATTATTTATTTATTTTCTTGTCCTGACTATCAGGTATTCCCTTTGTATTCCTTGACTTGTTTGAATGCAAGAATAAATGACAAATGAAACATCTTTTCACATATATTTTCCTAAATACATCGGTTATCGTTACATACAGTTCTTATTGTTGTATATTAAATAAATGGAAAAAGAATTTTCGGAAAATGTACGTTTCGTTACAAATGATGGAATTAATAAGCATTCCAGTATATTTATTAAATGAGTAAGAGACTTTCTTCAGTAGTCAGGTTGCTTAATAAGGAATTGTGTAGTTCATACTCATATGATATGTAAATATTACATATTTTCCCTTGAATGTTCTTCTGAAAAGCATTATTGGTTCTTCCCTTATTGTTGGATTGGTATAAAATATGGAGTCACCGATGTATGGAAAATTAACAAACATAGAAAAGAATAATATTTTTAGTATTTCCAACTCATGGCTCAGTGGTAGATTACACAGTTAAAGTGAGAAGGGTTCAAATTCGTATCCTGTGACAGCCTCCGTTGCAGTCAATGTTTTAAAAAACGATGGAACTTGATGGTAATAAGTATCCCTAATACAAGCAAATAAGTAAGCAAGTAGTAAGCAAGTAAGTATCCCTTACACCTAAAAGTTTTCCTGGAAGGCAATCCCTTCTTCTGCTTCAAATCTTTTTTGCAGTCACTGCTTTCAAACTAGAGGTTGAGTGTGTCCTTATATACAAGAGCTTAACATTGACTTTCATGTTGCCTGGTGGAAAGCACGTTTTTTTTTCATGTGATACAGAAATTCAGTGATATTGTTCTTTAAAATCCACCTATAGTGTCAATTCTTCATATGCATCCGCTGATTGTTCTTGGCCTTTACTTGAAGACCTTGAGATGGGGGTATGTGAAAAAAAAAGCTGGGTATTTAAATATCACGGGCTTAGTACTTTGTAATACAGGATTTGGGTTCTAGTCCTGGCAGTGCCACAGGTTTTGTGTTCTAGTTCCAGCTGTGCCATGGATGTTTGTAGTGATTCGGGATCCGCTTTAAACCAAAGTTCTCAGTCTAATTTAACTGTAACGTGTAGGGCTGACAACCATATCCCGTAAAATGAAAACATCTGTTTCGAATTCTACCAGCGAGCAGAAAGCCATGCTCCAACGTGGACTGTAGTGCTGGAAAGTTAGTTAATTTAAATATTACAATACTGATCGCTGATACTATCTTATTGTAGAAGTTCTCCTTATAACGTGCAATACAAGGATATACTATATTACTACGTATAGATAAACGTGTAATTAACTGAATCTTGCAGACTATTTAAGAAGTCAGCTAGAATTTATCTGCTATTAAAGCTAATAAATCGAAAGATCTCTCTAATAAAAAAAACTTTGAAAACCTGAACATTTATTGTAATAAACTAGTGACTGAGGACATGCCATCTTTGGTATTCAAACCCTAGTATTCTTGCATCATATCTAAATAATTTTCCTACAATACAAAGAGGGAACACGTATTAAATTGAAGCAATTACAGCAATAAAAAACAGTGATCGTATCGAAATAATTTTCTGAATTACGGGAGAAAGAAAACTAAAAACTAAAATCCAACCTAACAAATTACTTTGAAATATTTTCCTTATTTTACTTTCAATCTTTGGATAGGGAAGGAGCAGTTGTCAAATTCAATTCTGGGAGCTAACAAGATAGGAGCAAAACGACAAAAGAAATACGCAAAATGGAAAGGCAGACTTTATTTGCTATCTGCCACATTATTTAGATCTTTTCTTTACCTAACTATCAGACATTTCTTTTGTATTCCTCATCTATTTGAATCGAAAAAAAATGCCAAACGAGATCCCTTTTCATATGTTTCGTTAAAGAAATTGTAATATTGTATACTAGATATGATACAAAAAACGAGTTTTACTCTTAGAGGCCAAAATCTTTCCAAATAATATTAGATGGTATAAAGAATATATGAATATCTAACTGATGTATTCATATGTATTCTTTAGAATAAATTGTAAATATATAAGAATGTAGCAGTCCAATGTTAATATAGAGCATATTTTTAGACTCTATCTAAAATTAGGCTCTGTACTAACATTTGAGGGCTACATTTTTATATATTTATAGAATAGAAAAATTCTTCTCGAAGTAATGATTGAATCACCTTATTTCAAAAAAAAAAATCCGAGACTACATCGTATTCCATTCTGCTGTACGTGTTATTAATGGATCATTAAACAGGTTAAAGACATGTTTAAAACACAAAATTGTTTGATATACAGTTTTTTGATTATAACAATACAATTTTATTATATAACAATAAAATATAATTTCAAATGTTATTGTACTAGTTAAATTTATTTATTTTGATAAATTTTTAACATAGTATATATTTTATTCAATAGAATTATTGCGAATTTTTCTTAAATATTCAATATTTATACTAGACCACAAATATTGTGTTGTTTCTTATCCCACTTGGTCGGCAGAAACATCTAGACCGAGTCCATGAACCAGTGTGTTATCATGGGAGAAAGGAAGGGGACAGCTTCTGTTGTGATGGGGCACCTGTACGTTGAAGTCTGACTTGGATCCGTGTCGCTGAAGAAGGAGGGCAGTGCCTTCCGGCAAGACATTTAGAGTAAATTATCCTGTATTTGCGTATCGTATCGGAGAAAACCCAGAAAATTGCTAACAGTTAGTCCGGCTCACTAGGAAAATGGTAAACATCACAAACGCCACTAAGCCTCCTCGTTTTTTGAAACAATATCTACAACAACGTCACAAGCGGATTGAATCTCAGCCCTAATAATCACCAGCTGCGCACTTTGCCACTGAGCCACGAGTCGGCGACAAATGTTCTAAATTTGATAAAGAGACATTTGTAATAAAAATACGCCCTTAGAATTAAAAACAGTAAATAATTCGTTGAATAAAGAAAAAAGTAAAAAATCAAGGATTTTTTAATAGCTACTCTATAAAATCAAATACAATAATTTTAAATTACTTTTGAATAAGATTAAAAAAGGAAAAAATAAAATTAACAATTATTTTTATATAACGATTACTTTTTATGAACTAAAAAAAAGTAGCTAAATCAATCGTATGTTAAAATTTCACTACATCAAAAACAAACTTCCACCATAAAAATTAATATGGTGGAAGAATATCAGCTAAAATGTCTTAAGGCAAATATTTCACTTAAGGGCACTTTACCATAATTTAAATCACGATATTTATTCACAATAATATCTTGAGTGAATTTATAAGTTACGCTTAAAATTATATTCGCAGATTACCATTTTGTATCAGCCTCCTTTCCAGCTTCATTCTGGTGAATGCTAGCTTTGTAAGTTTTGCATAAATTTAATCAAATCTGCAATTTCTAATAAGGCACTCGCCATTCGTTATTGGTAACATTTCCTTTTCATACTCTGAGGAGCACAGAAATCACTTAGGTTTTCAAATCAAAGCTAAGCGAAGCCAAAATTTCTCGAATGCTCAGCCAATTTGATGAATTTCAGCAGTTTAAACTCAGTTCCATACAAATTCTTGTGCTGATTAAATGTATTTGCCCAAAGTTAAGTGAATTAAATATGGCCAAAGATGTTTAATGGACGTGATATTTCTAAGGATTTTGATAACATTTAAATGGTTCAACGTATATTTGTAATAGAGGTTTGGAGTACAGTAATGAAGAGTTTGTCGGGATTCTGAGCTAAAGAAACTTTATTGAATATACAATAAGTGATGCTAAACCTAATATTTACATTTATATGCCATGAATGGCCTCGATAAATTTGAAGGCCGAAAAGACTTTCCATCGAGTTCAAGGAGATGAGCATGAAAAGTTCGAACCATACATATACCATCCTTGAGAAATGAGGCTACTTTGTTAAAAGCCTATTGACCACGTTTGTATAAAACTGATTTAGTTTGGTTTAGTTTATCGCTCTACTGTCATTTGTTTGCACTATTTGGGCTAATTAGACCAGGTCCTACAGTTTATCTTGAATTACAAACCACTAACAAACATCCATCCCGCGACAGGATTCGATACTGTGGCCCATGGTACCAAAGCGCTAGTCAATTGGCCATCAGGCCGCTGTATAAAACTGAAACTACTGCATGGCTATCAATGTAAAGGCCCTTTTGAATAAGATTAATAAAGACAAACATAAAATGAATAATTATTTTCATATAATTATTTTTTTATATTAAGTAGGCGAAATCAACAGTATGTTAAAATTGCATCCAAAACAGACTTTCTCAATAAATATTATTTGGTTGAATAATAACAGCTAAAATGTCTTAAGGCTAATAATTTACTTTAGGGAACTTTGCCATAATTTAAATCCCGATATTTATTCGCAATAATATCTTGAGTGAATTTATAAGTTATGTTTAAAATTATATTCGTAGATTACCATTTTGAATCAGCCTTCCTTCCAGGCTCATTCTAGTGAATGCCAGCTTTGTAAGTTTTGCATAAATTTAATCAAAGCTGAAATTTCTAATCAGGCACTCGCCATTCGTTATTGGTAGCATTTCCTTTTCATACTCTGAGGAGCACAGAAATCACTTAGGTTTTCAAATCAAAGCTAAGCGAGGCCAACATTTCTCGAAAGCTCAGGCAATTTGATGGATTTCAGCAGTTTAAACTCAATTTCATACAAATTCCCCAGCTGAATAAATGTATTTGTCCAAAGTTAAGTGAATTAAAGATGGCCAAGGATATTTAATGGACGTGCAATTTCTAAGGGCTTTGATAACATTTAAATGGTTCAACGTATATTTGTAATTGAGGTACACTAATAGGACAATTTGTTGGGTTTCTGAGCTAAAGAAACTTTATTGAATACTCTATAAGTGATGCTAAACCTAATATTTATATTTCTATGCCATGAATGGCCACGATAAATTTGAAGGCTAAAAAGATTTTAATTTGAATTCAAGAAGATGACTATGAAAAGTTCGAACCATACTCATACCATCCTTGAGAAATGGGGCTACTTTGTTAAAAACCTATTGACCACGTTTATATAAAACTGATTTAGTTTAGTTTAGTTTATCGCTCTACTGTCATTTGTGTGCACTATTTGGGCTAATTAGACCGGGACTTACAGTTTAACGTGGATTACAAATCACTAACAAACATCCATCCCATGGCCAGGATTTGATACTGTGGCCCATGGTACCAAAGACCAAAGCGGTAGTCAATTGCTCATCAGACCGCTGTATAAAAATGTAACTGCTGCATGGCTATAACTGTAACGACAAATGGCATAATTTTAAAATGTTTGGCATTGAAAATTAATATTGTTTAAAAGTTTTATTATTTTTATATGTAATATAAAATATATAAAAATATTTTATATATTTTTTTATTATATTATTATACTATTTATGTTACTATTTTTTATATTTCATATTTTCTTTTCCTTAGAATTTATCTTAATTACATTTTCCCAAATTATTCTATATAGTATAAATATTTTAATTATTTTAATGTTCGACATACTTTCTGTTGAACATCTGTGGACCTCATGTACCACTCATATAGTGACGAGTGATGCAGATAGACCATTGCCTTCCGGGGGTACTTTTAGATATAAACGACCCGAATTTATATGTCATATGAGAGAAAACCCGGAAAACTCTCATCTGGAAACCTGATTATTGATGCCAGACCATTTACTCATATTGTCATAATTTCCACCGAATCTCCTCGTTTCTGAAAGTTATGACGGCAACTGTGCCACCTATTGTTTCAAACCTTGTTCCTCTGTATCTCTAGATCTCGTTGCTTCTGGACTAGGAGTTGTGATTTTAGAACATGCTTGCTTAAAATAATAATAAACATAACTGCTAACTGAACATAAATGCTTTAAAATTTCTTATATATTTCTATCTATAAAACTTTTTGTATTTCTGTATTTGTTAACAAAATGCATCATAGTACCACGGTTCCAACATTTACCACCTCAATTTGGAACTAACAATTCTCTATGGTAGCATTAGGGAAGTTTGCTCCTTTCTTACCATTTCCTTAAAATCAAATACAGGATTTTTTGCCCTACGGATTTATCATGTCCACAGACGTAGTCGTTTCACCATTACTTGCCAAGATTTAAACCAAGTATATGCCTTATATTTGGTTTGAAACTCATTCACTCGTTTCAAACGCCGAACACTTGAAATAACACTAGATGATGACTTTCAGAGAATTAATAATACAATTCTATTGTAAAAAGTAATGCTGTTTGAAAAGACGTGTCATTTCTATTGTATTCTCATTTTTAGTACACATCTTTCCAGTGAAAGACATAAACCGTCAGTTACGTAATCAAAATGAAGACACTATGACACGTATATGCTGTTCATATTATTCTTACATGAACAGATGATATAATATCAAAAATATAGAAACCTTTATAATTTTACAAATTGATACTGTCAAATTTGTAATGAATTCAATAGCGGAATAATTTATTGCCATATAAAATAACTGAACAATTTATTATGAGTAATAAAATATTTGGTATTCGAACGAGTGTAAATGTATATGTCAGAACTATATATCCATTTATTTATTTGATAAATCATCCATTGTAACAGTTGATGGTAGTTTATAAAAGTTGAGCAAAATAACTGAACGGAATAGCGATGTACAAATTTATGTTTTGCCGTTAATGCCAAAGTTGAAACATTCTTCCTATACTGAACACTGCAGTGTAACAGTATGATTTCTAAGAGAATATTTTTTAATCAGCAGATTAAAGGAAATTCTAATGAGAAAAAATAAGATTATGATTTTCTGAGAAAATATTTTTAATACGCTGATTAAAGGAAATGCTAATGAGTAAAATAAGGTTATGATTTTCTAAGTGGATATTTTTAATGAGAGGATTAAAGGAAATTCTAATGTGCAAAATAGGATTGAAATTTTCTAAAAGAATAATTTTAATGAGCAGATTAAAGGAAATTCTAATGAGTAAAATAGGATTATGATTTTCTAAGAGAATATTTTTAATGAGCAAATTAAGAAAAATTGTAATGTGCAAAATATGATTATGGTTTTCTTAGAATTAGAATATTAGCTGTAAGAATATTTTTAATGATCATATTGAAGGAAATTCTAAATAGCAAAATATGATTTTTAATGGAACTTTTAAGATCTACGATACACTCGTTTATCAGACAAAAATCGCTATATTTTTTGAGGCATGGAACATAAAAAAATCTTTGTTCTCAAGGGCAATATTTGTTAAAACACTCAAATTCTTAGAACCCTATTTGAGAACTTGGAAAAAAAAGAAGTGAACGTCACTGATCTATTTGCTGATACTTTGAACATATTTTTCATTTTGTATTCCGAAACACTAGAAGATCATCTTTCCTGGGAAAAAAACCCCTCTAAACTTCTCAATGTGTGCCAACAAGTAATAAGTGGATCCATTCATAGCGAAGTGTTCTTATTTCCTGAGCATACACCTGGAAAAATCAATTGTCTGCGAAGTCTTGTGTTTTGTTGACATGCATGAAGATAAAAAAACTGAAAGTTGTATTTCCAAATTTTTATTTCAGTTTAAGATCCAAAGAGTCAAAAGAGTGGAAAGTTTTTACACTGAAAAATGCTTTGCTATTGTTTGAAACAATGCAATGCCTTTCCATCAAAGAAATATTTATGAAAAATATGTTTTACATTATTTTAATTCGATAAAATTCAGAATATATTCAGTTAAGTTCGATATAGTATATAATATATTTTGAATTCAAATGAAATTCCTAATTGGATTCCTTAATATATTATTATTTATTAAAATATAATGTATTCAAATATAATATTTTTTGTTCATTTACTGGATTGAAACCGTTTAAATAGTCTCAGTGTCTGTCATATAATGCAAGTAACTACTGTAATATTCATAACATAAATACTATCATTTACCGGAATTGCCAAAAAATTATACCCAAATTCCTTTAGAGTATATATCAAACCTTGTCATCAAAAAATGAAAAATAAATAAATAAGAGTGAAAAAGAGTTTAATAAAAATCAGTAATAGTAGATTTAAAAATTATTTTTTTCAGAATCAATTTTAATGAATAATTTTTTTAAATTAAAAAGTTAATTACTGTAAGTTTATTACTTAATATTTATTATCATACTAAAAATTATCGGTTTGCTATTAAACAGTGAATTACATTTAGTTTCGCAGGAAATAACAAGATTTAGAAAATTCCTTAAACTGTTGTTGTGTTTATATCTCAAACCATATGACCTAATGTCATTCACTACTGAAGAAGCGGATATATAGCTGATTCAGCGTTACCCATAATGACAGCCAGATGTGCACTGCATTTAATTTGCACTAGGTTAACAAGGGGCCGCACATTATACATCAGTCAACTCCAGAATTCAATTTCAAATGTATTTTAGAATACTTAAATGCTATCTATTTGTAGTGTGTCCATTAAACATGAATTCATTTAACTTTAGAACAGATACATTTATTCCACTAAAACTTTTTTTTCTAATGCAGCTGACAAATACCCCCTAGTTATCTTTTTTCCATAATCAAAGGCTGCACCGGCATTACTCATTTAGCACTACCCAGGGCACGTGTAGCGTGAAGATATGCTACGAAAGCAAGTAACCCTATCCCTGCAGCGGTCTACGATGCTATTAGACCGGGACTAAAGTTGCTTCCGAACCACTATAAACATTCATGGTACCCTCATGATTCGTACCTGAAACCTGTAACACGGAGCTCTAGCCACTCGGCCATCAGGCTCCCTTATTTTAAAAACAGAAAGGAGTTTACTTTCTCGAGAATAGAGAAAGTTAACTAACTTAGCTTCAGTTAAGTTTCAATGAATTTAAATTTAAAAGGCTAGCATTTTAACTTTTACTCGTAATTTTAAAAAAAGCAATAGCTTCGATAGGATATTTTTTCAGAAATGAAAAAGCAAAATTTTAGAATTACAGAACCAGTTCTATAAACGACTTTAAGGTGTCTGATAAAATCAAGTCTACCATCAGGACATTGGTTCATTGAAAATCTTGTATCGTAAAAGATCAATGAAGGAATTTGGAGACACTTCACACTTTCTGGAAACGTGTTCAAAATGGCAAACGTAAAAAGTATAATAGCTCATTTAAAATCACTTAGGTGTCGTTCAGACTTTATCTCCAAAGCGAAATAGTGAAGGTAATTTTATTTCAAATATATTCGATGAATTGTTCTTTCAACAAGCCCAAACGTATTCAGTTTATAACAAAGAATTGTTGATTGAACTGATTCTTCTTTACAATCTGATTTCAAAAAAGAAATCTCGTTATTTTCTAGTATTGTACCCAGAACTTGTCTTTAAAGTAATAAAATATTTATTGCTTTTCACGAACAAAAACTTGCCCAGATGGCTTTCTCATCTTATGCGTATAAGATGAGAAAATAGAAATTGAAAAGGACTTGATGCCTCTCATGATTATATTCGTCTTCATTTAAACTTTATTTTAAAGTTTCATCTCCATGAAATACGCTTAAGGATCGCGTTGAATTTCAATTAAACTATTTAATGCTATAATTAAAAATTACTGCTATGTGGTTAAAAATTACTATAATGCCTATAATGCTATTTAAAGCTATGTGGTCGAAAATTATAATGCTATTTAATGCTATAATGCCTATAATGCTATTTAAAGCTATGTGGTCGAAAATTACTATAATGCTATTTAATGCTATGTGGTTAAAAATCTATAATGCCTATAATGCTATTTAAAGCTATGTGGTCGAAAATTACTATAATGCTATTTAATGCTATGTGGTTAAAAATTACTATAATGCCTATAATGCTATTTAAAGCTATGTGGTCGAAAATTACTATAATGCTATTTAATGCTATGTGGTTAAAAATTACTATAATGCCTATAATGCTATTTAAAGCTATGTGGTCGAAAATTACTATAATGCTATTTAATGCTATGTGGTTAAAAATTACTATAATGCCTATAATGCTA
Source organism: Caerostris darwini (assembly GCA_021605075.1). Taxonomy (NCBI): domain Eukaryota; kingdom Metazoa; phylum Arthropoda; class Arachnida; order Araneae; family Araneidae; genus Caerostris; species Caerostris darwini. The sequence goes on along the minus strand of BPLQ01000028.1, from coordinate 259,053 downwards.
TTTTAAAATTACTATTTAATGCTATGTGGTCGAAAATTTAAAGCTATGTGGTCGAAAAATTACTATAATGCTATTTAATGCTATGTGGTTAAAAATTACTATAATGCCTATAATGCTATTTAAAGCTATGTGGTCGAAAATTACTATAATGCTATTACATGCTATGTGGTTAAAGATTACTATAATGCCTATAATGCTATTTAAAGCTATGTGGTCGAAAATTACTATAATGCTATTTAATGCTATGTGGTTAAAAATATAATGCCTATAATGCTATTTAAAGCTATGTGGTCGAAAATTACTATAATGCTATTTAATGCTATGTGGTTAAAAATTACTATAACAGATTGCTGTTTAAAAACTTAAATAACAAAATCAAAAATAAAATTCTACATGTTTCATCAATTTGAGTCCTTTGATTAATCTGCTAGATAATTTAAGAAGGGGAAGGGGTTGTGAGAAAAGGAAGGATATAACACTCAAACGAAAAATTTCCTCAAGGATTCTTCTTCTTTATTGGCGAAACATCCACATAATGGACCAAGTCCGTCTTGCCTACTGGCAGATTTCCAGACAGATGTTTTCTTTTTACTGGGTAAGGTTATCAGCCTTATACCTAACAGTCATTATAGAATGGAGGGGATTCCGAACCACTACAAACATTCACACCATCGCCGGGACTCGAACCTAAACCAATGGCACCAAGCGCCAAAGCTCTAGTCTCTCGGTCATCAGGCCCTCATTAAGGATTATAGAACAGAAAAAAGACCGAGACAAAGTTTCAGAAAATTAAAATAGGAAATGTAAATTGATATTTATATAAAAAATAATAAATGAATTTGATTTTAATTGTTTTTATTGAATTGCACTTAAAAAATTCACAGAATTAATACATTTCATATTAATTATATTTACGATTTTATAATAAATGGGTTTAATACTAGACGGTTAGATTCATATTAGTATCAGGTACAATGAAACGGATTGTATAGTTCTAATTTAAGGTAATGGATTATGTAGCCGTATTGTAAACTTTAAACGTTTATCATTTACTCTATTCAGTGATATTCAAACATCGTCCAAATAATTTGTTTGTTAATGGTTCATTTATTTAAAAAAAATATTTAATATTTATCTGAGTTAAATACGTCACGTTCAACAGTTAGGAAACCAGTCATTTTTTTCAATTAACACATTTATTAATCTGAAACTATACATAGGACAAACCAATTAACCAATAGGACAACCAACCCAAACCAGGGAGATCAGATGATAAATGGTAACTTTACAAATAAATTTTTGGAGTATCAATAAAATAATAATAATATCTAAAATCTTATTATTGTATTCCATTGCAGTTGTTAATAAATATGAGGATCAATGTTTCATTAATCTTTTACTTAACTAATAATTTAAGATAAGTTATATGAATTTATTATAATGACAATAAATGTAAATTATCTTTGAATGATTAACGAATATCTTCCAGATAAGCTCTGTGGATATATGATGAAAATATAAATTAAAAAAAAAAAACAGTTTTCGATCCTTCTTAAAAATAAAAATGATTTGAAAATATAAAAGTATTTTTAAAAGCGAACATATTTCTTGAAAACACTTCTTTCTCTGTCGAATTATGTTTCTGGTAAACCTTTTAGATATTTCGCCCTAGAAATGGGGTGAATCAAGAATTGTAAAGTTTCATAATGATCCTGCCTTAATGCATTTTATGCAAAAACATTAAGTTTCAGATTTTTTAAAATTGCGTGCATATAAGACTCCATTAAACGCAATGAAAGATTCCTCATAAATTCTTATTTAAAATTAAATCGGCCAATTTATAAAACGGCTCAAAATAAAAGGCGAAATAAATCAGTAATTCAGACTCAGAAGTGGCTTATAAAGTAATATTTTTTTTTCTCGAAAATGGAATAATTATTCCTTTTTGAAGATCTTAGGAAATGAAAATGACTTCAGGAAGATTTTCCGCTATATTTGTTTAAAATAATAATTAGATTCGTTTTATTATAATGTTATAGCTAAAAATATATACTAAAAAATTAACTAAAATTCAAAGTTATTTAGAACTTTTTCAAAATGTTAAATAAGACATAATCGCTTGTCATAAGTAAAAGATTCCTGATAAAATAAAAAAAATAGTTAATATAACTGACTAACTCCCTGTCACTACAGTACGTCTACCTACTGGAAGTTTTCGAAATAGGTGATGTTTTATTTTGCGGGGTAGGGTTGTTAGCCGTATGCCCAATACTCAGTCATATTAGACCGAGACCTACGGTTTAAAGTGGATTCTGAATCACTACAGATATCCATGGCACCGCAGGGACTCAAACCCGAAACTTGGATCAAAGAACGCCAGACTGCTATATATTTAGTTAATATTCTCATCATCACCATTGGTGCAACAGCCCTATGTTAGGCCAAGGCCATCTGCCTACTGGCAGATTACAAGACGAGAGATGCTTTTTCTCTCTTTTACGGGATGGGTTGTCAGCCCTACGCCCAACGCTCTACAGTCCTATGAGACGGGACATACGGTTTAAAGTGTATTCCAAATCCTGTGGCATCGAGGGCCAGGAGAGTGCTGTTTATATTAACCATCAAGGCTCTTCGTTAATATAAACAGCACTAAAAATTATCCTGCACGGTTTCATGTTAATAACAAATTACCAACAATATATACCTTAATGCACTAACTTTACTATATTAATATGTTATTTATTTTGACAATCAACATATAATTCCTGACTAACCAGATTATTAACGCCATCTTGGTATTTTGCAGATGTGCACTGAAAAATAATAAAAAACCCAACTAAATCCTGGGCTGACTGAAGTCCAAAACTGTCTAATCATTGTAATGCTTTTTCTATTATTTAGTAGTTTGTTATGTTGCTGAGGGAAATATATAAGTATTTATCAATAAAAAGAGGAACAGTGATGATACTAATGATGAAAAGTAATGGCAAGAATAATGGATAAAAACATTTCGGAAAAGAAATATTTTCTGGGTTCTTGTTAAGCAGTGATAGAGGGTTTCAAGATAGTAGTAGCGTGTGAAATATCCTGTCAGTTATTACAGGTCAATGACAAGTGTTGGCCGTAAAAGCGATATTGATGACTGATGTGAGTGACAGTTTTACTAGATTTTTTTATATAAATGGACATACTACTGTGACTGACATTAGCAGTAAATTTAACAGTAATAATGTAACAAATGTGTTGTAAATCATTTTTCCTCATATATATTTTTTGTAGGACTTAGGAGCCATTCCGTCCTATTTATGCGCCAATGCTAAAAAGGATTAATTGACAATCTGAAGAGTTGAAGAAGGTGTCTTAGAAAGATAAAATTCGTCCATCGTAATTTTCTATCCGAAAATTTGAAAAAAAGGAAAAACTAAGTACAAGCGTCACCATTATAACAATTGTATTTAATTGAAGTAGACTAGCTTCAGTTTAAATTTTGGTTTGGTATAAAAAGAGCAGCTTACATAATTTAATTGAAAGCAACAGTACCGTTTCAAGAATTTTTTTAATGGAAAGTTATCCTAAAGAAAGTCTAGAATAATTAGAAAAGGTGTTTAATGCTTGACTGATCAATATATATTTAATTATATTATATTTATACGAATTCAATCCATTTTAATTAAATCAAGCATTACCATTCAATGATTCATCAATTTTACATCTACAGTTTAAGAGATAATTTAAATGGTATTATCGAACTGCATTATCACAGCAAAAAATTGAATTGTTGAATTAATTTAAACCAAAAACTATCCGACGGGATTGTCTGTTTCTTTGATATTATTTTTCGTTGAATTTTCGGCATTCCCTTCTAGTATACGTTTAAAAATCTTTAAAATATTGGGTTCTACATTAGAAATACAAATGTGAACAGCATCGCTAAACCTTTTTGCAAAAATTTCCCACGTGTAAAAAGACAATAAATGATTCAGATTCCTCCAAATCTAAAAACAATTTTGAAGGGCCAATGAGGATAATAAAGTATACTAACCCTGAAAATGCCTTAGCATTGGTAAGAGCTTGAATAAAAAATTAACATGAGTTTGGCATGCCCAGAAATTTGAGATTGATGAACAAATTATACATGAAACAGGCGTAAACACAAGAATCTTCTACGGCACTCTCCTGCTTTCCTCCCGTTGCTTGTATAGTTTTCTCATTAATCTTAAATTTCTGGCCGTGATACAATTTTGTTAACTCTTATTTAAACTTTCTGGAGATGAGACTCTTTCAACATTAGTGTGTTCCTTAGGTATTTAGATATTTTTCTCATTCATTCCAGACAATTTTCAGTTTTGGAGGACTATAGTATCTCTATTTTACATTGCAATATCAAGAAACTTCAATACTCACTCTTTCTCGTTGTTTTTGTTTGGTTTGTTTTATTAATCTTAAATTTCTGGCTCTTGATAAAAATATGTCGATTCTCATTTGACTCACTTTTTCAGAAATTATTTCCTTTTTGGCAGAATATCGTAACCCTCTTTCATTTTGCTATATCAAAAAGCTTCAAGGTCATTCTTCTCTCCGTTTTTTGTTTAGTTTTCATTGATCTGAAATTTTGGGCCATGATTCTTATTCATAAATTATATTGATTCTTATTTGACTCATTATTTCGGAAATTATTTCAGTTTTAGAACAAGATCAGAATTTTCGGCAGCGTGATGGCGTTTGATTTTTGAGAATTGGTTTGTTTTGTCGTACTACGGTCATCTTGTGCATACGCATGCTAAACAATCCGGAACTTACAGTTCAAAGTGGAATTTTTTGAGAAGATTTGTATTCTTCCATGTCTTAAATTGCTCGGTTATCGAGATTTTAGAGTTTGTTGAAAAGTCTTCATAAACCCCTTAAGAAATTCAATGTTAATATCATTGGAAAGTCCTACACTAAGACTAAACCATTTTGCGTTTATGATCAGAGAGATTATACGATTTTGCTCAACTTCCCTATTTTTAAGTTATTTTTTACTGTATAAGTCCATATAGGGCAGGCATATGTGGTTATTAGAAGAAGAAATACCATGTACATCATAATTTGTCCTTCTCAACGACGAATTGTGATTAGTAATGGACCAAGTTTCTGGAGATAATTATTGAATTGTCCTTTGGTATGGGATATATATATATATAAAGAATGACATGATTTTGAAGAGCTAAATTTGTTCATTTTTCGCTTTCTTAAGAAAAAGATTGCGTTATTTGAAAGACCGAGTTTTTGAAGTTTCCATTTTATACACTACAGTTCAATCGTTAGACACAACAAATTAATTATTATTAAGTAAGCAATTCAAAATTTGGATTCAAACAGGCTCTTTCAAGTGTGTTAAAATCGAAAAAGTGTTTACATCTTCTGATGGATAATATATATTGCTTAATTAAGGCAGAAAGATACAAGTATTACTTTAGAGCACTTAAAGTACAATCTGTCATACAAGTCAACATACACCAATTAACATAATTAGTTTGGAGAAGTTATAAGTATTTAAAAAATTAAATTTAAGGCAACGTTATATTTTATAAGTTAAAAAAAATATTTTATAATAGCAAATGATAAAAACCAAATTAGCTCCCCACAACAAGCGTAAAATTGTAAAACTTTCGTCACAAAAATATACATATAGGAGGTGTTTTTGTAGATCATCAGACCAATTATTGAAGAAAAAAAAAATATATTGCACATCATTATTGAAAAGGGAATATTGGAGATGTTATTATGGTTGAGTTGAGTTTCTGTTATTACTTTTCCAGCTAAGGCAAGGTTCCAAAACATTGTCCATACATCTATCACATTACATTGCCTACCACTTATGTTGAGGGTCGGTATTTAATAATTTATTTAAGGAGCCTTAAAAAATTTTCTGCTGGAATTAGAAAGATTGCTAGAAAAACTGGGTTAATTGTCCAGGATATTAAAATAAATTATGAAACAACTATATACTATGCTATATTTTTAGCAAACCACATCGTGGATGTGTAAGTATTTTGAATGACCAAGATATTCCAACAGCGATGAATAAATTTAATGATGCTAAATCCGAAATTGCTCTCTTCTAAATTAACGGAATACGTTGCGACAACAAAGAGGAAGAGTGTTAATACAAGACCAGTTCGAAGAATCGTTTAATCTGAAGAATTCCGGGGTATAGAACCACATGGTGTAGAAGTACTATACGTCTCAAAATTTGGCAGTGCGGAAGAAAAAAATTAAACTCATAAATGTCTTCCAACAATGAAGCTTGATGTAGTAGGAATTATGGTTTGGAGCTCAAAGTCAGATGCTGTTATTGGAAAATTATCTTCATACTTGAATAAATTGCAAGATAATGGGCATACATCTATTGACAGCTTACAGCTTAGAAGCCTGTGGAAGTTTCAGAATAGCAACGATTAAAAAAACATACAGCGGAAAATATTAAAGAATGAATTTTTAATATAATAAGGAACTGCTCAACTTCATTCCTCCCTCAATTCAATAGCTAGATTTGAATCCCATCCAACACGTAAGCGATGAATTTAACAGAAAAAAAATAGAAAATACAGTGCCAGAGATAAAGATTTCTCAAAAAATGTATTGTTCAAGATTGGCCTGAAATTATGCCAGATACCACACAAAATCTTATTAATTAATGCCACAAATTTTATTGCTTTAATGTCTAAAAGATCACAAGCCATCATTTAATTAAAAGGCCAAATTCAAAGATAAGAAATTATTAATAATGTTTATTTTTCAGTTTACTTGAAGTGTATGTACACTTTTTTTGTTATATGATTTTCATTAAATGATTGTTTTTAATTATCAGTTTGAGGTGCTTCTTATTTTTTACATAAATATAGTTAAACTCAGTTTGTATTTCAGCGTAAAGCATATTGCAGCTTTTCAGTTTTTTTAATTACACAAAAAATGCTATTACATACATATTGACTTTTATGATTGACTGCAAATCATTATGAATTTTGAATTCAATTTAAGAATTAAAATTTCAAAATTTAACATAAAGATTTTACCATTCAACATGTTTTTGAATTGAGTAATCTAACAAAACAGTAAAACACGTAATATAGCAGAAAAGTATATATTACTCTTGTTATAAAAACATTCATTTTCATCTCATTAACATATTAATAATAGCTGTTTTTTATTATTAAATTACTAGGAATTTAATCTTTTGAATTTTACTACTATAAGTAAAAAATTATAAAATAAAACTGCTGATTGCAAGTTGAAATAACGTCTTTTTTGAAAATAAACACTTGCAATAGTTAAGCTTCCTTTTTTTCAAAAACATTTTCTCAAACATAACATGGAAGTTTGACCTTCATTAAAAAAAATAATGTTTTCTCTTTGAAAAAAAAACCCTCTTTAACTACATTCAGAATAACAAATAACAAATGAGAACAACCAGATGTTTCTTGGGAAAAGGAAATTCATTCGCAAAGCAGTTTCTTGGTTATGTTTTCTTTATATTGCATTATTCTACGAGCGAAAGTCACTCAAAATATTCTACTTTTGACTTCATGTTTTCCTTACATGATTCGTCTGACTTTTGGTTACGTGTTTACTCAATCACGAAGCAATAAGAATTTTTGGCTCACGACCAAAAATAACATTTTGAATCGAATCGCTGATTTACTTAACGTAACGTTTATTTTGATTTTTACTTTCTTTCTGAAAGAAATTCATGAAATGTCAACAAAAAAAAAAAAATGATAAAAATTGAAAGTAATAAAATAAGAAAAGAAATTTAAGTTCAGTACAGAATTTATTAAGTTTATTTATCAGTATATCTGACGTAGTTACGTGTCAAAAATGATTTACGAAAGACGTTTTAAAGTACTCTAGGATATAAATTTTGTTATATCAAAAAATAAATAAATAAAAATAATTTTTTTTTCAAGTACCGTAGTAGTAAAGTTCCTATTCACTATTTTATTTTGTGTTTATATTTAATGAACGTATGTGCATATGTACTTTCAACATACAAAGCGGCCTGATGGCCAAATGGCAAGCGCTCTGGCCATTGATACCGAATGCTGCAGGTTCGAATCATGGCAATGGCATGGATGTTTGTTGGTGGTTCGGAATCCAAATCCTGAAATGAATCCAGGTAAAATGCAGGTCCCGTTCTATTTTGCCAAAAGTGTGCATAAGCGACCGTAGAATGACGAACGAAACCAATCAACATCTAAATGCTATTATATTACTGTTGTAATAAGCCTAAAAAATTCTGACCTGAGCATATTCTGATCAGAAGATCCTCTAAAAAGGTCTTACTCTTAGCTTTGAATAGTGTTCAGCAACAAATTGTTTGTAAATAATGTTCAACAACAAACTTCTGGTAAATAATGTTCAACAACAAACTGCTTGTAAATAATGTTCAACAACAAACTGCTTGTAAATAATGTTCAACAACAAATCGCTTGTAAATAATGTTCAACAACAAATTGTTTGTAAATAATGTTCAACAACAAATTGTTTGTAAATAATGTTCAACAACAAATTGTTTGTAAATAATGTTCAACAACAAATTGTTTGTAAATAATGTTCAACAACAAATTGTAAATAATGTTCAACAACAAATTGTTTGTAAATAATGTTCAACAAAAATTGTTTGTAAATAATGTTCAACAACAAATTGTTTGTAAATAATGTTCAACAAATTGTTTGTAAATGATGTTCAACAAATTGCTTGTAAACAATGTTCAACAACAAATTGCTTGTAAATAATGTTCAACAAATTGTTTGTAAATAATGTTTGCAACAAATTGTTTGTAAATAATGTTTAGCAACAAATTATTTGAAATACTCAAATCGGGATTCAATATCATTTTACTACTGGTTTTAAGCTGACATGAAACAATTTTTTGTCTTTCAGAAGTTGCACAAGATGTCACAAGTGATCTAATCTTTTTAGAAATTGTCTCAATTTTTTTATGAACAAAAGTTGTATCGCAAAAGAATGGTGTATTTTTAATTTCATTGATAGTTTTCTAAGTTGAATTCAGCGCAGTTTTCTTCAAAAAAGCTCTATTTTAATTTTCGTGCATCCATTTTGTAACACTAAATTTTTTGAGTCTGTTTTATACTTGTACAACTTGACACTAAGCATATTACAATTAGTTGATGTATACTTTTCTATCGAATGCCTATTTTGGGTTTGAACAAAGTAGGTTTAACCATATAAAACCTAATTTCTGAATGATGTTAAAAGGTTATAATTACTCTCCTATTACGACTTTTACGTATTTCCTACTTATGATTAATAAGACTCTGGTTTTGTATGCGATGTCGGATTTTATAATACAAGTCATAAGCATGACAAAACTCTTTTAGTTTGGTACTAAGACATAAACTAAGTTTTGAAGGGTGCTTTCGCGATTCGCAAAATTTCCAATTGGGATGGGAGAATTATAATTTAGTATTTTTAGAAAGGAAATTTGAATCCGAATTTTTCTTGTCAAGTATTAATTAATAAGAAAAAAACTCTTCATAATGATTACCATTGGATTGTTGCATCATATTTTATTCTTTTAACTTTGAAAGAGTTTGCAATAGTCATTCGTAATACTTTTATTGGTTTATCCATTATTGTTTCGGAGACTTTTTATTGATATCTGAAGTTCGGCATCCAATATCTTATTGATTTTGACTCACTGTTTACTGGCAAGAATTTTCATCAAATTCCAACTCAAGATTAGATGCTATACTCTTGAGTGTGAAGATATTATTAGTGTAAGTTAGCTATACAGTGCTATATCGAATAAACGCATAAAACATGAAACTGACTTACCCCAATTTGAACTTTTCCCGGATGTCTGGCGTGCCTATCATGAGTAACAAGTCTTTGGCATTTGCACCTGGAGTCATGTCATAATCAATCCAGTCCATAAAACATGAACAGATGCAGTAACAGCAGATGACTGCAGAACATGGCAAATAGTTCATCCCACTCTAAATAATCCTTACTCAAAGTGGTAAAAAAAGAAAGTTCCTTAAATTACTAACAGTTTATTATTTTTCTTCATTCTTAAAAACAACGTTTCTACCTGGAATAAATTATTTTAATTTTAAAACCTATTATTCAGCCCGGTTCTTTATTTACAATTTGTGATGGCTTGGCAGCACATGGCAAATAGTTCATTCCACTCTAAATAATCCTTAATCAATGTAGTAAGAAAATAAAGTTCCTTGTATTACTAACAGTTTATGATTATGCTTCACTCTTTCCTACTTCCAAACAACTTCTCTCCCACTAAGTTGCGATTCTTCAAAACTTCAGTTATGGATTGATTAGCCACCAAAACTTAACGCATGCGCGTTGAATTGATATTTACTTGTATATATATCTTAAAAATTGGTAACATTTCTTAACAGTCTGGTAATTGTTTTCTATTTGGGAAGCATTTTTATCTTAGTGTTTTAAATAAGAGCAATAAATGATAAAATAGCATTTATAGCGGTTAATTTCATATCAAAATATATTTAGTTGTTAAATGCGATGAAATTTACGTGTGCCATTTTATTTTTTCCAGAATGTCGGCTAAATTGTTTAGTATTAATTAAAATATTTAATCAAAACATGTAGTAATTTTATTTTCAATTTTAATTTCTTCTATTAGGGTAAAATTGATCATTTGAAGTATCGGTTTACTTTCAAAAAAGGATATATAATCTAGAAGAAGGTTTTTTTTAATTCTAAATCCTGTTATTCAGACCGTTTCTTTTACAATATGTAATTTAGAAATAAAAAAGTTTTAAGAATTTAATTACCATTGTTCTGTCATAAAGAATAATTGTTTTCATTTTTTAATTGCACTTAAAAACTTCATTGTTTGTTTAAATTACTAATAATAACTACATTTATGAATGCATTTTACACTCGCTGTACTTTTACTTACAATTGGAAATTGGAACCAATTAGTATTTTTCATAACTAAAATATTAATTATATGTATTGATGTAAACAAATTTCAGTGTTTAACTACAGTTACATAGATTTCAATAATTACTAATCCACATTTAAAATTTGATCTTTGATGAAGATCATCTATAATATTTATTTTTTCAAGGTGTTTTGTACTAGTGAACAAAAAAAAACTGTAATGTTTTGCAATGAAGAATAACATACACTTAGTCACAAAAGTAAGTATGCAACTCATAGCTTAAGTGAAAAAGCTCTAGTTCTCAAATAAATATAAGAAAAATATTATTTTGGAGAGTGTTGTTTATAGCTTCTGATTCAAGTCATAAAGTAATGAAAAATAAACCAAATCATTATATTTTAAAAAAACTTTAAGAGTAATTTTGTTAACTACCAGTAGAAATTTAAATCACAAAAGTATATATGCACTTTGAATTTTTGATGTTTAAATAGGCTGAATGAAACTTCTCGAGTGATTTTTCGTATTTCAGTGATAAATTTAGAAGTTCTGCTACAAAGCTTGTAAGTTTGAGCTTTAAATACATCAACAATTCACTAATGGCTCCACGTGGAAAAGAATTATCAAAAGATCTAACGGATACAATAATAAATAATACGGAATACAATAATAAATAACGGATACAATAATAACGGATACAAATATAAAGCTCTATATAATATCTCTCTATAAAGCTTGATAACGGATTCAATAATAAAGCTAATAAAGCTCTCTCTCTATCTCTCTTCCTTAGTATAAGCTCTATACTAAGGAAAGCAAGTCCCAAAGATAAATAGCTAAAATCATAGGCAAAAGTCCTGCAACAGTGCAAAAAAATCATAGAAAAGTTCCAGGCTGAGGGAAATACTCTAAACAAGCCAAGAACAGGACGACCGCCCATTTTGACGGATCGAGAAAGGCGAATTATTGTTGGAAATGTGAAAAAAAATCCGACGATTAGCGCACCAAAATTGACAACTGATGTGAAAAACAATTTTGCGAAGTCATGCAATCCTGAAACAATTCGCCGTGTGTTACGGAAGGCAGGATACCATGGTCGAAATATGCGAAGAAAACCATTTGTTAGCAAAGTGAATCGCAAAAAGAGAATAGATTTTGCAAAAGAAAATGTAAAGCAGGACACAAATTTTTGGAATTCCGTGATTTTTTCGGATGAAAGTAAATTCAACATCCATGGGTCAGATGGACACCAAAAAGTTTGGAGGAAAGCAAATGCAGATCTAGAACCAAAGAACATGACAGGAACTATAAAACACGGTGGTGGTTCGATTATGGTTTGGGGTTGCATGGCAGCAACTGGAGTAGGAAATTTAGTTATAATCGACGGAATAATGAATCAATATAGCTATTTGAATATTTTAAAGAATAATCTAAGCCAAAGTGCTTCTAAATTGGGACTCGGTGGATCCTTCACTTTCCAACAAGATAATGATCCCAAACATACTGTTCGGGAATGGCTGCTATATCATGTGCAAAAACAGCTAAAACCCCACCGCAGTCACCTGATCTTAATTCCATTGAACATTTGTGGGATTATCTCGATCGCCAAATTAGAAAGCAAGAGATCAAAACTAAGAATGATCTAAAAAAAGCCCTTTTGGAGGAGTGGCAGAAAATACCATCTTCTGTCACTCAAAATTTAGTAAAATCAGTGCCATCTACATTGAGAGCTGTTATAAAGGCCAAAGGCTATCCAACAAATTACTAATTTTTTTGAAAAATTGCAACATTTGCAATATTAATATCTTTGTTTTTGTTTGCATACTTACTTTTATGATGTAAATTACATCCTATTTTAAGTTAAGCTCATCTTGCTAATTAAATATTTGTATTTTTTAATTACTTTTCATTTTGTTATTAAGCTCGATTTTGCTGTAATCGAAATAAATCGTTAATTTGAAAACTCTAATATTGTAGGTCTGTTGTTTTTTTGCATAGGACATCATCACATACACTCTGCATACTTACTTTTGTGACTAAGTGTATATATAATACAACAATACTCTTAGTTGAATTCAAAACATGACCAAGTGCTATAGCCAATAATTAATACATATTTATGTAACTGAAAATAAATAAAACATCAAATGAATGAGTTATAAATGCTATTGTGTATTTTTAGTTTTTATTAAACACAACAATATTTAACATATTTTCTTTTAAAAAACAATGAAATAAAACAAAATTTCAAAATGTTAAAAAAAATTTTATGTGTATTGTTTGTAGGGTTATAAAAATACAATCAGTATATATAATACATTTATTTCAATATACCCTGTACTGCATGAAGGTTTAGGACATATAGCAGGATAGATCAAAATTTATGAAAGAGTTATTTCATCAATCAAATATTTATTGCAGAATGTCCTTTTTTTTATCTCCGTTTTTATATTGACGCAATTGAATATTGTTGGTGAGCCCAATATATGTTTTTTTCATGAATACAGAATACAAAAACACTATTGGGTATATTTTCTAATAATTCGTTTTCTTTCTGAAGGAAATATAAACATCCTGTTTATGTCCCATATTGAAAATTCTTTCTTACAAAAAAGGTAATTTTTTGTTACTCAGGACTATTATCTCTGATATAGTAAGAAATTCTTTTGCATTAAAAACACAAGATTTTAAAAAATTTTAAGAATTGACACTTTTTTTTTTTTAATTCTTTAAGTGGGTAATTTTTAAAGTAAAGAAAAATTGTAAATTAAAATTTAAATAGATAGATAGATAGTAATTTAGAGATCCAGAAAAGATGAATAACAAATAAAAAAAATATCAAATCTCCACACATACAGATATTAAACATTAATGATACCGTGCAATTGAAAAACTATCACACATTCATTGTAAATCTGTTCTTCCCATTTTTCGCAAATAAATCGTCTTGGGAGGTGTGGGGACGGTCATAATGGGGATCTCGCAGGATGTTACGGGCTCCAATGCAGATTAAATGTATGAAATATAATAAATTGAAACTGATCAATGACCAAATGTAATTATTTTATTTCATTTGTTATTACAAAATTATTAGTTAACTAAAACTGATCGTTGTTCATAAGTAATTATTTTATTTTTCTGATTCTATTGAACAATTTCATAGGGAAAATCTTTTAAAATTTGACTTGCTTGTGATATTTAATGAATATTTTATATTTTATAGTTTACTGACGAAAAATTGAGTGATGATTTGTTGAGGAAGTTATTATAAACTCAGTTAAAAGCTGATCAATTAAAACAATAGTTCTTTTAAATAAAATAAGACTCTTTCAAATATCCTTTTTTTTTTTTTAATATAGTTTTCAAAGACAGAGTAGTTAGCCTCACTTACTATATAGTCTTCTTCATTAGCGCAACAGCCCCATGGAGGCCAAGGCCATCTGCCTTCTGGCAGATTTCGTGAGAGGAGATTTTTTTTTTTTTAGGGTAGGGCCCAAGAGGCATATTCACTCGGTATCACAGGTTTCGAATGCCGACGGTGCCATGGATGTTTGTATCAGTTTGGAATCCACTTTAAACCGTAGTCTTGGTCTCATATGACCGTAGAACGTCACAGAGTCTAATTAGACTTCTCATCCACATCATTCCAAACTGTAAAGGTGCAACTGAACTCTAGACTGTTGCGTGATGTGGTGTGGCATAATAGTAGTGGTAGCCCTACGCCCAACGGTCATATTAGACAGGGAGCTACGATTTTAAAGTGGATTTCGAACCACTAAAAGCATCTATGGCACAGCCGGGGATTCGAACTTGAACCCGAAAACTGGGGTGCCGATCACTAGCCCCTCGACCATCAGGCCCCTATTATATAGTTTAATAACACAATCTTCACAATATGATGTTAATATAGAAAATAAGCCAAAAAAAGAAAATGGTCAACACTAGAAAAAAAATATATCGTCACTTCTGATATAAGATGGTTTTTTTATTTTCATTATTGCGAGAGTTTATAATGTATTGAATAAATTTTAACATTTTATCGATTTTTAATAAGCGTGGCAAATGTAATATGCTCTTTCCTTAAACTCTATAATAAGTTTTTTATTCAGTTTTCCATTATTTATTTTAAATAACCAGCATCATGGAATGTATTTTTCGAATTATTTGACTTAGTATATTGATTTAAGTGAACTAATTAGATAATTAGATATATAAGAATTGAATCCTTTGATTAAGCTAACAGATGGTTAAAATTTATTCATCTACTTCTCTCCAAGTAAAGTGTTCCAGGAGAATCCCCAATGGAACCCAATTAAAGAATAAGTGTTCCTTCCTGAAATTCCTTCAGATATTTGCGGAACTTCGCATTCCTGATTAATTTTGGACACTGGAATGTTGTAAGTTTGTTTAAGGCAAAGAGTTCCGGAATTTCCTTACGACAACACCAGCAAACCATACTTCTGCACGTACTTCATTATCCATTGAGTCAGAAATTTGGACTACAGGCAGAACTTGCGAAGACTGATTAGCGCTGTGTTAACACAACAAAGAGAAGAATATTAGGCCTAGCAATTTAATATTGTTTATTAAAAAGATGAATCAAAAAACTTTTTTTAATATGAGTCATCCCATCCTAAAATACAGGGTTTCACAGACCGTGGTCATTATGTATCAGTGTTATTGAAAAAAAAATATTTTTTTAAAGATTTTTAAATTTTGAAGAAAAATAAGAGGCTTTAATTTGGAAAATTATGGATATGGTTTCATTATGGATTTAATTATAAAGTCATATGAGCTTTATTATGGATAAGGCTTTAATTTAATAACAAAAAGTAGACGTTTAAATAATATAAAAATTCTTATTCATTGTTTTCTAATTTATTGCAAATCAAATCAGAATCTTTGTCTTGAATGCCTTAGCTTAGATAGAATAATCTCTTTCCCATGTTGGTCCAGATTAGAATGGCTCCACTATAGCCCATGCATGTCGTAAAAGGCGACTAGGTACCCAGTGGCAGTTGGTATAACCGGGTGGGGTAAAGTCAGACTTCTCCCTTTGGGTATCTTTGTTCTGCATGATCAAGGGCAAAAAGAAACTGCTTTTTTTTACCCTTTATCATGACTCGTCATAGGTTCATAGACTTGGTCATAGACCACTGGTCGACCAAGTGGGATAAGAAACAACTACAATAACATAATCTCTATCAGTATAATGTTTTTTTATTCGTACAAAATAAATCATATATCGTTAAATAAAGGTGGATGTAGGGCCTGAATGGCCGAGTGGCTAGCGCTCTGGCGCTCTGTACCACATGTTTCGGGTTCGAGTCCCGGCCGTGCCATGGATGTTTGTAGTGGTTCGGAATCCACTTTAAACCGTAATTCCCGGTCTAACACGATCGTAGAGCGTTGTGGAGAGTGACATATTAAAAATAAGGAAAAACTAACTGTTCATATATATAGTGATTAGGGGATTGTAGTCCTTGTTGCTTCACATCCCCATACACCACTTCATTCATCATTCAAAGGTGGATGTGTTTGTTGCTAGATAATGCTTTAAAATGCATAAACTCGATTTAATCAAGACATATTCTTGAGAAAATACCTTCATTTTGGCAGGGATAAGAAATTAAAATTGATAAATAAGATTCATTCAACAAATCACTTCTGTGATTTGCTACTAAAAAAATAAAATATAATGCTATTAAATTTATTAGTTTTTCTACTCGATCTTCAACAAGCCTGAGAACAATGTCTCCTAACATTCACAATCACATTTCTGGATTCATCTTCCTAGGTAGATGATGTTTGCCTCCATCTGACTAACCAAACATGTGAAGTCAATACATGACATTTTAGAGCACTATTTTTATATGGCTTCAATTTTATAATGCACCAATGTTACATTTAAAAAATATTAAATTATATTAAATTTTATTAAATTATATTAAATTATTTTTTAATACAATTCTTGATAAACCTTTTTATAGATCGAAAATATAACTTAACATAAACATACTCAAACTAAAATATACACCCATTCAAATATTCTTTTATTAGTACATTTAAGTTGAAAATTTAAAGATGAAATATCTTTAAGTGCTAAGCAGTTTATTAAATGCATCGAAATTGATGTTTTTACCTTGAATGGTTCTGGTTCTTGCAAAAGAATCTGACTCACAGTAAAAGATTCCATCCACTGTAGCACGTGTTTTCATCATAAAAGCCCTAAAGACTGGAGTTGCTTATTGAACAGTTGCTGGATATTAAAATGCAAAGACGAAACAATTTTTAAGTTATTGAAGATAACGACAGACAATTTGATACTTTCTCCTTGCTTATTACATTTTGACATAAAGAAGGCAGGTGACTCTATCACAAATTCTTACGTTAAGGCTTGGATCAGCAGTTAGATTTGTTAATAACAGAGTTATTTGATTTACTCTATTTTGCTGAAATAGGCATATTCTCAAATGCTTTGTATGGCAGGTGAAATGTAAATTACATAGAACTTATAAATAATTTAAATCTTGAAAATGTTTTGTAAACCTAAATGTTTCCTTTCAAATGCAGGAAAACATACACCTTCTTAAAACTTCTTCCATATAATTATTTTCTTAAATATAATTTTTTATACAAGAATTAAAATCAGTGTTGGATTAAATTTCATATATTACCAATAGTTTGATAAAAACCCTTGCATGCTTTTGCGAATTAGTTCAATGCATTACTATTTTATGAATACTGAAACGTTCATTTGTTAAAAATATGAGCATCATTCATAGTAAGTATGGTCAACCAAAATTTCAATTTATTCGGTTAGTATTGGTGTGGGCCTGATGGCCGAGTGACAAGCACTCTGGCGCTCGGTGCCACAGGTTTCAGATTCGATTCTCGGCAGTGCCATGGAGGTTTCTAGTGGTTCGGAAACCACTTTAAGCCGTAGGTTCTGATCAATATGACTGTAGATTGTTGGGTATAGGGCTGACAATCCTACTCAGTGAAAAGATATTACATATTTCAAATTATGCCTACTGGTAGACGACCTTGGCACACTATGTGGTTGTTGCGCCAATGGTGGGGAAGATGATGGTTAATAATGGTGTAATAACTTTGGAAATATTTAGATTGCATTAAATCATTTATTAAATAAAGATGAAATAAGTAATTACATATACATTTTTATAAAGAGCACAATTCTTTTTTATCGGCAGCGACCTGATGGCCAATTGGCTAGCGATTTGGCCTTTGATTCCACTGGGTTCGGAACTAGGATAATGGCATGGATGTTTGTTAAGGGTTAGAAATCCACGTTAAAATGCAGGTTCCAGCCTAATTAGCCAAAAGTGTGCAAAAA
Source organism: Caerostris darwini (assembly GCA_021605075.1). Taxonomy (NCBI): domain Eukaryota; kingdom Metazoa; phylum Arthropoda; class Arachnida; order Araneae; family Araneidae; genus Caerostris; species Caerostris darwini. Next base: position 240,765 of record BPLQ01000028.1, on the reverse strand, counting down.
ATGACCAAGCGACAAACCAAATATTCTTCTTTGGCGCAACAGCCCAATGGTGGGCCAAGGTCGTTTGCCTACTCGCAAATTTCAAGATAAGAGGTGATTTCTTTTTATGGAGTGGAGTTGTCAGCCCTACAACAAACGCTCTATAACCATATTAGACTGGGATCTACTGTTTAAAGTCGATTCTGAACCACTACAAGCATCCATAGCACCACCAGGACATGAACCCAAATCCTGTGTCACCGAGCGTCTGACACTCGGCCATCAGACCTCTAAAGAGTACTCCTTTATTATTTGTAATAGGAAATTATATATAAATTTCGTAAAGGGATTTATTTAATCTTTGTTTCCATTTACAGTTTGTTTCAATTATTTATTAAGTCATTAATTTAAATGAAATTAATTTTATTTATTTAGATATCGAAGTATGTGTCAGACAGATAAAAGAAAAGGAAAAATAATAATAATAAAATAGGAAAATTCCATTGTTCGAAGAGTCGAATTATATATGTTTCATTGGATTAGTTATATAGTAAAATTTTCTTTCTCAAGTTAACAGCGCTTCCAGTTTTGCGGGATCTAAGCAATAATTTTATTTCTTAGCATAATATTCCTTTTATTTCAAAGCTTTTCTTGACTTTTATACTTTGATATATGGAAAAATGGTTTTTAGAACAAAGAGAACAATGATAGTGCGAACAGCATAAACAATTTATATAAAAGACAATACCAAATTTGCATTTCATCTGTCATATATTTCTTAAAACAAGCAGTGTACGTACGTAACGATGGCAACCAGCAATTGCAAAATTCTGCGACTCTTAATACGCATTACCATTTTTAATCCATAAATATGAATATCGCAGCACGACATGAAATTTTATGTCTTCAAGTTATTGTTTATTTTATTGCTTTTGCAAATTATTTAAGATGTGCCAGCTTTGATATGATTAAAATATTTTATACAGAACTTAAATATTATTTTGATGCAGTGGGAAAGCCTTTACTCTTTTAAGCGTCAGTCCATGAATCCACAATGCTTATTAATTACTTTCAAGATGGGTGTAGTTCCCATTTACATCACTTTATTAATTATTTTTGCTCAGAATTTTTTTTTTTAATTTTCTTATTTTATTATACTACAGAATCATAGGGGCCCGATGGCCGAGTGACTAGCACTCGATGACACAAGATTCGGGTTGGAGTTCCGGCGGTGGCCATGTTCAAGTTATGGCGGATGTTTGTAGGGGTTCGGATCCACTTTAAACAATAAGTCCCTGTCTAATATGACCGTTGAGCGTTGGTCATAGGGCTGACAACCCTACCCAGTTAAAAGAATCTTCTACCGTCTAGAAAACTGTCAGCAGGCAAATGGCCCCCATCCATGGGGTTGTTGCGCTACTGATACTGATGATAGAATCATGACTATTTAAAAAAAATCAGGTTGTTTTGATCTCAGTATTGGGGGCCTAATAGCCGAGTGCCTAGCGCTCTGGCGCTCGGTACCACATGTTTCGGTTTCGAATTAAGGTGATGCCATGCATATTTGTAGTGGTTCGTAATTCACTTTAAGCTGTAGGTCCTGGTCTCATATGACCGTAGAGTGTCCCAGAGGCCAGTAAGACTTCTTCTCACCTACATCATTCCCAAATTGTATAGGGGCAACCCAGCTCTAGGCACAGTGATGTGGTGTGGTGTAGTAGTAGCAGAAGTAGGATCTCAGTATTGTGTGGAACACCGGAACACCTAGAGTCAAGGTCTGCCTACTTGACATTTAGGGGTAACTGCCCCTGCTCATTTCCCATTGATTCTCGTAGCGATCTTATGCGGAAAAAACCCTTCTAAGTAGTCTAATTGTCGACGCGAGACTCTTTACAGTTTTGTGACTTGACAGACTTGTCACAGTTTTTGCTGAATTTATTAAATTCTGAATATAGTACTTGCAACAAACGCCACCGGCGAATTTGAATTTGGGCGCTTCTGATCGCGCCCTGTGAGAAATACCGCTGTGTGATGAGATAGACTATCGTTATGTTACATTTGTGTATTGAATTTATAAAGACATCTTTGTTTATTTGAATTCAATTCATACTTAATTAAAAGATTATCATACTAATGATAATCAGTTACGTTATATTACTACTGTGTCCAAAAAGTAAGACCAATTTCAATTTTCCAATCCAAATTTTCAATTTAAAATTTCCGGAGCCTATGGAATTTCATTTTTTTTTAGTTTACTGGCACTGTCCTTGACATCTGTATGAAATTTCACGTCAAAATATTGATTAGTGTTTGAGTTGCGCTTGGCTTTGTGAGACACTAAAACTGATTCCGACGTTTTTTGAAATGCCCGAATTAATTGAGCAAATAACTTTCACTCAATTTTGTTTGCGGAAAAGTATAGAATTTTGCAGAAGACATTTGGTGAGCATTCCTATATCGGAAAGAAATGTTTACAAGTGGTATAAACAGTTCAAAGAAGGCAGTGAACGCGCTGAAGATGAACAGCCCTCTGGCCGACCATCAACCTCAATCGACGAAGCTCAAGTTCAAAAAATTAAAGATTTGGTGTTTGCAAACCGTCAATTTACAATTAGAGACCTTGCTGATGATGTCGGAATTTTAAAAGGATCGGTCAATTTAATTTTGGGTCTCAAACGCGTCAAATCTCTATTGGTGCCGAAAACACTGAATGTGCCAACTCACACTGCATTGATTCTTCATGACTTTCTCGCCAAAAATGAAACCCATATCGTTCCACAACCACCAAATTCGCACCGTGCGACTTCTAGCTGTTCCCTAAACTCAAAAGACCATTCCGGGGACACTTTTGAGTCCATTGAAGAGATTCAACGTGAATATCCACGCGCTTTGAAGGCCATCCCTGCCGATGACTTTTTAGCATGTATAAGTGCAATGTGTCCGGAGGGGATTGCTCTGAAAGCGATGAAATTAATTTGAAAGAATAAATAAAGAATTTTTGAAAAAAAAAAATTGGTCTTACTTTTTAGGCCCAGTAGTAAAATTATATTATGTTATAATATATTATATTATTAATATATACGTAAGTTATATTTAAATGGAGACATTTTTTTTCCTAACTTACATAACATCTCATTGTAAAGATTATGAAATTAGATTTAAGTGTAAATATTTTGTATTTTGACACTTTTTATTAGAAAATGTTACTTAATATTATTTAAATGTGTGAGTAAAATCTTAAATAACTTAAATTTTCTTATCCAAATAAAAAAAAAAATTTCACATCACATTTGTAGAAGTAAAAAAAAAAAAAAAAATTGTAATTAAGTAGTTTTTTTTAAATCAGGATTAATGTCAGGAACGTGTTAATGGGAAAATAAAATATTATTATTTTAAAATATTTATTAAGGCTTATATAAAAGTCGATATAAAATTAATATTTTTAAAAGCCGAATTAAAAGTCTTATCCTGCTATTGTTAATATTCTTGATATTTTTTAAACGACAAAAATTACCTTTTGTTCAAAACTCTGATCTGTTCTAACGAAAAATATTTTTAAAGGGGAGAATAAAAACACTTCTTTTAACGGAGAATTCTTTTTTGCTTTGTGTATTAATTAGACACAAAAAAACATTTTAAAAATCGAGAACATACTTGAAAACATAACAATTAAAAATTTCTGTAAAAAGAAAAATAATTTTATAATAAAAAAAAAGATTTCAATTAAAAATGATGGATAAAGAAAGTTTTTTATGTTAAAACGATAATTAAAAAAATATCAAGATTTTAAAAACTTCACGGATGTTTTTTTTCACAAAATATTCTTTGTTAGTTATAATACCTAATTTCTTTTTTTTTTTTTTTCTAAAAATAATTTAAAAAGAATATATCACAATGAATTAATATATTACTAATAACTTATATATAAATATATATGTATATTATTGAAGGTGATGAAATAAAACAGGAAAAATAAATAAAGAGTTTTTGAAAAAAATAAAAATTGGTCTTACAAATGGTATTATTGGTCCATGCAAATGTCAAAAGGAAGAGCCATACATTCCAGTGAAAAATTTGTAATAAAAAAATCTTTTGTGTTTTTTCTGGCTTCTGTACTCCACTTCAATCAGAAGATTGTTGTAACATTCACGCCTACCTTCTTTTCCCCAAATTCTTGATTTTATTTGACACACCTCTTTTGTCTCTGACACATCAATAAAGTGCAGATCAACTCTAGGCATAATACAGTTTGTTACGAATCATGTTCAATTAACAGCAGCTTTTATTTTGAGCACGTATTTATTTCCCCACACAAATAAACCCAACATCTACAAACATATTAATAACAAATAAAAAAGCCAAAATTCAGCTACCTTTTCTATCTCTACAAATCTGCGTTGCTCACACGTTCACACTGAAACTTTCTTTATACCGAGAAACCCCTGTAAGTGAAAGAATCTTAATATCAGCATTGCTTGGCAACAAAAACACGGTCAAAACTTCTGTGAGCCTCTCTGCAACAACTCATTTCTTCAAAGCCTACTCCTAGATGTCGCTACAGTTCCAGATGGGCTTTTTCTACTGGGACATTATAAGTCAGTACAACAGTGATGTAATGGGATGTAATAATACCTAGTTTCTTTTCAATACCGCAACAACCTTATGGTGAGCCAAGGTCGTCTGCCTACTGGCACATTCGAGATAGGAGATGTTTATTTTTTCTAATTACGGAACATTGTTGTCTTCTCTACGCCAAATGCTCTACATTCACTTGACAGGGACCTACGGTTGAAGGTGGATTCCGAACCACTACAAACATATATGGCTCCGCAGGGACTCGATCCCGAACCCAGTACCGAGTACCAGAGTGCTAGTCATTCGGCCACCAGGCCCCTGTAGTAGCTATACCTAAGGAAAATTATGGAATATATGTGTGGAGTCATTCGTTGAAAACTTTTATTTTTTTGAGGATCAGTTATTCAACTCTATTTTATTCGGAATCTAATATTTGCACATCGTTTCTAAGATTCATATATTTCATACATATTCATAGTTTTTTTTTTATATATTCATGCATATATATGGCCATTCATACATAAACACATTCATATATTTTTGGACAAAAAAGGATAAAATTATACTTTTCTCTAAAAATGAAATGTATGATAAGTTAAGACTTTTCTCCAAAAATATTTCTCAGTAAAAAAGAAACAAACTTTTTACCATTAAGGTTCGCAAAGAAAGATTTAGTATTTTCTTCTTATCATTTATACATTTTTCTAGAAAAATACTTCTCTTTTTCACAGAACGCCTCTATGTTTTTAAAAACCCAAACCTTTCACACTTCAAATCCTTTCGAGATAGAAAAATGACGGTTAAAACAAATGGACTTTAGTCTGAGGGGAAAAATGCTGATTGTCCGCTTTTGATTTTTAAAAGGAAAGCATGGTAGACTACTTATATACGATGTTTTATTTTCGACAGAAAATTTTAGCCTGGGAAATATTGATCGAATTTTCAAGAAGAATTCGATATAATATAAAAGCAGAAATATTTTTACACTTCATTTTCTTATTTAGGTAACTATTTATGAAATAAACTACTTTAAAGCATTTATAAATAATATTCTTTTTCTTTAAATTATTCTTAAGATCAATATAATATACTACATATTGGAAGTGCTTTGATTCTTAGTAAACTACGTAGAGAATTATAATAAGGGAAGTAACCAAAAATATAAGCAAAACCGAAAAATTAAAAATACAATTCACATATTTATCAATATTCAATATAATTTGTCACAAATAAAGGTAATAAAAACCAATTAACGTTATATCAACAATTCTCACTTTCACCGTAATTTACTTCGGGTTGGCTGCATTTTCTGTGCGGGTATGACATATTGTAGCATTATCATTCTACACTGAAGTGACAAAAGTCATGGGATACCTCTTAATATCGTGTCGGCCCTCCTTTCGCCCGGCGAAGTGAAGCAACTCGACGTGGCATGGACTCAACAAGTCGTTGGAAATCTTCTGCAGGAATATTGAGCCATGCTGTCTCGATAGACGTCCATAATTGTGAAAGCGTTGATGGTGCAGGATTTTGGGCACGAACAGACCTCTCGATGATGTCCCATAAATGCTCGATGGGATTCATGTCGGGCGATCTAGGTGGCCAGATCATTCGTTGGAATTGTCCAGAATGTTCTTAAAACCAATCGCGAACAGTTGTGGCCCGGTGACATGGCGCATTGTCATCCATAAAAATCCCATCGTTGTTTGGGTACATGAAGTCCATGAATGGCTGCAAGTGATCTCCAAGTAGCTGAACATAAGCATTTCCAGTCAATGTTCGGTCCAGTCGCACCAGAGGACCAAGTCCATGCCATGAAAAAACAGCCCACACCATTAAGGAGCCACCACCAGCTTGAACAGTGCCTTGCTGACAGTTTGGGTCCATAGCTTCGTGGGGTCTGCTCCACACTCGAACCCTACCATCAGCTCTTACCAACTGAAATCGTGACTCATCGGACCAGGCCACGGTTTTCCATTCATCTAGGGACCAACCGATATGCTCACGTGCCCACGAGAGTCACTGCAAGCGATGTCGTTCTGTCAGTAAAGGCACTCGAGTCGGTCTTCTGTTGAAATAGCCCAAGAAAGCCAAATTTCTCCGCACAGTTCTAACAGACATGCCCCTTGTACGTCCCACATTGATTTGTGCGGTTATTTGACGCAGTGTTGCTTGTCTGTTAGAATTTACGACTCTTTGCAGACACCGCCGGTCTCGGTCGTTAAGTGCAGGCGGTCGACCACTGCGCTGTCCATGGTGGGATGTTATGCCTGAAATTTCATACTCTCGGCGCACTCTTGACACAGTGGATCTGGGAATGTTGAATTCCCTAACGATTTCCGAAATGGCATGACCCATGCGTCTAGCTCCAACTAACATTCCGCGTTCAAAGTCTGTTAATTCCCGTCGTGCGGTCATCATCACGTCAAAACCTCTTCACATGAATAACTTGAACAGAAATGAAAGCTGTGCGAAAGCACTGCGCATTTATACCTGTTCTACGCGATGCTACTGCCATCTGAAAATTTGCATATTGCTATCCCATGACTTTTGTCATTTCAGTGTATATCATATCATACTTGTACATAGTTAATAGGATATCCATTGCTTCATTTTTTGTACTGTAGTAAACATGACCGCTCTTTAAGTTGTACAGATCTATAAATCAATATGAAATAGCCGAAATCTTTGGCGTGACGACGTATCAGGGAAGAAAATCCATGGCAGATTTGCACAGTATGTTGATACAAGTTAGTCATAGTGAATCTGAATCAAAAAATAACAAAATGGCTATAATAGCTTCGAGCATGAAATATGATGAGAAGGGTCTCCATTAAAAATTATGAATTACAATAATTTTCAACAATTTCGAGAAATTTTAGCATGTCGTATTTATATACAACATCTCTAAACTAAAACTAACAAACAAACAAACAAAAATGTTCGTTAAAATATAAAATTGATGAAATGAATTCGTATAAAGTTAGAAAGAAAATGCTATAAAAATGAAGTTTTCTTATCTATTTTAAAACCAATTTTAACTGAAAGTTTTCTACTTCCGTACTTGAGTACATAGCATTTTAGGCAAGGTCGCGTGACATATATATATATTGACAATAATGTTTTGGTAGTAATTTTGTCAATTTCAAACAAAAACAAAATGGAATCAGATACTATTTGAAAGAGAAAGCCCCAAATTTTAAATCAATTTGAGAAGAACTAAAGCAGGCCATTTAGTATCAAAATACCAAAGATAAAAAATTATCTTCTTTTCAAAAACAATCCCTCAATCAATATCTTTTGGACTTGATACAATGCTATATACGGTTGAAGATAAAAAGTATACAATCCAAAAAGAAATTCTTTAAAGGGAGCTATGTTTGGTAAACGCCATTTAATGCTACAGAAAAAGAATTATTAAAATTTCAGAGTACTTTAAATATTCAGGAGATATAACTACATTGGCAAGATTAAGGGTTGTAAACTTGCCTTTTAATATCATGTTTGGCGGGAATTTGCTAATACTTTAATAATTTGCTAGACATTACTTGAGAATAACGCACATAAACAGTAATAATGATTGCAGTATTACACTGAAGTGACAAAAGTCATCGGATACCTCTTAATATCGTGTCAGCCCTCCTTTCGCCCGGCGAAGTGCAGCAACTCGACGTGGCATGGACTCAACAAGTCGTTGAAAGTCTTCTGCAGGAATATTGAGCCATGCTGTCTCGATAGACGTCCATAATTGTGAAAGCGTTGATGGTGCAGGATTTTGGGCACGAACAGACCTCTCGATGATGTCCCATAAATGCTCGATGGGATTCATGTCGGGCGATCTAGGTGGCCAGATCATTCGTTGGAATTGTCCAGAATGTTCTTAAAACCAATCGCGAACAGTTGTGGCCCGGTGACATGGCGCATTGTCATCCATAAAAATCCCATCGTTGTTTGGGTACATGAAGTCCATGAATGGCTGCAAGTGATCTCCAAGTAGCTGAACATAAGCATTTCCAGTCAATGTTCGGTCCAGTCGCACCAGAGGACCAAGTCCATGCCATGAAAAAACAGCCCACACCATTAAGGAGCCACCACCAGCTTGAACAGTGCCTTGCTGACAGTTTGGGTCCATAGCTTCGTGGGGTCTGCTCCACACTCGAACCCTACCATCAGCTCTTACCAACTGAAATCGTGACTCATCGGACCAGGCCACGGTTTTCCATTCATCTAGGGACCAACCGATATGCTCACGTGCCCACGAGAGTCACTGCAAGCGATGTCGTTCTGTCAGTAAAGGCACTCGAGTCGGTCTTCTGTTGAAATAGCCCAAGAAAGCCAAATTTCTCCGCACAGTTCTAACAGACATGTCCCTTGTACGTCCCACATTGATTTGTGCGGTTATTTGACGCAGTGTTGCTTGTCTGTTAGAATTTACGACTCTTTGCAGACACCGCCGGTCTCGGTCGTTAAGTGCAGGCGGTCGACCACTGCGCTGTCCATGGTGGGATGTTATGCCTGAAATTTCATACTCTCGGCACACTCTTGACACAGTGGATCTGGGAATGTTGAATTCCCTAACGATTTCCGAAATGGCATGACCCATGCGTCTAGCTCCAACTAACATTCCGCGTTCAAAGTCTGTTAATTCCCGTCGTGCGGTCATCATCACGTCAAAACCTCTTCACATGAATAACTTGAACAGAAATGAAAGCTGTGCGAAAGCACTGCGCATTTATACCTGTTCTACTCGATGCTACTGCCATCTGAAAATTTGCATATTGCTATCCCATGACTTTTGTCACTTCAGTGTATACTAAGCATTATCCTATATAAATGTAAGCCTGATTATTCAAGAAATAAAGAGAAACGTAAAGCAGATTAAACTATACCAAGAAACAATCGTACTAACGGATAAAAACTGGCTATCAAATGAAAATTGACCAGGAAAACAAAGGCCTCTACAATTATCTGTCAGTGGATGGATAGGTAATACAGCGAAGGAATATGTGTTATAGAACAAATTCTGAATTTATTCAGAAGGTTGTTCAAACTTCCTGATTTCTATTTTATAAAATATCATAAATATGTATTAAGAATCTGGTTATCAAATGAAATCACACCCAATTCCAAAAATCCCGAATTTTGAACTGTGTAGCAAGTGACAGTCAAATTAACATTCCACTGCTTTTCCGTACGTTATAAGACATCTTCTTTGGTTATAAATATTTAAGTTGAAGAGCTCATAGCTTAGAACGATTCTATTCCAACCATCGTAGTAAACGTGTATCGTAGTAATCCCGCTTGTCCACATACATAGGTGAATAATCGTTGCCGAAACTGGCCCATAAGCTCAATCACCTATCATTGTTCCACTGGTTAAATGCTATATCGTGTATAATAACGGATTAAGTATTTTGACTAATGCTGACAAATGCTATACCTTATATGATCATCTCTTAAGTCATCTTCGCAACTGTGTTCTACCATAGTTTGGCTATTACTGCTAGCATCGTGTGGTATGAAAGCATTGCCGTGATGCCTAACAAATGTCTCTGCGATTTAAATGCTAGTTCAATTTGACGTCCTGTCTTTCTGTAGAGTTCATAGCCTAAAACTATTCTATTCCAACGAGTAAGAGCCGCATCTTAGTAAACGTACTTGTCAACATACATAGGTGAATAATAGTTGGTGCAATAACGCCATGAGCTCAGTCGTTCTATCTATCTATCATTGTTCCACTGGTATCCTGGTTAAATGTTATATCGTGTATAATAAGGGTTAAGTATTTTGATTGCCGCTGACAAATGCTATGTCCTTATATCATCTCTTAAGTAAACTGCATCTTTGAAACTGTGTTCTACTATAGTATAAATATTACTACTAACATCTTGTGATAGGAACAAATGTTCGTCGACATGAATATTCTACTTCCTTTAGTTCAATTTCTCTTTCTGTCTCAAATAGTGACATATGCTCATACAGCGTGCGAAACCTTGCGCGATGTCATCAATCATGGATATATTTGGCGCACTAGCTTAACTCTCTTCTACTACTTAAAGATAAATTGCAGAATAAACGAAATTTGAAAGACAGGTTGATAAAACTGTCATCAAACTGTCATCACCCTTTAACAAAAAAAAAATTGAAATCGAATTGAATTTCTGAAATATAACTGTTTTAGTATTAGTTGTCATTTTAAAAGACTAATACATTTTCCAAAAAGTGTCAAAAGTGTTATAGATGCTTAAGGTAAATGGAAGGGAGATATGATTGAGACAAGTAAATAAGGAACAAGAAATTGCGATAAATTCATAAGGAGCAGTTCTCCTGAAAATCGACCAGGAAGGCAAAGGCATCTGCTATAGCTGTCAGTGGATTGATCGATAATACAACAAATAATTAAGAAATATGCATTATAGAACAAACTCTGAATTACTTCAGAAGGAAGTTCAAACTCACTTATTTATATTTTATAAAATATTATCATTTGTCCTGCAATTAATATATATATATATACATATAATTAAACAGGAATTCATGTATTTCATAACATTATTCATTCGTTTAGAATTTATGTATATTTTTCTACTTATTAAAACAGGAATTCATGCAATTCTGAATTACAAGAATTCATACATTAAAAAAACAAGATTATCATGGCATATTGTAACTGCTTGGAAGATGCAAAAATAATTCCTTGATCGAAATCAAGTAAGATATATTAAGGTTTTGGAACTCGAGTTTCCTTATAGTTAATCAATATATTGATTGAAATACCAATAGTTTTGAAGTAGGTGCCATTTCACTCTGTCTAATTGCTGCAAGAAAAACCACATAACTAATAGTTGTACGAACTACTAGAGAAAATTAGCTATTAATTTCAAAGTGAATAATTTCTAGAAATTAGATGATTTTTAGTACATAATGCGAAAATCTATTGAATGTATATCGAAAAGAAATTAAAAAAAGGGAAAAATAAAAATTCATATTTTTTTAATATGTCATATTAGCAAAATTATCAATTCATCTTAAAAAGAATTAAAAAAAAAATCACAGAAAACAATAATATTTTGTATCCAGAATTACGAAGCAACCTTCAAAACAATTGTCAAATATAGTACACCTTGTTTGATGGAAATTGTCAATATTCTTTTTTACTATTTTTATGAATTGGAATAAAGCAGAAAGGTATGGTAAAGAAAATATAATTTGTTGTTGGCTTCGAAAATTTTTTTTCGTCAAGTTATAAAGCAGGAGAAGGAGAATAAATTTAATCAAAGACACTTAACAAATTTGCATGCAATCAAAAATTATTTACATTATTCCTCTTAAATGCAACTATTAAACATATCACAAAATCAAACTTTAAGAAGTCATGCATTGAAGATGATAAAGAATGTATCACTCACATAGAAAGTTTCTCTATGGAAAAAGTGACTAAATGAGAATTTCTCTATATTTGCCTTATTTTTTGAGAATAATGAATATTAAGACAATTATAACATAGTAATGTTATTAATGAATTTTAAGATATCATTTTAGATCTATTAAAGAGTGATGATAATTTAATTTTTTTATTTAATTCCCATTGTTACTTCAAGTTTCGGTAAACGTGCTTGTAACGAAGCCAAGCACGTTTACTGAAACTTGAAGTATCAATTTAAAGTACCAGTACTATCAATTTAAGACACCGAAGCTTGAAGTATTGAAGTACCAAGTCCCATTAGTACTTCAAGCCTCGGTGTCTTAAATTGACGGCCAAGTGCCCATACTTATATATACCACAAAAAATCTTCAGATGAGTGATTACGGGGGGCGTGAACTTCCGGAATGACTTCCAGGGGCAATTTCATAACATTTATTGTCATATAGGATAAAGAACAGAAAACTCTTCTCATGATATCCAACAGTCGATACGGGATACTCATACACACTTTCTCAATTTCCCATCAAATATCCTTATTTCTGAAACTGTAACTGTAATGCGTGGTGTCAGTGGATTCCAACATGAGCATGAGTTAGAGTCATATATCTCTACTTCAATTCCCTCCAACCATAAAGAATGACTTTCTTGCCGACATGTAACTCACGGCCTGAACAGATACGGAAGATTTCGGTTTGACATCACATGTAGGATTCTGGAATGAGCTCTCTTCATTCGGATACCAAATAGGCTCATTCAACAAGGGTGTATATAAAAACGGGCTTCCGATCTCAGGAAATTGATTTCATATACATGCAAACGAACCGAATTGTATATCGTTGTGTTTAATGAAACATGACAAATAATCATACCATAACTTCATTGGGTTTCAAGGAGGACAGGAGGTAAGCCCCCAATTGACAACATTAGGGCAGTTTGTTTCAAATTACTATTGTATCAGAAGTCAGATAATATTTACTGAGGATAGAGCACGAAAAATACATTTCAACACAATACACAGAACTGAGAAATGTAATATAAACCATTAAGAAGGAGAAGTTATCCTTATTGATTTGGAATTCCAATTTTTTAAATCAGGGAATGAAGGTTCAAAATTAGGAACAATAATTAGTAATTCTAATGCAATAGTTGGCTAATATCATTAAGATAAAAAGCGAAATAATTTTTTAAATTGAAAATATTAAAAACCCACATGAATTTGGGATTGTAAAATTATTTCCAGTTACAATTTTTACATTTTCTTATATAGGGTTGCATTGCAAGAGATATTTCTTGTAATATTGAATCAATTTCAAATTTATCGTATTATTTGTAATTTATATCAGTTCAAGTAATCTAAAATATCACTATGTACGCTGATATTCATGTTAAACGAGAAAAAACATCATAAACTGTATGAATTTTTATACAGGTTACTTAGAAACTATCTTTAGAAAATATAAAGGGTAAAGAAAACCAATATGAAAACATAATTTCCTGTGGAATATATGTTTGAAATGCTGCATACAAGAGCATCACTTTTATTAAATAAATAATAACATGTAGATGAATTTCAGAACAATAAATAATAACCTGCTTCGGTTTATCAAGATGAAAATAAAGATAAACCAAATTAAATGTAAACAACTCAACACTATTTCACATCACATTATGTTCATAGAGTCTTTCAAAAACAGTTCGAAAACCGTGAAGGATTGCAAAGAGTGGGTTTAAGAGCATCAACATGTTTCCCTAGAGCATCCCAAACATGCTCAATTGAATTCAAATCCAAACAATGGGAAAAAAAACAAAGTAATTTTTCTGGGTATTCGAGCAATATGGTCTTAAAAGAGAATGAAGAAAGATGTTAATGTGGATCTACTCTGAAATTTCTTAAATATTTCACCAGAATACTTAGAGCACTTTAAATACATTTACCTATTGTTTTGGGCATAAGGTGTTTGAAAATTTATTGTTTATAAAATAACAGAGGAAATTGTTTAACTTTATTGATATTCAGAGAATATCGACATTAAAATTATCAATTTAATTTCAACTTAACTTATGCTGAAATTGTAAATTAATTTTATATATATTCACTAAAATATTATACAACTTTAATTACTTCAACAAAAATAATTGTTGGTGCTTTGTAAAATTTAATGATTGAGATAGTTGAGAAACTAATGTCAAAATCTGAAATTAAACACACCTGAACTTTGTGTCGATAAAAACGTGAGGGCCTTTTAAATACATGGCGACTCATAAAACGCGTAAGTACGGAAGTTTTAAGTTAACGTAAGTACGGAAGTTTTACGACATTTCTTGTGGGTAGTACAACCACACATAAAGATTTCAATGCAAGCATTCGCTTAGAATGTGTTGTAAAGCATGATGCAAAAACATAAAACATAGAAATTTTGAGTTGTAATTTACGTGTAAATATTTAACAACAACCTATAAGAAACATTTTTAAGATTCTCCAACAGCTATTAAATGGTTCTAAAAGATGGAAATAGAAAATTTAATGATTTTTATTCCATTTTGTCTAATACATTCAAACTTCTGTTGTAATTTTATGTGATAATTACTGTAACTTATGTACATTTTTTATGAAAGCTGAAAGAAATGTGGGTTTTTTTTTGTTTTTTTTGCTATGTGTGTACATAATTGTTTTTTTTTCCTTATCCCACTTAGTAGACAGCAACATCTAGACCAAGTCCAAGAACCCGCATAATCTTATGGATAGAGGGAAAGGGGGGCAGCTTCTGTTGTGATGAAGCACACGTACGCAGAAGACTGACATGGCTCCGTGTCGTTGAAGAATGAGGGTCAGTGCCTTCTGGGTGGACTTTTATTTAGAACTACACCATATTAGCGTATCGTAAGGGAGAAAACCTGGAAAACTCCGTCCAGGTAGTCCGATTAACGAAGCAAGATGATGAATATCCCATACGCCATTGAACTTCTTCGCTTTTTGAAACAGATTCTACAATCAAGCTGCCACTGGATTGAACTTCAGCTCTAATACTCATCAAAGGCGAGCTTTGCCACTGAGCCACGAATCGGACGTACATAGTTGTAAAAGACTCCAGCTTATGTTGAAATTTAGACATTCATTCGCTTAAAATTTCATGCTTAATGAATAATAAAATATGTTTTTTAAATAACTGTTTGAAATAAAGTAATTTTTATGTAGTGAAATCCATTACTTAATCAATTTTAGGTTTCTTAATTAATAAAAAGTTGATATAAATTAGAACATATCTACATCTTCTAAAATCCAAAATTATCAAATTTACTAAAGTTAAGTTACATATTTAATTTGCCTCTGCTCGTGGGTCAGTGACAACGTGTCCGGCTGATGAACCTAGTGGCTGAGGTTCAATTCGCTGGCGCCTTTGTTGTTAGACACTGTTTAAAAAAAAAACACGAGTCTCGTTGGTGTTTAGGATGTTCAGCATCTTGCCTCATGTGTCGGATTACCAGGTAGGAGTTTTCCGGGGGTTTTCCCATTCGATGCGCAAATGTTGAATGATAGTTCCCCTTAAAAGTTCTCCCCAAGGCCCTATCTTCCTTCTTCAACGACAAGGAGCCAAGATAGATTTCTACCTATGGGTGCTTCACCACAACAGAAGTTGCCCCTTTCTCTCCATTTATGAGTTGACAAATGAGCTGATTAGACTATATAATAAATGAGGAGACTCTATGGCGTTAGGGATGTTCAACATCTTGCCTCATGAGACGGACTACCTGATGGGAGTATTCCGGGTTTTCTCCCATACAATACGCAAATGTTGAGCAGTTCCTACTAAAGATCCACCCGAAAAGCACTGCCTTCCTTCTTCAGCGAATCGAAGCCAAGTCATACTTCTACCTATGAGTGCTTCATCACAACAGATACTGTTCTCACCGTCTCTCTTCCCATAAGAACACAAGGTTTTATGGTCTAGATGTTGTTGTCAACCAAGTAGGATAAGAAACAACAAGTATTTAATTTATAATTTAAAAGATACCTTTTCTTGCAATGATGGTTTCCTTAGAAAAGTATTGTGCATCAGAGACCTTGTACCTTATTTTCATTATCTCCAAAAAAGAAAAAAAATGAATGGAGCAATCCGATCTACAGGTTTATTGCAACATTATTCCCAGCTTAACGAAGACAATAATCGAGGGCATACGACTCTACAATAATTGTTTAGTTGTGTTTCCCTTTAATTAATTGTGTTTTCTTACAGTAATTGCGTTTGAAAACAAATCCAATACGCTATTCACCGAGTCTCAATCTATTGCTTGCAAATCTTGTATAAAAGGGACTGTTTTAAACTGCATTGAAAATACTAAAAGAAATACCAGAAATACCTGTGACGCATATTTTTGCTTCACAGGGCGTGAAAAACAGACATTGATCAAAAGCAAAAAAAGGTTTCAATCTGCATTAAAGGAAATAATAGAGAAAGGCAATCCATTTGTCTCTTAATAAATGCCATGAATAACCCTTTTGTTTCAGTCTGTGCAATAAAAGATATTGATTACGAGTCAAAAATGTACCACGCATTTCAGTAAAGAATTTTCTAGCATGAAGCGAAAACCTATTTATCATCTTTTAACGAAACACGCATTTCATAAATAGCGTGAAAATTAAAATCGCCCGATAATTAAAGGTCCATAGAAAATGACTCTTTCCCCATTGAGGAATTCCAGTTGATGGAGCAAATAAAATCTTCTTACATATTCCGAATATGTATTAGCATAAATTACTTTTGTAGTCGGCATCGTTATTTTAATTACTCTGACTGCGTGTATTCCTCTAATTAACATGACACTAGAAATATCTTCATCTTCCTTTATTACCATTCCAAAAGATTAGAAGCGCATCTTGAAAAGTTCTATTTCAATAATTTAATTCAAAGTTATGTTATTTTTTTCCTTGCATAATTAATGGTTAAAGTGTAGTTAAAATAAAAATTTATATTTGTAAAGTTCAATATTTAAAGGAAATAATGAATTGAAATCATATCAAACTTATAAATTTCGAAAGGTTTAATTATGTAAAATTAATGAAGTGTTTCGTAATTCATTAAATTTTGACGTCACGTCTACTGCAATCAATCTTTATCCATAATATAACGAGACAAATTAAAAGTTTGAGTTACCTTATTCTTGTATAACTAAACATTTTAAATAAAAAAAAGCCTTTAATGTTCCGTCTAATATTAAAAAGGTAGCTTTATTATAAATTCTTCTGCCTGATGGAAATTGGCTAACTCTACGGCCTTTGATGCCACAGGCGTTTAGGGTCGATTCCAGACAGTGGCGTGGATGTTTCTTAGCAGTTTGGAATCGCCCGACTCGTAGCCCAGTGGTAACGGGCGCACTAGCATGCAGGAAGGTTGAGGTTTGAATCCACTATGGCAGGGTTGGTGTGACGATTGTGACAATATGTCTCTCATCGATTGTCGAGCGGTGCAGATCCCTTACAAGTTCTTCCCGGAAGGCAATGTCCTCCTTATTCAGTGACATGGAACCAAGTCATGCTTCGACTTACGGATGCTCAATCAGAACAGAAACTGAACCCCATTCCCTCTTTCCATGAGAAAAAACGCGTTCATGGAACAACAACACATAATTAATTCGTAAATTAAAAGATAAGTTGACTTGCAATGATCATTTTCTTAGAACAGTAATGAGAATCTGAGACTTTGTACCTTATTTCCATTGCCTAGAAAAAAAATGAAAGGAACTATCCGATCTACTACTTTATTGCTACATTATTCCCAGCTTAACGAGGAAACTTCCAGTTTGTCAATAATTGTATACTTGAGTTTCTTTTTAATATGTTTCATTGTAGCACTTGTGTTTCGAATAAAATCAATTTTCCTTTATTCACCAAGGCTCATTCTTTGACTTAAAAATATTGTATACAATGGACTGTTTCAAACTACATTAAAAATCCTCAATGAAGTACCAGAAGTCATATTTCATATGACTCCTGTAACGCATATTTTTGCTTCATACTGAAGGAAATAAAATATATTGATTGAAAAGCAAAAGAAGATTTCAAATTGCATTAAAGAAAATAATAGATAAAAGAAATCCATTTGACTCCTAATAAATGCCACGAATAGCTTTTTGTTTCTCTCTATGAAATAAAAGATATTGATTACGAGACAAAAATATACCATCGTAGAGAATTTTCTGGGATAAAGCGAAGAGCTATTTATCATATTTTAACGAAACACATACTTCATAAATAGCGTGAAAATTAAAATTGCCCGATAATTAAAGGTCTGTAGAAAATGACTCTTTTCCCATTGTGGAATTCCAGTTGATGGAGCAATAAGATGTTCTTACATATTCCGAATATGTATAACCATAAATTACTTTTGTAGTCGGTATCGTTATTTTAATTACTCTGACTACGCATGTTTCTCTAATTAACATGGCACTAGAACAATCTCCATCTTTCTTTATTACCATTCCGAAAGATTAGAAGCACGTTTTGAAAAGTTCTATTTCAATACGTTAATTCAAAACTGACCCATTTTTTTCCTTGCCTGAGTAAGGGTTAAAGATCATTTAAAGTAAAAATTTCTATTTTTAAAGTTCAATATAGGAAATAATGAATTGAAATTATTTCTAGTTCATAGATTTAAAAAAGTTTTAATTATGTAAAATGGATTCAAAGGATTTTAATTAAGTAATGTGAAAAATTCATTAAATTTTGACGTCATATCTCCCTTGAATATGTTAGAGATACATTATCTTATAGTGTATATAGTGTTATATAAGTTATCTACTAATATCTATCCTTAACTACAATAAAATAAAACAAATTTAAAAGTGTGTGTTAATATATTCACGTATAACAAAGCATTTAAGAAAATGGAACAGTAATATTCTTTACTGTTCCATATAATATAAAAAAGGCAGTTTTCTTTAAATATCTAAGAATTTATAATATTAAACAAATATGTAATAAATTTTCATAATAAACGAAAAGCTTTCTCTTCTCTATTGAAGAGTAAAAGTTTTCCACAAAGGTCATATCATAGATTAACCTGTATATATATGTATATATATATATGTATATATATATATATTATATATATATATATATATATATATATATATATATATATAATAGGTTATCATATCATAGATTATATATATATATATATATATATATAATAGGTTATCATATCATAGATTATATATATATATATATATATATATATATATATATATATATATATATATATATATATAATATATAATAGGTTATCATATCATAGATTATATATATATATATATATATATATATATATATATCATAGGTTGACCTATATATAATATATAGGTTATATCGAAGGTTGGAGTAATATTCGAATGTAATTGTTTTGCCTTTTGCAAGGTAATCAATTAACAGGATCCTAAAACAAGCTGGCCATGACCTTTCCGGCAGATTGGCGCTGAACCTACGGCTTCCACTAAACCACTTTAAACTGTATGTCGTGGTGTAGTTAGCGCTCATGAGCCAAAACGTGAATGTTTTGAATTCTGATCAATGGAATATATGTTAATAAAAATAAATGAAATTCAAAGAAAAACCCAAATCAGTAAGCCCCCAATGTTCAAAATAAAATTTATAGTAAATCAAGAGCAATGGGATTCTATTTGGATAACGCTTAATCTTAAATTAATTTAAAACAATTTTGTAAAAATCTACATTGCTTAAACTTTAGGTGTTGTTCTGCCTAATCCTCAGTGTTCTGCAGTGTGGGACGAACATCTTATGAGTAGTCTACTCATGGATGGAGGGAAAGAAGGAACAGTTTCTGTTGTGATGGAGCACACTTAGGTAGAAGTCTGACTTTCCTCCGTAACGCTGAAGAAAGAGGGCAATGTCTTCCGGGAGGACTTTTAGGGGCATTTACGTATCCTATGGGAGAAAACATGGAAACCTCCCAACAGGTAATCTGACTAACGAGGCAAGATGATGAACATCACAAACTCCATCGAGTCTGCTCGTATTTTGGAACAGTGTCTGCAACAAAAACGTCAGTGGATTTAAACCTCCGCCCTAATTCTTAGCAGAGGCGCACCTTGCCATTGAGCCACAAGTCGGGTTTAAACTTTATAAAGATGATTAATGCATTACTTGTTTAGGGGTATCATTGAAGGAGTACATTTAGCATTATATTTATGTGTTAAGCATATTTTGTGTAAAAAAATAGGTAAAGTACTGGATGTTCATTACGAGTTTTATTGGTAAGAAAATTTCTTGTGAAAACATTAAGCATATTAAGGACAAGGCTGCTCAAAGACATTTTAACATATGGCAATGAAAATCGTCTAATTAAAATATAATTATTAGAACCTAACTTATTTTCCTATTTTGGCTTGAGTCCAAGCCACGATTTTATGACTAAAGAAAGGCCCTACGAACATTCTGTACCTTGACAGCAATACTTTTGATGTCCTATGTACCTAGATATAAACAATCTTCTAGAATGCAGCATGCATAATAGCTGTTAATTCCCTTAACTGTTAAGATCAATAAAAATCAAATAACATAGCTAATTAGTATGAAATTACATTCTACAAAAAAGTGAAAATGTAATTGCTGAAACATACCCTATAAAAAGAAATCATCTCATGTTTGGGATTCTGCCAATGGCCAAACGGCTACGTCTCCAAGGGCTGTTGCACCATTGAAGAATGGCAATTTAAGCACAACTCTAAGAATGGTAGAAACATGACGCTAATTTCACATTCTATTTTTTCTGTTTTGTTTGTACTGGTTTCTTAAATTCTGGCAAATTTAAAAGTTACTTCAAGACTAAAGTACAATACTTCAGTCAAATTTTTATAATAATTACTTTTTAAATTCATTAAATAATAATTTCTGTCAAACATTGTAAATAACGTCGCTTTATTCGATATATATATATATATATATATATTATAATAATTTGCATCACTAGCGAAAACTTTAATAGAATAAAAATATGCTATTGCGGCATTACAGATGTTAAAAGCATGTAACGACATCCTGATACTAAACACACCGAAAATATACCGTCCTAATACAGAATTCTTAAAAGCGTGCAATAAATTATTCAATCTTGGAGAAGCAGAAGTTTTCATAGTAAAATATAGTTGTTCGTTTTCTAAAGGAAAAGCCTTATATCCAAAGATATTAGTATTTATAATTAAACAAAGAAGTTTTAAGCTTTTACATATTCGTAAATGTTTTACGTCAAGATCAAAGGAATACCACATAATATGAAAAACAAAACAGTAAACTTACAAGGTTCACTTGTGCATTACGCTGTTAGAATATTTTCTTTGCTACAAAATATTAATTAGTTGTTATTTTCTGTGTGGAAAGTATACGCATGGCTATAATATGTTCAGAAGGATTATAATGAGTATAGAACTATATACTCATTATCCCCATTAATATATGCATGGTTATAATATATTTAGATGTTTCGATACTATTTATTCCAAAAATGAGCAGAGAAACCTATAAAATACTGTACTTAGTTAGTTTGTATTTTAACATTGAATTTCAGAAGGGACACTAATAACATCGATTTATTTCTTTTTTTATTTAATAAGAATTTATTTCACTGTATTTTATAATGATATTTATTATTGTGCTTGCTAAAAAGGCGAAATAAGTAAAACGGATTATGTATTTTTTTCTTTTGCTTAAAGAAAAAAATACATAGATAAAATACATATATATGAAATAAAAATACATAAATATTTATGTATTTATATTTCCTTTCTCAACTCGCTCGGGTCTCATAATTCCTCTGCAAGAGATTCATATACTTGTTGATTAGTTTAATAGATAACATATCTTCAGTGTCTACATTGTTCTGTAATCATCAATTTAGCCTTATCAAACAAGAAGCAAATTACCTGTGTCACTCAACTAATGAGTTTATCGTATATCCAACATTTATTCTAAGCAAATTATTTTCATGAAGCATACTGTCACCCATTTCGTGAGCACCAGTGAGGACCCCCAGTTTAGGACTATATAATTTTTCTCCCTCGTGTAAACAAGGATAGAGAGCCAGGATATTGCCAAAGGCCATACGCATCGAAAACTTAATTGTTTGGCGAGCAAAATCGTTTTTTTCCTGTTGCAAGTAACAAAATAAGCGATCAAAACGGTGTGAGGACTTACTTTTAAGGTTAATAGTACAGTGATTAATGGCGTTTTACTGAAGATCCGCTTAAATCCATCTAAACAGAGCAATTACTGGTAGGTCCTACCATTGGACTAGCGTCAAAAAATGTAGGCCCCGGCCTAATTAACCCAACTGCGCACAAATTAACCGTAGAGCGACAAAACAAACTTTACCAAACCTACCATTGGGCGGATTTCCCACCAACAACCATTAGAGGACAAAAACTTGAATCCCCATAACGCATTTGCCATTCTTAGGGATGTTCATTCAAAATTTCAGTGGAAGACCACCCACATCATTTCAAAACTTACAAAGGGACACTTCAGCTCCAGGCACAGTGATATCGTGCAATGGTAGTAGTAATAATAAAACTACTGATTCTTAACCTTCTGTCATAATTACCATTGTTTACTATTTTTGTTAACGGGATTACAGCCAGATCATTAGGCAGAGTAATTTCTCTTTCATCAATTTATAATATGCATTAATACCTTATATAATTTGTTGCAAAGATAACGGAACAAAATTCTTACAAAATTGAACTTTGTTTTATTTTTATTTAATGAAAAAATCAAAATATTTTAAGACAGCGCAAATCTTGCATATAAAGTGCGTCTTAAGAGAAGTTTTTAAAAATGTGATAAATGTTATATTGATTTATAATGCTTCTGAATTGCATAATAACTGAGAAGGAAGATAGAATAGAAACATTTTTTAATTTTAAGATGCTTTAATATAAGCTGCAATAAATCTCCCGTGTATCACGGACTAAACGAGATCAAAATACTTAAGAAGTCGATAGATTATGAGAAGAAAGAAAAATAAAACACAATCCCATTATACTCACTAGTTGCAATTCCATTTAATAACCATGTTCTACTTACCCAAAGAAAGGCGGGGCGATTGAAGTGCTTTTAAGATAAAAAAAAAACGCTATACATTGATCTGCTTCAACATGAATAAATAGTTTGAAGCAGGAAAGTATTTGTACTAATGTTTGACTTGTCCCCTTATTTCTTGGGGGGAAATTTTCCTTTTTTGTTATTTCCCTTGTCTCCTTACGGAATAATTTCTTTATATTGGACAAGAGAAGAAAAGTGCTGATTCTGTTAAAATATTTTCTATTCTGTAATTTATAACACATTATTACCTGAAAAACAAAAAACGATTCAGATAATAAAATTACAGTTGTAAGAATACTGATTTAGAGATGCCGAATGAATAGAATTCATCTATATTGAATTCCTTTCATCATCTGAAATATCTCCTCAGAGTTCAGCATTGAACCTTACTGAGGAAGTTCGTAAAATAAATTCTCGAATAAATTATATGTTCGAACTATACACTGAAGTGACAAAAGTCATGGGATAGCAATATGCAAATTTTCAGATGGCAGTAGCATCGCGTGGAACAGGTATAAATGCGCAGTGCTTTCGCAGAGCTTTCATTTCTGTTCAAGTTATTCACGTGAAGAGCTTTTGACGTGATGATGACCGCACGACGGGAATTAACACACTTTGAACGCGGAATGTTAGTTGGAGCTAGACGCATTGGTCATGCCATTTCGGAAATCGTTAGGGAATTCAACATTCCCAGATCCACTGTGTCAAGAGTGTGCCGAGAGTATGAAATTTCAGGCATAACATCCCACCATGGACGCGCAGTGGTCGACCGCCTGCACTTAACGACCGAGACAGGCGACGTCTGCAAAGAGTCGTAAATTCTAACAGACAAGCAACACTGCGTCAAATAACCGCAGAAATCAATGTGGGACGTACAAAGGACTTGTCTGTTAGAACTGTGCGGAGAAATTTGGCTTTCTTGGGCTATTCCAGCAGAAGGCCGACTCGAGTGCCTTTACTGACAGAACGACATCGCTTGCAGCGACTCTCGTGGGCACGTGAGCATATCGGTTGGTCCATAGGTGAATATAAAACCGTGGCCTGGTCCGATGAGTCACGATTTCAGTTGGTAAGATCTGATGGTAGGGTACGAGTGTGGCGCAGACCCCACGAAGCCATGGACCCAAACTGTCAGCAAGGCACTGTTCAAGCTGGTGGTGGCTCCGTAATGGTGTGGGCTGTTTTTTCATGGCATGGACTTGGTCCTCTGGTGCGACTGGACCGAACATTGACTGGAAATGCTTATGTTCAGCTACTTGGAGATCACTTGCAGCCATTCATGGACTTCATGTACCCCAACAACGATGGGATTTTTATGGATGACAATGCGCCATGTCACCGGGCCACAACTGTTCGCGATTGGTTTGAAGAACATTCTGGACAATTCCAACGAATGATCTGGCCCCCTAGATCGCCCGACATGAATCACATCGAGCATTTATGGACATCATCGAGAGGTCTGTTCGTGCCCAAAATCCTGCACCATCAACGCTTTCACAATTACGGACGTCTGTCGAGACAGCATGGCTCAATATTCCTGCAGAAGACTTCCAACGACTTATTGAGTCCATGCCACTTCGAGTTGCTGCACTTCGCCAGGCGAAAGGAGGGCCGACACGATATTAAGTGGTATCCCATGACTTTTGTCACTTCAGTGTATACTAATTAATAGGCAAACATTAGAGGGGACCTATTTGAAATGGACATGTATGCGTATCTTATATTTAAAGAACGAAGACAACTGATCAACACAAAAACAAAAAAACTGACAAGGAAAAAACTAGAAACAGGGACCATTTTACTCAACAATAGCCACAACAGTATTCGCTACACCTAAACTGTATAACAAAACCATAGTAACATTCACAATGCAAAATTCCTGAATTGCTTTGCATTTACAAACACACACACACACACACACACATAAACAAACAAACACACAAACACACACATATATATATATTGTTACCGTGCTTCCTCCTACATCCTGGCAAGAGTATCCCCTGTGACGTTCAGGAGAAATGGACAGTCAGCCCCAAGACTCTTGATAAGACGAAGCACAGCGCAACCTGCGCTTTGGCTGAGACACTTTTAGTTTATAGTCTCTCATACCGAGAGGAAATATTTTTAGCACTGCTTTGCGTATTTGTTTGTCTACAGACTCTCACCCGGAGAGGATATATATTTCGCTCACACTGAAAGCAGCCAAATATCTTGTTTTCGACTTAGAAGTGAAGCAAATGAACGAATCTATAATTATCTGCCTTTTAAATGTGTTAAATGTTATATGTCCCTAATTGTATGTGTGTATTGCTGATGTGTCTGAAAAGGAAGCTGCGAATTCTCCATCTTTTGAGTCAAGTATCTCAATCCACCACACTTAGTACAGTCTGGTTGCCCAACGTACACATTAAAATTTGGCGCCCAACGTTGGGCTTGTACAATCACTACTACAATATATATTTATATATATATATATATTGAAAACCTCATTTTAGCCTACTGTTCCGTTAAGAAAGACATTTTCGTGGATGGAAGAAAGTCCTAGAAACTCTCATCGGGCAGTTCCACTACTGATATGATGCCCATACATGTTATCACAGTCGCCAGATAACAGAGAGTTTTTTCATAACGTTTTTTTATCGTGCGATATTTTTTCTTTAAATCGCGCATGCTCATAAAAAAAAACATAGTACCTATTGCCCATGCGTATCTGTAACACTGCATTACTGAGCCATTCCTATGAGCATGCGCGCTAGGAAGAAAAATATCGGACGATAAAAAAAAAAAAAAAACGTTATGCATAAACTCTCTATTATCTCTTTTTCTTCTGGCAGTGATAGCTTCATTTAAAGCTCTGAAACCTTCATCCTTTATTAATTCTTGTGCATTACCATTGGACAACGACTTAAACATCATAAACATTAGGATAAACAGTAATGTCAATGAAAGTACAAAACTATATTGATGCAAAAAAATTAGGTACATCTACATATTCGTTAAAATGATTAAAAAAAAAAGAACCTTATTTTATTCTTACGAGGATGTTTATCGCCTGAAATAATTTATATCTATTCCACAAGTCAAGAAGGAGATGGGCTTTCTATCCCGGAAGTTTGAAGAGATAAATTGCTCTTGACTTTTAGTAGCGGAAGCTATCCAAGATCACGTCGTGGGTTTTAGTTTTCTGCCATTCATCATACATTTCAATTGACGTCCTATCACATTTTTTTTGCTTTCCTAACCTGTTATGTTATATCCTATCAAAATCATATAAGAATGAACTGCTTGTGAGATATAATGCGTCTCTATAAATGTATTATGTGCAATAAATATATCATGGAATTTTAAGGTCATAACCGAATTTGCAAGAATAGAAAATATAGGAATATATTAAGTAAATTATTTGAGAGAAATATTCTCAAAGAATAATTTGAAGGTTGTCAATTTGGAAGAAAACTTTTAAAATTATTTTGTAATATTTAACTTTAAGGCCATGCACTTGAAATTAATTTGGTTCTTTTTTTATAAATGTTACTTTTTTTCCCATTTTGCATTTTTTTTATATTTCCAAAGTATTTGTTCTTTATTTGATATCATCATCAGTGGCGGAACAGCCCCATGGTGGGCCAAGGCCGTCTGCCCACTGGCAGATTTCGAGACAGGAAATATTTTTCTTCTTCTATTTTTTACGAGATAGGATTGTCAGCCCTAAGTCTAACCCTCTACAGTCGTATTATACCGGTACCTACGGTTTAAAGTGTATTTCAAATACTACAAATAACGATGGTACGGCCAAGATTCGAACCCGAAACCTGCGGCGCCAGAGTTGTCACTTGGTCATCAAGCCCTTCTATTTGATGTGCGCAGCTAAAAAAATGGTCGATTCTGATATATATCTTTCAAATTTTAAACTGTTTTAATTTCTAATGAACATAAATGAGGATAAATTTTCAAATTTAAAATTCATAGACGTTAAGACTGTAACATAGACATAATGACTGTCATATACTGTACTTATTTATTTTATTTCTGTTATATTTCATAAAAGTTTGAAGAAAGTAAAGCGTGAAGATCGTTAAGCCTAAACAATCGAAGATATATTCAGTAAAAGCCGGATTCTCCTCGTACTTGACGTTAAAGAGTAGGTCCCAGTCTAATGAGCTTAAAGTGTGCAAAACATGACCTAGAACGATAGACCAAAGCAAACCTCGCACTTAATTCAAGTTTGGAAATCCCTACTGTCAAATTCATTCAATCATACATTTCAGAGGGCCATTAATGATTCGTAAGACAGACATTTGATCATATCTATCTTCCATAAATACCAGGAAAACCATCCGGGAGCTTACGGCCACACCAATGATAGACAGGTGTGGTGAGCCAGTCATGTCTGTCTCTATTTTTCTCACCGAGAGCAAATCTTGGAAGCTGATGGAATAGTCAGTTGTTTCTGCGTCGGTGGAGACCATGTTTCAACATGCCAAGTATTTGAATACTGACATAATCACTAACTCGATTCCAAACTTATAGGTGTTGTATTAGGCTATGGTTGTCAGTAAGGATCCAGCTGTCACTGGAGTCGGAATTGTGAAGGATGGCCTTTATTCCTTCATTAATAGCAATGAGTTTGCTTCTAAAGACTAAGCAATT
The DNA here is from genome assembly GCA_021605075.1 of Caerostris darwini. Classification (NCBI taxonomy): domain Eukaryota; kingdom Metazoa; phylum Arthropoda; class Arachnida; order Araneae; family Araneidae; genus Caerostris; species Caerostris darwini. Next base: position 213,022 of record BPLQ01000028.1, on the reverse strand, counting down.
ATTTGAATTAAGTCTAAAAAGCTTATAAGAATAACTTTCGATAAAGACACCACTTCCGTATACAATTTAATGACATCAGTAAGGATAACATCAATAATCTCCAAAGCCATATGTCGTAGATAAATACAATAATTACCTTAGCTTAAAATTGTAGAATATTATGAGCTTTGGCAATATATTTTACCAATATTTGGCTAGTTTTCATGTGTAATAAAAATGTTCAAGAGAATCACCACGACAGTTCCTCCCTTTCATCTCTTTTGTTTATGAAGAATGACTGCAAGTAATTTCGTAAAACAAAAACCAGTCTTTTTTTTTTTTTTTTTTTAGTAATGATTATTTATGGGTATATTGTAATATATTTCCATGGTTAATGCTGAATTTGCTACCAATTTGCAGAATCAATGCCAAATTGAAATGCTCGAAAAAAAAATAAAATTTGATTTATCAGGATAAATGCGGCATTTGCTCTCCTCAATTGTTTGATGGAAATTTTTGTCCAGTGAAAAGATAAATTTATTTCTATGATTAAAGTGTTTCATTGTTTTCCCTGAAGGAATCAATTTATCATTTGAATTCGTGGAATATATTTTTAAATCTTTTATAGCTAATAAAAGAAAATGCTTGATAGATCGTATCTTAATTCATTAATCTATTAATAGGAAGTGACTTCAATGAGATTGGATAATACGAAACCATATCTTTCGTCTTTTTTACTTTCCAGAATATTAATAAATGATGAAAGCTTTTAACTGTTCGATCTTTAAACCGGTTCTGCAAACAGTCGAAACGATCTATCCATTTTAGGATATGTTTTCAAGAAAAAGAGAAAAAGTCAGCAAAGGAAATGTTTTAAAAGAGTTATCAGACATTTTTTTGGAGTCTATATTTAACATGCTACTATTTATCTTGTAAGGTCTATAATTTGTCTTTTTTTTTCATTGTGAAATATTTTTTTAAAATTTATTTGATGGAATTGTTAAAATGCATTTATGAGAAAAAAATTTTCTAAAAAGCCTTTTTTTATATAGAGCAAAAATATATAATATAGAACAAGTAGTAACATTAGAACCACTGTAGTAGTACAGTGACAATAAAAAAAAAAATAAATGTCTTTAAATTAGACGTGTATTTATTTTGTATATAAATAAGACAGGAATTTAGAACGGAATATAATTTAGGACGTCTGGAAGGAAATTTATCAGCCCACTTTGTTTTTCTTAAGAATTATTTGTTTAGCCAATTAACCGTCTAGGCTCGGTAAACATTTTTTGTAATAAGTACACATCAACTTGTCTTTTCTTATAATCGCCGACTTAACATTTTTGTTCGTCCATTTCTTCATGCTCTTCGATCTCAAATTCGTTAACCAAAATACCTCTAATGATTTGTTTTGTTTGCCTCTATCTCTGATTTTTATTTCTCCACTACTCACTACCGTGCTTCCTGATGGCCAATTGGCTAGCGCTTTAACCTTTGGTATGCTGGACTTCAAGTTCGGATCCTGGCGGTGGCATGAATGTTTGTTAGTGGTTAGGAATCCGCGTTAAACAGTATTTCTTTGTCTAATTAGCCTAAATTGTGCACAAAAATGACAGTAAAGAGACAAACCAAACCTCACCACCCCATCTAGCGGAACATAACCCCTAGCAGTTAGAAAGATGAGGGTGGAAATCGGTGGACTTCATATAGACCGCAAATAGCTCCCAGATGAGAGTTGAGGACGAAATAATGTCTTGCTGGTGTATTTTCATTGGTGTTTGCCCCAAATTTCTGAAACCTCCCATCATATCATGATTATCGAGGCACTCTACTTTACACACATTGTGACAATCGCAATCAAATCTGCCACAATAGTCATTGATCATTTGACAACAGTGACTGCAACAACGATGCCAGCGGATTCTACCTTCCACCTTCCTGCATGTTAACTGTATACGTGGGCATTGGGGCCACGAGTTGGACACTATCTCTGACAACCAACAATTTCCGTCTGCTTCTGATGTAAGTATTGCCCGTTTCTAGCTAAAATCGTAATTTTTAAACTAATTCTTATGTTAATAAAGATATAATACGAATCATTGAGTTCATTATTCAAATACTGGCTGAATCCACTTGACTTTCTATTACACTTTGCAGCAGCCTCTGGATGTGCTACCAGTATGTATTTTGCTCGACGTCTGAACAGCGGAGTGTATAGCGCTCTGGCGCTCGGTGCTATAGATTTCGGGTTCGATTCCCGGCGGTACCATGGATGTTTGTAGTGGTTCGGAATACACATTAAGCCATAATTCGCAATCTCATATGACTGTAGAGAGTCACAGAGCAACCTAGACTTCTATTTACGGGTGCTCCATCACAACAGAAGCTGCCCTCTTTCTCTTCAACCATGAGTGCACACGGGTTCGTGGTTTTACCTAGATGTCTAGTAAATGGGATAAGAAACAGCATACATTTTATTAGATCGGTGACGAAGATTTGTTATTGCTTATAAAACGTTTTGGTAATATTTTTAACTTGTATGTTTATAAACTGAGTTTTGTTTTTTATTTTTTATGTATTTAAAATTCAAAATATGCGAAACTCAATTTAAAAAATAAATGTAAAAAATTTACCTTTAAGAAAAAAGAAATTTTTATTTACTTATAACCAATCTATTTTTTCTGCATTTTAAACTAATTTCTCTTCGCATTATGACTAAAACCTTCTTATGGATTCAAAAAATTCAAACCTTCTTATGGATTCTTCATTTTAAAAATTCCTGGCTGGAATTTTTAAAACATGCTTTTTTGTTTCTGAAACCTTTAACCGTCATTTTGCTCGGATTTTAAACTTTTCACAAGGCTTATCTTTTCTAAAAAAGAAAGCCCTCTTTTCTGTACTCTTTTTCTAGAAAAGAAAAAAATGTTGAGAAAGAAAATTTCTCGAAAGGACTTTGAAAGGAAATAGAAAGTAACACAATTGATTCTTTAAATAGCATTAGCTTAGTCACCACACTTTAGGAAAATCGTTTCTGGCGCCCAACTTTTAAATGCGATTTCACTGCTTTCGAGGAATTTTCTTTTCAGTGGATTTTCTGGGACTTTTAAGACACTGGATTCAGTGTGGCCGAGAGAAAAGTAAATCTTCTTATTCAGTCACTAAACTTCTCCTAGCTTTGTAATTTCTTCAAGCTTATTTCTTTCCATTTGCTCAATTTATGTGGAATTTCATCCAGTTGAAACCATGGTAATCAAATGGATTGTATCAACAGGAGCCTTTTCATACAAGTTGCATGGAGACTTCGTAAACCACGAAGCTTACAGGATTAAACAACGAGGCCATCAATGAAAATATTTGAAAAATTATAAGTAAAAAATAATAATTAAATAATAAATTTAAAGACAGAGTGTTGTAAATATGATTAAAAGAAATTATATTGTCTGCCTAAAACTGCTTTTTGTTCCAAGATTGAAATTTAAGGATAGCTAGTTCCTAGCTGGTAGATTTATCATGAGATTCTCTAACGTAAAGGAGATTTGAGCTGATTTATCTTAATTCGGATGAAAGCAACATTATATCAACTAAGCCTTTCAGATTACCTCAATTTTAATACATGTTTAAATGTAGTACAATACTTTATTAAGTATTGTACTACATTTAAACATGTACTTGCATCAATGGTCCTGAAATGATGGGATAAAATGTTTTCAGAAAAATACAGAAAATAGACACAGTTTCAACCTGTATAGTAAGTTAAAATAGCACAATTATTACTATTTTCATCATAATGAATGGGATTGTTAAATAAAACTGAAAAAATATTTTTTAAATTTTCTAAATTTTTATTGTTTTGTTATTTTATTAATAAAATTATTAATAAAATAACAAAATATTTTATTAATAAAATAACATTAAAAATTGAGAGCCTGAGCATTAAAATAATGAGCCTGCTCAGACGCATTAAAAATGAATTTAATAAAAAAAGAATAAAGGGACAAAATAATCAGTGAAAATATTCCCAAATGAAATTATATCAATTAAAAAGTAACAAACAATTAAATATAAGGTATTAGGAGAGTACCACTTAAAGTTTGCACGTCAAGAACCCTCGCTCAGAGTATATAAAAATTACTTTAAAATTATACCTCAACCATGGATATTCGAGGAACGTGCGAAAGACAGAGTACACGTCAGTTGCATGGAAAATGACCTTTAATAGAGACAGAAAACGCGTAAACTGCATATGACGTGGTATTGACGTGGTATTGACGTAGGAAGGTTCTCAAACTATTTACATGCGAGTGACTTATAGTGATTAACTGTACACGAACCAACAGCATTTTTGTTCTCAAAAATGTTAAACTTATGTATTTAATGTCATTTTTTAACTGAATATGACAAGGCAACGACAAAACTAGTAGTAAAGTTCAATGAACACTTTCTCCCAGAACGCCCCAAAGTAGTTCAGGCATCTCAAAGGAAAATACAGCTATCAATCTAATGAAATAGTTGGTTTATTTAATTAAGGCAGTTTGCGAAATAATTTGTTTAAGCTAAAAATATTGAAATAAGAAGCAAATTTGGATTTGCAAATTTATTTCCAGTTAGATTCTCTAATTCTTATATAATGTTTGCATTGCAGCAGGTTTTCTTATAGTAATGAATCCGCTACAAATTTATTATATTATTTGTAATATATATCAATTCAAGTAATCAAATATATCACAATATATGTGGATATGAGAAATGAGAAAGATCATAATAAAATTTAAGATAATGTTTTAAAATGAATTTTTATACAGGTTATAGTTAGAAAATATCTTTCGAAAATGTTATGGGTAGTAAAGCAAACCAATATAGAAACAAAATATTCCTATAGAATATATGCTTGCGATGCGGGATTTAAGAGCATGATTTTTATTGAACAAACAATAACCTGTAGATGAATTTTGGAGGAATATACAATAAACTGTTTTTTTATCGATTTGAAATTAAAGATAAACCAAATTAAATGTAAACAAGTCAACACTATGTCACATCTCATGATGTTCATGAAGTCTATCCGAAGATGGTATGTTTCAACAATTTAGCGCTAATGTCAGGATTAAGCTGAATGCTACTGATGAGAACCCTATGATTGATCAACGCAGGCCTGTCCCTTTTCTTCCGTGACAATTAGATTTTCTGAAGTCGGCTATCTTGCTATGGGAGCAAATAAAATCACCACATATAATACACCAATTGTTTTTTACTATAAGAAATTCGCTGGACGTGTCTAGATGATTTGAAAATGTACGGCGATCTACTATGTGCCATTGACACGAAGCTTTTGGTTGTCACCTTTTTGAGTATGTATTGTATGTATTTACCTTGTGTAAAAACTGGGCTCATTAAAAGGTGATATAAAATTTTCCTTATCTTTAGTTTTACCTTCAAATTTGTCTTTATCTATCCCATAAATTAAAAGTGGCATATCTGAACACATATTCAGAGATCTTGTTTGAAATAAAATGTTTTGTCTAGATAATTTAAAAACTAAATTTTAATTTAAAAGCACTCACTGTTAAATGAAGGTTGACAAGTGGCTTAGGTATAATGTGAAAGACTAACGTGCAGGGTATCTGAGGTTCAAATCCAGTGGCAGTTCCAGTGCAGTCACTAACTTATGAAATGAGGAGCCTAGAGTGCGATTGCGACAATATATGTAAAGTGTCGTATATATGTAAAGTTATATACATGTAAAGTTATATCTAAAGTAAAGTTTTGATGGTTTGTCCACATCATATGCAAGTACAGGACAGTTGCCCCTAAAAGTCCTCTTGGAATTGGTCTGGCTGGTTGTTTATAATGTACATACGCGGAACAATTGACCCATCATTCATCAACAACAACAACAACCAAAAACATGTTTAATGAAGTATGTGTGGCTTGTTGAAAAATGTGATTTTAATGTAAATTTTAGAGATTCAGTGTGCATGTTGGGCAACCAGATTGTCACTGAGTGTGGTTGAGCTGAAATACTTGAAGTACAGGATGGAGAAATCACAGCTTTATTTGCATACGCACAAACACCACACATACAGAAACATATTATATTTAACACATTTAAAGACATATAATATTTAACACATTTAAAGACATATAATTATAGATTCGTGGAAGGATTCCACTTCTAAGCCGAAAACCCGAAATTCGGCTTGGGTGAACGAAATATACTTCATCTTCGGTTGAGGGTCTGCAGGCCAGCTATTGTGCCGGGATGCGGTAAATGCAATTCCCCTCGGAATGATAGACTATAAACTAAAAGTTTCTCAGCGAGAGCGCAGGTTGCGCTGTGCTTCCTCTCTGGTGAGAGTCTCGAGGTATACTGACTACTTCTCTTGAACGCTAAAGGGGCTGCTCTTGCCAGAGTGTAGGAGGAAGCACGGTTACAGAAAAAGAATTCACATGCTTTTAGAATTTTGTAAACGAAGTTTTTATACTGGTTTTAAAAAAAAATAAGGAAAAAAATCAAAGAAATTATAGTTGTAAAATTTCTATTAATTGCAATTTAATAAATTTTACCATAAATATTAATCAAATAGGGCTTCACAAATTAAGCATAAAAGAAGCACAATAGGCGTTTCTCTTTATTTCAAATACAAAAAAGAGAAAAACATATAAAGGAACATTTTATCGGAGTTCAGCATGGAGTGTCATAACATCTAACAGCTTTATATGCACCGTGTTCCTTTTTCAAATTGATGGCGCACTGTTAACTCAATTGACAACAAATATGATTGTTGTCTCAAGGCAGTTCGAAATGGTTGCAGGCGATGGGTTTAAGTGTAGCAACATGGTTACCTAGAGCACCCCAAACATACTCAATTGTATTCAAATGCGGAACAATAGACAATCCCGAAGTAAATTTTTCACCAACCCAGCTCTATGTGTTCGAGCAAGATGGTCTTATGTGAGGAAAATTAACAACTGAACTTGGGTAATAACGAACAATTGCCCTTTTTGCTTCCTTTCATTTCTGTGTTTCAGTTTCAATCACATATGTTGTTGTTCTAATGCAGCTGGCAATACAGATACAGTTAATCTTTATGCCATAAACGAGGGCGTCGCTGTTACTCATTTAGCACTACCCAGGGGCACGAGAAGCTTGAAGATATGCTACGGACGCGAGTAACACTACCCCCACAAAATTCCAGGATCATATTAGAGCGGTACATACCATTTAAAGTGGATTCCGCACCACTAGAACTTCCATGCCACCGGCGGGATTTGAACCCGAAACCTGGGGTACCGAGCACCAGAGAAAATCCGATATAATATGTAGAAAAATTGTTAATTTGGATGTAATCAGACATTTATTAAAGATTACCTCAAGTCGCTTAGAACACTTTAAATATCTATTGTTTTGGGCATAAGTTCTTATTAAATCATAAAGAAAACTTTTATTGATATTCAGAGAGATATCGGCATCAAAATTATCAGTTCAATTTCCACTTAACTTACGCTTAAATTGTAAATTAATTTTATATATATTTACTAAAATATTATGTTCACAAGTTTAATTATTTAAAAAAAAAATAGTTAATGGTTGGTGCTTTGTAAAATTTAATGATTGAGATAGTTGAGAAACTGATGTTAAAATTTGAAATTAAACACGCCTGCACTTTATGTCAGTAAAAACACGAGAGGTTCTCAAATACATGGCGACTCATAAAACGCGTAAGTATGGAAGTTTTACGACATTTCTTGTGGGTTGTACAACCACACATAAAGATTTCAATGCAAGCATTCGCTTAGAATGTGTTGCAAAGCACGATGCAAAAACATAAAACATAGAAATTTGGAGTCGTAATTTATGTGTAAATATTTAACAACAACCTATAAGAAACATTTTTAAGTTTCTCGAAGAGCTATGAAATGGTTCTAAAAGATGGAAATAGAAAATTTAATGATTTTTATTCCATTTTGCCTAATGCATTCAAAATTCTGTTGTAATTTTATGTGATAATTACAGTATCTTATGTACCTTTTTTATGAAACCTGAAAGAAATGTGGGTTTTTTTTTTATTGCTATGTGTGTACATAATTGTTTTTTTTTTCCTTATCCCACTTGGTAGACAGCAACATGTAGACCAAGTCCAAGAACCAGCGTGGTCTCACGGAAGGAGGGAAAAGGGAGGGGCAGCTTCTGATGTGATGAAGCATCTGTAGGCAAAATACTGACATGGCTCCGCTGAAGAAGGAGCATCAACGCCTTCCGTGAGGACTTTTATTGGGGACTACCCCATATTTGAGTATTTTATGGGAAATTACCTGGAAAACTCCATCCAGGTAGTCGGACTCACGAAGCAAGATACGTAACATCATATACGCCATTGAGTGACTTCGCGTTTTGAAACAGATTGTACAACAAAAGCGCCAGTCGATTGAACTTCAGCTCTAATACTCATCAAAGGCGCGCTTTGCCACTGAGCCACAATTCGGGCGTGCATAATCATAAAAGACTCGAGCTTATGTTGAGGCTATCTTAGAGATTCGTTTGCTTAAGATTTCGAGCTAAATAAATAACAAAATATTTTTGTTCAATAACTTTTCGAAAAATGTAATTTTTATCTAGTGAAATCCATCCATTTCTTAATCACTTTTAGGAATATAAATTAATAAAAAGTTGAAATAAATTAGCCAAAATCTACTAAAATGCAAAATTCTTACTTTTCCTGTAATAATCATTTCCTTAGAAAAGTTTTGAGCATCTGTGACTTTGTTCCTTATATCCATTATCTCGAAAAAAATGAAAAGAACTAACCTACTTATAGCTCTAAAGCTACATTATTCCCAGTGTAACGAGGATCCTTCCAGTTCGTCAATAATTGTTGTGCTGTTGTGTCTAATCCTCAGTGTCCTGCAGAGCGGGGCGAACATTTCATGAAAAGTGTACTCATTGTTGGAGGGAAAGGGGCAGCTTCTGTTGTGATGTATTGTGACCATTAGGTAGAAGTCTGACTTCGCTCCGTGTCGCTGAAGAAGGAGAGCAATACATTCTGGAAGGACTTTTATGGCCAACTACCCCGTATTTGCGTATAGTATGGGAGAAAACCCAGAGAACTCCCAGCAGTTTACAGAGGCAAGATGCTGAACATCACAAACCCCATCAAGTTTTCACGTTTTTGAAACAGTGTCTACAACAATGACATCAGAGAATGAACCTCAATCCTAATGCTCACTAGCGACGCACGTTACCACTGAACCATGAATTGGATCAATAAATGTTTATTTGTACTTAACTTTTAATTGGGTTTCCTTATAGTACTTGTATTTCAAATTAAATTCCAATACACTATTAACCATTCCTCATTCTATGACTCAAAAATATTGTATAAAGTGGACTATTTTAAAAAGCACTAAAAATTCTCAATTAAGTACCAGAAATACATATTTCATATGACATAAGTATGATAATTTTGCTCCACAGTGCTTGTAATAAAAGATATTTATTAAAAAGAAAAAAAAAAGATTCCAGTCTACATGAAAGAAAACCTTCACAGAGAAACGCAACCGAGTTATCTCCTAATAAATGCCATGAATAGCCTTTTGTTTCACTCCATGAAATAAAAGTTATTGATTATTAGTCAAAAATATACCACACACTACAGTACAGAATTTTCTAGGATGAAGCAAAAACCTATTTATCATCTTTTAAAAGAACATGCATTTCATAAATAGCGTGAAAATTAAAATTACACGATAATTAAAGTTCTGTACAAAATGACTCTTTCCCCATTGAGGAATTTCAGTTGATGGAGCAATAAAATTTCCGTACATATTTCGAATATTCATTACCATAAATTACTTTTGTAGTCGGTATCGTTATTTTAATTACTCTGACTGCGCGTGTTCCTCTAATTAACATGACACTAGAAATATCTTCATCTTCCTTTATTACCCTTCCAAAAGATTAGAAGCACGTTTTGAATTGTTTTATTTCAATAAGTTAATTCAAAGCTGTCCCAATTTTTTTCCTTGTTTGTGTAATGGTTAAATATCAATTAAAATAAAAATTTCAATTTCTAAAGGTCAATATTTATAGGAAATAATAAATTTAAATTATTTCTAGCTCACAGATTTCAAAAGATTTTAATTATGTAAAATTGGTTCAAAAGATTTCAATTATGTCGTGTGAAAAACTCATTACATTTTGACGTTATATCTCCCTTGGTTACTTTAGGTATAAAAATCTAAAGCGTTATAATATTTTTAAAAATATGTAATTAATTCACATAATAAACGAAACGCTTGTTCGACTATTTAGAATAGTAAAAAATGTATCGCAAAGATGTGTTATAGATTATATACTGTTATATAACTTATATACTGCTATCTTTAAGCACAATATAATAAAACAAATTCAAAAGCTTGTGTTAACACATTCCTGTATCATTTTAAATATAAATACCATTTAATTTTCCTTTTAATATAAAAAGGATAACATCCTTATTTATTCTGTGGTCTGATAGACAAGTGGCCGCTCTGGCCTTTGGTAAAAAAGGCTTTTTAGGTTGAATTCCTGGCGGTGGCGTGGGTATATGTTAGTGGTTCGGAATCGCCCCACTCTTGACCAAGTGGCAACGTTCGCAGTTAGCATGCAGTAGGGTTGAGGTTCGAATGCGCTGGCGACATGGTTATAGTCAATGCTTTCAGAAACGAGGAGATTCGATAGCGATTTTAACAATATGTCTCGCATCGATTGACAACCCTACTCCGTAAAAAAATGAAACATCTTATGTTTCGGATTCTTCCAGTAGGCAGATGGCCTTGACCATTGTTGCTTTGTATCTTATTTCGAATTGAAGAAAATTGGTTTGTCTCTCTACTGTCATTTTGCACACACTTTAGACTTAGACACACAATTTACAATTTTTAGGGACCTACAGCTTAACAGGGATTCCAAACATCTCATAAACATCCATGACACCGCCAGGATGATAACCTGAAGCCTATGTTGTCAAAGGCCAGAGCGATAGCCAATTGGCCATCAGGCTGCCCAAAAGAAGATGAATGGCAATTTAAGTGCAAGTCAAACACTTTCAGAAAACATGACTCTAATATTAATACTGTTTCGTTTTTATAATGATGGAAAAGTTTAAATTTTTTTCAAGATTAAATTACAATCAGTCATTCATATTTTTATAATAATTATTTTTTTAATTCCATTAAATTATAATTCCTGTTCAAACATATATATAAGATATATATATATATCTATATATATATATTAATCATTTGTATCACTGACTAAAAACTTTAATAAAATAAAAATATGCTATTGCGGCATTACAGATGTTAAAAGCATGTAACGGCATTTTAATACTAAACATACCGAAAATATACCAACCTAATACCGAATTCTTAAAAGCGCGTAATAAATTATTCAGTCTTGCAGACGCAGAAGTCTGCATCGTAAACTAGAATTGTTCGCTTTCTAAAGGAAAATACATCCAAAGATATTAATATTTATAATTAAACAAAGAAGTTTTAAGCTTTTAGATATGTGTAAATGCTTTACGTCAAGATCAAAGGAATACCAGATAATACGAAAAACAGAACAGTAAGCTTACAAGTTTCACTTGTGCGTTACGTTTTTAGAATTTAGTTATTTGCTTTGCTACAAAATATTAATGGGTTGTTATTTTCTGTGTAGGAGATGTATGCATGGTTATAGTATGTTCAGCATGGTTATAATGGGTAGAGAATTATATACTCATTATCGCCATTAATATATGCATGGTTATAATATATTTAGATGTTTCGATACTATTTAATCCAAAAATGTGCAGAGAAACCTATAAAATACTGTACTTAGTCTTGTATTTAACATTGAGTGTCAGAAAGGACACTAATTATAGCGATTTATTTCTTTTTTTTATGTTATCAGAATTTATTTCACTGTATTTTACAATTATATCTATTATTGTTCTTTTTAAAAATGCGAAATAAGTAAAACAGATTATGCATTCTTTTTGTTCAAAGAAAAAAAAATACATATATATGAAATAAAAATACATAAATATTTATGTATTTTAATCTCCTTTCTCAATTCGCCCGGGACTCATAATTCCTCTGCAAGTGATTCATATACTTCTTGGTTAGTTTAACAGATAACATCTCTTCAATGTCTATATTGTTCTCTAATCATCAAGCTAGCTTTATCAAACAAGAAGCAAATTACCTGTGTCACTCAACTAATGAGTTTATCGCTACAAGTATATCCAACATTTATTCTAAGTAATTTATTTGCATGAAGCATTATGTCACCCATTTCGTGAACACCAGTGAGGACCCTAGTTTAGGACTATATAATTTTTCTCCCTCGTGCAAACAAGGAAAGAGAGCCAACATATCGCCAAAGGCCATACGCATCGAAAACTTAATTGTTTGGCGAGCAAAATCGTTTTTTTTTCCTGTTGCAAGTAACAAAATAAGCGCTCAAAACGGTGTGTAGACTTACTTTTAAGATTAATATTACAGTGATTAATGGCGTTAATTAATCCAACTGTGCACAAATTAACCGTAGAGCGACAAAACAAACTTTACCAAACCTACCATTGGGCGGATTTTCTACCAACTACCATTAGAGGACAAAAACTTGAACCCCCATAACGCATTTGCCATTCTTAGGGATGTTCATTCAAAATTTCAGTGGAACACCACCCACATCATTTCAAAACTACAAAGGGGCACTTCAGCTCCAGGCCCAGCGATATCGTGCAATGGTAGTAGTAATAATAAAACTACTGATTCTTAACCTTCTGTCATAATTACCATTGTTTACCGTTTTTGTTAACGTAATTACAACCAGATCGCTAGGCAGAGTAATTTCTCTTTCAGCAATTTATACTATGCATTAATACTTTATAAAACTTGTTGCAAAGATAACGGAACAAAATTCTTACAAAATTGTACTTTGTTTTATTTTTATTTCATGAAAAATTTAAAATATTTTAAGACAGTGCAAATCTTGCATATAAAGTGCGTCTTAAAGAGGTGTTTTTCAAACTGTAATAAATGTTGTATTGATTCATAATGCTTCTGACAATTGCTTAATCACTAAAAAGAAAGATAGAATATATATATATTTTTTAAATTTAAGATGTTTTAATATAAGCTGCAATAAAACTCCCGTGTATCACAGACTACACGAGATAAAAATACTTAACGAATCGATAGATTATGAGAAGAAATAAAAACAAAACAAAATCCCATTACATTCGCTAGTTACAATTCTATTTAATAACCATGCTCTAGTTATCCAAATAGAGTGGTGGGGTTGAAGTGCTTTTGAGATAAAAAAAACCCACTATAAATTGATCTGTTTCAACGTGAATAAACAGTTTGACGCAGGAAAGTATTTATATTAATGTTTGACTTATCCCCTTCGTTGGGAAGATTGACCTTTCTCTTATTTCGCTTATCTCCTTATGGGGCAATTTCTTTATATTGGACAAGAAAACTTACTGATTCTATTCAAATATTTTCTATTCTGTAATTAAGATCGCATTATTACCTAGAAGCATAAAAATATTCAAATAATAAAATTACAGTTATAAGAATACTAACTTGTTGATGACTGATAAATAGAATTCATTAATGTTGAATTCTATTCAAAATCTCAAAGTTCATCAACACTGAACCTTAATGAAAATGTTTATAATATAAATTCTTTGCTCGAACTGTATGCAAATTAATAGGGAGAATTAGAGTGGAACTATTTCAAATGGATGTGTAACTAACTGCCTAGCATTATAGTCCAAGTTGGATCGTAGCTTACTAGCAGATTTCGAAACAGAAGTTTTATTTTCACGGGATAGAATTGTCAGCCCTAATCCCAAAACACTAGTCATATTAGACCGGGGACTACGGTTTTAAAGTCGATTTCGAACCACTATAAAAATTCATTCTACCGTCGGGACACGAACTCGAAACCTGTGGCACCGAGATCAAGAGCGCTAGTCACTTGCCATCAAACTCGAAATGGGCATGTATGCGTATCTTATATGTAAAGAACGCAACCCAAAATATCAAAGTAAAAAACAAAGAAGAGCCTGATGGTCAGTTAGCTAGCGCATGAATGTTTATTAGTTGTTCGAATCCACGTTAAACTGTAGGTCCCGGTGTAATTAGCCTAAAATGCTCAAAAATGACCATAAAGCTATGTGTTACCGTGCTGCCTCCTACACACTGGCAAGAGCTCCTCTTGTAATGTTCAAGAGAAATGCTCCGTCGGTCTCCGACTCTCACCCGAAGAGAATGATTGCTTTTAGTTTATAATCTCTCATCCCGAAATAGTTTTAGCGATACTCTTTGTATTAGTTAACCTACAGACTCTCACCCGGAGAGGAAATATGTTTCGCCCACCCTGCGTGCAATCGAATAACGGGTTTTCGACCTACAAGTGGAGCTTTTCCCCGAATCCATAATTATATTTCTATAAAAGTGTTAAATATTGTATGTGTTTCTAATTATATGTACCTAATTATTTTGTCTTTCATTATATGTGTGTGTGGTGTTTGTGCGTGTGCCAATAAAGCTCTGAGTTCTCCATGATGTGCTTCAAGTATCTTAGCTAAACCACAGCCAGCTAAGATATAGTCGCCGACCTTGAACATTACTAGATGGCTAATGGCTATGGACTATATATATATATATATATTTATTTATTGAAAACCTCATTTGTAGCTAATTCCATTAAGAAAGGTATTTTCATGCATGGAAGAGAGCTCAATAAATTCTCATCAGCTAGTTCCACTGCTGATAGGCACCCATACATACTCTCAGAATAGCAGGATAACATTTTCATTTTTTATAGCAGAGATAGCTTCTTTTAAAGCTACGATATCTTCTGTTGTTGCAAATTCTTCTTCTTCAGTCTTCATCCTTTTCATATTAATTCTTGTGCGGTACCAATCGATTACGAATTATGCATCGTAAAAAATAATATACAATAATGTCAGTGATAGAGATAAATTGCTCTTGACTTTTAGTAGCGGAAGCTATCCAAGATCACGTCGTGGGTTTTAGTTTTCTGCCATTCATCATACATTTCAATTGACGTCCTATCACATTTTTTTTTTCTTTTCTAACCTGTTATGTTATATCCTATCAAAATCATTCAAGAATGAACTCCTCGTGAGAAATAATATGTCTCTATAAATGTAGCATGCGCAATAAATATATCATGGGACTTTTAGAATAAAACCGAATTTTCAAGTGTAGAAAATATAAGAATATATTATGTAACTTATTTGGGTGAAAATATTCTCATGGAATAATTTTAAGGTTTTAAATTTGGAGAAAACTGTTTGAAAATATTTTTTAAATCAATTTTATATGATTTTCTAGCATTTTAATTCAAGGCCGCGTATTTGAACTTAATTTGATTTTTTTTTTTTAAATATTACTTTTTTTTCCCAATTTGTATAACAATTTTAGTACACATTATTATTCTTTTCTTTTGAAGAAGAAGAAGGAATAGTATTTTTTTTTATTTCAAAAGTATTTTTTCTCTATTTGATATCATCATCATCGGCGCAACAGTCCCGTGGTGGACCAAGGCCGTCTGCCCACTGGCAGATTTCAAGACAGGAGAATTTTTTTTTTAACGGGGTGGGGTTGTCACCCCTACGTCCAACACTCTATATTCATATTAGATCGCGTACCTACGGTTTAAAGTGGATTCCAAACCACTACAAACATCTATGACGCCGACGGGAATCGAACCCGAAACCTGTGGCATTGAGCTCGAGAGCACTAGTCACTCAGACATCAGGCCCTTTCATTTTATATACGCAGGTAAAAAAAATGGCCGATTCTGATATGCATCTTTCAAATTTTCAACTGTTTTAATCTCTAATGAACAGAAATGAGGATAAATTTTCAAATTTAAATTTCAGAGACCTTTAGTATCCTTACTTATTTATTTTATTTGTTATATTTCTTAAAAGTTTGAAGAATTGTTTGATTCTGATTCAATAAAAGGTTTTAAAAAAGTGATTTGAAATATATCCCCCATCATTTAATTTATAACGTACTTTTTATTTTTACTTAAAGATATGTTTTTCATTTTTTAAATCAAATAGTTATTTATATTTTGTTATTTAAAATTTCAATATATTTGTAACATGACTGTTAGTCCACATCAAAATGATTTTAAAATTCAAACATCAATTTTTTTTTTTCTATTCACAAAATATATCAATAAAAATATACTCATAATAATTAACATAAAAGAAGTTAGAATACTTAATTAACAATAAATATTGTTTATTTTAAAGGATTTATTCAAAAGAAAAATGTGTATTACAGAAATGAATTACGACATAGATTACACATAATAAATCTCATAGATTTTTTGATTAATTAAAATTATCCAAAATTGCAGTGCCATAAAGTAGAAAAAAGATATAACCATTATATCCCAATTAAATTGTTGTTATTCCTATAAATGACACCATGGGTTTGATACAAATGCAATAATTACCACGACTTAAAACTGCAGAATATTATGAGCTTTGTCAATATATTTTACCATTGTTGGGCTAGTTTTTCATGTATAATAAATATCTTTTAATATAATCACAATGAAAGTTCTTCCTTTTGTTTATGGAAAATGACTACAAGGAATCATGTAAAACAAAAATCTAATCCTGTAGTGGGCAGGTTGGGCAGGCTCAGATTGTAAATGGTGTGGTTGGGTTGAGATACTTGATGCTGAGGTTTCACAACTCACAGCTTTATTGACGCACGCACAAACACTAGACACATACAATCAGTACAATCAGTGACATACGACATTTAACACATTTACAGACTGATGATTATAAGACTCCACTTCTAAGCCAAAACTGGGATACGCGGAGAGTGCGCGAAATATCCTTCCTCACCGAGTGAGACTACCCAATTAATACGTTGGGTTGCGCTGAATGCATTTCCTCTCTTGTCGAGAGATTATAAACTAAACGTTTCTCAACAGAAGTCCGTGGCTGCGTTGTACTTGCTCTCCGGTGAGTCTCTGGTTATTTCTCGGCTCGAGTCTAGTCGACTGGTCATTTCTCCTAAACTCCACAAGGAACCTGTGTGTAGGAGGACGCACGGCTACAATCTTTCTTTCTGTTTTTTTGGAGATGATAGGTATATTGTATCAGACTTCCACGGTTAACGCTGAATTTACAAATTTATAGAATCAATGCCAAATTAAAGTGCTCGAATATAAAAAAAAAATATATGTTTTATGAGAATAAATGTGACATTTGCCCTCCTCAACTGTTTGATGGCAATTTTTGTCAGATGTAAACTTATTTTTTTCTATGATTAAAGTGTTCCCCCCTGAAGAAATCAATTTATCATTTGATTTCCTGGAAAAATTTTTTTTTTTTTTTGCCTTTTTAGTTAATAAAAGAAAATGCTTGATAGTACGTATCTTTATACATTAATTTATTAATGGCAAGTGACATCAATGAAATTAGATAAAACGAAACCATATATTTCCCCTTTTTTATTTTCCCTAGTAATCATAAATGATGAAAGCTTTTAACTCTTCGTTATTTAAACCGGTCTACAAATATATTTTTTAAATATCCATTTTAGGGTGTGTTATCAAGAAAAAGAGGACAGTAAAGATCAAACATTTTAAAAGAATTTGTAGACATTATTAGAGGTTATATTTAACATACTATTTATCTTGCAAGGCATGTTAATTTCCATTCTGGTGCTATATCTGGAGTGCTATATTTAAGAGCTATATCCAGGGGTATATATATCTTAGCAGTTAGAAATATGAGGGTGGAACGTCGGTGGGCTTCATAATGACCTCGAATAGCTCCCAGATGAGAGTTCAGGAAAGGAAAATCCTTTTATAATTAAGCCTTTCTATAATCTTTCTATAATCTATATCATTTATATAATCTAGATTATCTATAATCCTTTCATAATTAAGCCTTTCAGTAGTATTTTCAGGGTTAAATGCCACCAATTTCTGAAAACTCTCATCATGCAGCATATCTATCGAGGCGATCTACTTTATATACATTGCGATCGTAATCAAGTCTGTCACAATAACTATCAAATCTCCTCTTTTCTGAAAGCAATAGTTACAACAACGCCTTCAGCGAATTCAAACCCCCACCTTCCTGAATGCCAGTTACACATGTTGGCACTGGGAAATGAGTCTTGACACTATATCTGACTACCAACAATTTATGTCAAATTCGGATGAAAGTATTTCTCGCTTCTTCCTATGCTTCTCTGGGATAAATCTTAATGTTTTAATATAATTCTTATGTTAATAAAATATTAATACGACCCTGAGTCCATTGTTCCAATACTTACCAATTTCACTTGACTTTCTATTACATTTTGCGGCAGTTTCCGGGTTTGCTAGCAGTATGTATTTTGTTCGAGGAGTGAATGGCCGAGTTTCTAGCGCTTGGTGCCACAGGCATCAGGTTCGAGTTTCGACGGTGTCATGGACGTTTGTAGGGATTCGGAATCTACTTTAAGCCGTAATTCCCGGTTTTATATGACTATAGAGCGTCACAGAACCAAGTCAGACTTTTACCTACGGGTGCTCCATCACAACAGAATCTTTTCAACCATGAGTCCAAGCGGGTTCGTGGCCTTGGTCTAGATGTCTACCAAATGGGATAAGAAACAACATGTATTTTATTCAATACATGATGAAGATATGTTATTGCTTACAGAATGTTTTGGAAATATTTTAACTTGCATGTTTATAATCTAATTTTTTTTTGTTTTGTATTTATGTAACATTTAAAATATGTGAAACTCAATTTCAAAAATAAATCTAAAAAAATTTACTTTTCGAAACGACGAATTTTTTTTTTTTTTTTACTTATCACAATCTAAGCATTTTAAACTAATTTTCCTCCTCATTTTGACTAAAAACCTTTTTATGGATTCACCTGGCAGGAATTTTTAAAACACGCTTTTCTGTTTCTAAAACATTTTACCGTCATTTTGCTCGGATTTTAAACTTTTCACAAGGATTATCTTTTCTAAAAAGAAATCCTTCTTTTCTGCACTTTTTTCAATAAAAAAAAATGTTGAGAGAGTTAAATTTCGTGAAAGGATTTTGAAAGGAAATAGAAGGTAACACAATTGTTTCTTTATATAGCATTAGCTTAGTCACCACACTTTAGGAAAATCGTTTCTGACGCCCAACTTTGAAATGTCATTTCACTGCTTTCAAGGAATTTCTTTTTTAATGGATTTTCTTGGACTTTTAAAGACACTGGATTCAGTATGGCCAAGAAAAAAGTAAATCTTCTTATTCTGTCACTTAATTTTTTCTCTCTTATTTCTCTTCATTTCGTCAGTTTATAGTCCTGTGCAATTTTATCCAGTAGTATAGTGGTTTTGAAACCATGGTAATCAAAAGGTTTAAATTATCATAAGCGTATTTAGGGATATATATCTCCACCAGTTAGGAAAATGAAGGTTAAACATTTGTGGACTTCATATAGACCACGAATAGAAGGATAATTTCTTGCTGGTGTATTTTTATAGGTAAATGCCCCAAATTTTTGAAACTCCCCTATGATACAGCATTACCATCGAGGCGATCTGCTTTATACACATTGTGGCAATCGTAATAAAATCTGTCACAGTAATCATCGAATCTGACAAAAATTACATTCGGGATAGTACATTCGACAACAGGGACTACAACATTGGACCCTCAAAATTTCTGCTTACTAGCTACGCACGTTGGCACTAGACCACGAATCGGGCACTATCTCTGACTATCAACAATCTCCGTCATCTTCGGGTGTGAGTATTGTTCACTTCTACCTATGCTTTTCTTGGTTAAATCTTAATTTTTTTAGCTAATTCTTATTTTAATAAAATGGTAATAGGATTCTTTGAATTCATTGTTCATTTACTGACCGATTCTACTTGACTTTCTACTACACTTTGCAGCAGCCTCATGTCTCCTTAAAGGTAAGTGCTTTGTTTTAACATGATGAAGAAATGAAATTTGTTTATTGCTTATAAAATATTGCAGAAAATAGTTTTACCCTGCATGTTTACAATCTAATTTTGTTTTTGGGTATGAATATAACATTTAAAATATGAGAAACCCAATTTCAGAAATAAATGTAAAATAATTTATTTTTAAAAACAACGAATCTTTTTTATTTATACTAATATTTTTTTTTTTTTTTTTTTTTTTTTTTTTTGCTACATTTTAAACTAATTTGCCTTCACATTTTTGCTAAATCTTTTATAGATTTACCTGGCTGGAATTTTTTAAACACGCTTTTCTGTTTCTAAAAACCTTCAACCGTCATTTTGCTCGGATTTTAAACTTTTCACAAGGCTTATCTTTTCTAAAAAAAGAAAGCCTCCTTTTCTGCTCCTTTTTCTACAAAAAAAATGTTGAGAGAGAAAATGTTAGTGAAAGGACTTTTAAAGGAAATAGAAGGTAACACAACTGATTCTTTAAATAGCATTAGCTCAGTCACCACACTTTAGGAAAATCGTTTCTGGCGCCCAACTTTTAAATGCGATTCCACTGCTTTCAAGGAATTTCTTTAGAGTGGATTTTCTTGGACTTTTAAAACACCGGATTCGATATGGCCGAGAGAAAAGTAAATCTTCTTATTCTGTCACTAAATTTCTCCTCGCTCCTTTATTCCTTTCCATTTGCTCCATTTATAGTCATGTGGAATTTCATCCAGTAGTACAGAGGTTTTGAAACCATGGTAATCAAATGGATTGAATCATTATAAGCCTTTTCATTGAAGTTGAATGGAGTACACAACAAACCTAATGCTTCACTTAATTCTTATAGGATTAAGCAACCATCTAATAAATGAAAACTATTTGAAAATAATAAATTTAAATTCAAAGATTTGTCAATGGAATTAAAGAAATTAAACATATTCTGTTTTCAACATTTTTTTCTTCCTGGATGGAAATTTAAGGTTATGGTAGTTGCCAACCGACAGATTTATCCTGGCAATCTCTAACAGTATTGCTAAACGAGATTTGAACCGATTTATCCTCAATTCGGATAACACAACATTATATCAACTACGCCTTTCAAGCTACTTTAATATTAATATATAAATAAAATATTGTATTACAGTTAAACATGTATTACATCAATGGTCCTCAAATAATAGTATAAAATGTTCCAGGACCAATACTGAAAAAAGACGCAGTTTCAATTTGTAATGCAGTCGGTAATAAAAAAAGCACTACAATAATCATTTTCATCATAATAAATTATTATTTTCATTGGTGTAACAACCTCATGCCAACAGCCCATTCAGTGTTGTATTAATTACTCCAAATATAGTACTGAATTTATTGATAAATATGAATATCTCAACATCTTCATTTGCACAATAGGCCCATGCTGGTGCAAGGCCGTCTGCCTATTGATAGATTCTGAGACATGAGATGTTTACTTTTAACGGAGAAAGGTAGCCCGCCCTACTGCCAATTCTTTACAGACACATTAGACCTGGATCTTCGGTTTAAAATAGATTCCGAACCACTACAAAGATCCATAGCACCGCAGGGATTTGAAACCGAAATCTGTGGCATAGAGCGCCAGAGCGGCCATCTAAATTTCTATTACACATTTTATATTGAAAAATTACCAGGGAGCAATTACATAAGATTTTAAACCGACTTTTAAATAATTATCTGGATTTAAACCTGAAAGTATTAATAAAACATCTATAAAGATCATTCATCTTTGATGATAATTACATAATATTCAGTAAATCCAATATTAAATTAATGTTAGAAATCGCCCTCGGCCATCAGGCCTATCGTAATAAATGTGATTGCGAAATAAACCTGAAACGTTTTTAAATTTAAAATTTTTAATGTTATTTTATTAATGGAATACATTTTTACTAAATGTTTAAAGCCTGCTCACGCGCATTTAAAAGGAATTTAATAATAATAAAAAAAAAAAAGAATAGAAGAACGAAACTTTTGTTGACAAAACAAAAATGAAATTATATCAATTAAAAACTATAAAAAATTATGTATAAGGTATTAGGACTATTATATTAATTTTGAACTTCGATAACCCTCTTTCTGAGTACATAAAAGTTGCTTTAAAATTATACCTAAAACATGGAGATTTGAGAAAAGTGCCAAAGACAGAGTATAACGTCACATTATTTGCATGGAAAATTATCTTTAATGAGATAGAAATAGCTGTAACTGCATATGACACGATATTGACATAGGAAGGTTCTCAAAATGTTAATATAAAGGCATACATGTCAGTTACATGCTTTGACTAACTGTACACAAACCAACAGCCTTTGGTTCTCAAAAGTGTTGAATTCTTGTATTCAATGTCAATTTTTTAAATGAATATGATATAGCAACGGCAATAGTAATTGTGAAGTTCAGCGAACTTTATCTCCACCCCACTTTAGAATAGTTCGGGCATTCCAAGGGGTTATACATATGGTACATATGGTAAGGAGATGACAACGAAAAGTGATTGGAGTAGGTTGAGACCGTTGAAGACAGCAGACTTTTAAGATTTTAAGAATTTTAGATATGTGTAAGTCGTAATTCTGTTTAGTTCCTTAATAAAAAAAATTTACCATCGCCATCAAGATGGTTACAGTATTTTTATTTATTACATCTTTTTACTAATGCTGATATCTAATTTTATTATTCGTGCATTCAACATCATTCAAATTAATTCGCAATAAAAGTTTAAAAAAAAAAAAAAATTTTAAATATTAAAATGATCAGATTTTCACAATTGCTAAACAATTGAACATTATTCTTAATTTTTCGACGAGAAATAAGGCTGAATCAATCGTAAACAAAACAGAGGGAAACAAGATTAGTTTCTATTCTTTTGAATGCTATTACATTTAATCTGTCCACATAATTTTGTTTTAAAATTATATTAATCGAAAAAAGTTGTCGCAAAACTTTTTTTGTGTTAATCTCCCTGGTTGTGTGTAAACAATTTTATGCTTAAAAGATATTAAAATTTGATTAGATTGAATAATTGTTTTACCAAATATTATACATAAAAAGCCGTTATTGTTTAACAAAATCACACATTGAAAAATATCTATCTTTGGACATAGCCATAATTTGATCGATTAGGGTAGCTGTTCCCAACCTGGAATAATAGTACTCCTAGAGATAAACAGCGTACTGGTTAGTAATATGTGAACAAAGTATTAGTTATGAAGTAACTATTAAAAAAAGGAAATAATAGACGTAAATCTAACATTTCATTGATTATTGATTATCATTAATCTCGCCCAACGCCTATCATATAGCGCGATGACACATGTTTTTTTTTCTTAAAAAAATAGCTTGGCATCAGTTTGAGTCATTTGATTAATTTGCTAGCTAATCTAGTGTTGTTGTTGCCTATGGCTTTATTGGAATACAATTCATACAAATTTGGCCACTTACCGTAGAAACTAAAAAGAACATATAAACAAATCAAATTACAAAGAGAAAAGACCAGATATTCTATACAAAAACGATCAAAAGACCTTAAAAACCATTTAAATATTCTAAGTATAAAAATTTAAAAAGCTAGAACCACCATAATAACAGTTCGAAAGATAAGGACTGTTTTTCTAGCCCTCCAGTAAAGAGTACACTACTAGTCACCATTCTGTCGTAAGTTAGAGACCAATATCGAGCAAACAAGTAGATGAACTTTATTCCTTTTCTATGTCTTTACATAAAACAGAGTGCTCAATCCTTATTTTGGCCAGATATTCGCCTAGGCAGTTGTGCCAGGTTCTTAATTTTAAAATTGGCAACAACTTCTTTGTGAATTTTTTCCACACGATTTTTTCCAGTTTTCCCTGATTGTCTTTCAGACTTTTTCCTTTGGTATTAGATAATAACTCACTAATATACGACTATTTAATTTTGTCCCTAAGTTAAATAAGTTCTCCTAAAAGAGTTAAGAGGGATGGGGCACTATCCAGAACCTTCTTTTTTTTCCCCCGAAAAGATTTGCCATTTCGTTTCCATCATTTCCAACATGTGATAGAATCCACTGGAAAGTGATGTATTTATCATTTTCATTGATGAACTTGATATCTTGTTTTATTTTGGTTACAATTGCTGACTCAAATGTAGTAAAAGAAGCAAATCTAGCATTTCATTGGTCATTGATTATGTTTAGCTTCACCCACCATCAATCATATAGAGCGATCAAAATGTTTCTGTTCGTCTACTTTCTTTTTTCTTTTTCTTAAATAAACGCTTCTCATCAATTTGAGTCATCTGATTAATTTGCTAGTTAATCTAAAAATGATACTTTTCCTGGACCTGCGATTGTTGAAAGACGGGGCTTATATTCTATCCTGATCTATTTCATCAGGATAACATAAAAAATGTATTAATATAAGCTATATTGGAAGCTTTCTTCAGTGCCAATAAACTGATGGTGTGGTGTTATCTTCCCTTGTAACAGATTGCTTGTAAGTTACTATCAGAAAAACTAAAAAAAGTATTATTTTTTCCTTGTAATTAGCAGATCCTCAAATCTTTCGGAATGCATACATTGAATCTACTACAAATATGCCTTATTAGAAACAAATTATCCTAAATATCAGCAAAAAATGATTCTGTGTCTTTATTTGATTTTATCACTTCATATATACACCCTAATATGTGTTATCAATTCGGTATCAATAAGTAATCTAACATGCTATTTTTTAATTCCTGTATATTATTAATGAATGGGTCTTGATGGCCCAGTGATTAGAGCTCTGTCGCTCGGTTCGGGTTTAAGACCCGGGATTCCATGAAGGTTTGCAGCGGTCCGGAATCTTCTTTACCATAAGCTCCTATCTAATATGACTGTAGAACGTTGGGTGAGGGTTGACAACCATATCCGGTAAAAAGAAACTATCTACTATCACGAAATCTACCAATACGCAGATGGCCTCGGCAAACCATGGGCTATAGTGTCAGAGAATTAGTTAGTTAGCATAAATGAAATTTTTACACTTCAAGCTTATAAATTAGGTAAAACTAATACCCAGAAATGAAAACAAATTCTGAAAATTATATTTTTATACATTTGCCAACATTTACTCTTAATTAGCAGTTAAGATATTGAAATTCGTATAAAAAATTGAACAGGAATGCGAATATTTTTTAAACTATTAATAGTAATATTACTTGCTTAAGAACTTTGATATTTAATTCTTATTATATTTTCTATTATTTCTGTAAGAAACTATTATTGGTTTTTAAAAAATTATAATTTTTAAAGAAAAATATTAGTTCAAAAGTTATATTTGCTCTTCTACTAGTTAGAATAGTTAGATAAAGGATATTAGCTCGCCTCATATTACAAATGGCTAACTGCTACTTGCAAGCCCTCTTTATACAGGCTATTATCATTTTGTTTGTTAACGTAGAACCGTTGGCAAATGACAAAATCATTACTTGAGTACTTTTCAAACATACTTGCTTATCATAAAGACATTCAACCGTTCCACATTATCAAACGCATTTATATTATTCAGAATTGTATGAGCTAGAATGATGATCGACCTCGTTCATGGGCTCCATGTAGAATTTCGACCATCACTGAACAAGATGAACTGTTGGTTCCCATAAGTCTTATCCTTATTTACTACCTCTTCGGGCTTAATGTGACTGCAGATAGGAAATGTGTCCCTCTTAGGAAAAAGATTTCTCTATTCCAAATGTGAAAATTGCGGAAAGAAGATAGTTATTGGAAAATGATTATCACCTTGTGATTTGTATTAAATCAGCTTCTGCTCTGATTTTCAACTTCAAAAAGTTGCATATATATTAAAAAAATACAAAGTACTTTTGATGAATTTCGAGTGGTTCTTTAAATTAATGAATTAATTGCTGTAATTTTTATTAGTTTGATTTAATTAGTCTTTTAATTTAATTTTTATTAGTTTCTGATAACATCTAAAAACTATATGAAATGTGTTATTCACAATAGATATTTGCATGAAATTATATTTTAAAAAGAAACAACTTTTTTTTAGATTAGTGGTACAGTATGAAATAATTCCTTTATTATTGTTGTTGTGGTTTGTATGAATTTTTAATTTAAAAAATGCTTTAAACTGTATTTGTTAACAGTAAAAAAGAAAACTAAAACTTTGTGGGTTTAAAAATAAATGAATAAATTTAAAATTTAAAGGCAACCAATAGCCCCATCATGAAAATATATAATAATATAATGAATAAAAGTAAAAAAAAAAAAAAAAATTGAAAAAAAAAAAAAAAAAAAAGTTCTGCACAATTAAAACGTTTACTAACTCCTGGCACTACAATCTATGTTGGACCAAGGCCATCTGCTTACTGGCAGACTTCGAAACAAGAAATTTTTTTTTTGCGGGGTAGGGTCATATTAAACTGGGCTCTGTAATTTAAAGTATATTGCAAACATCCATGTCCTTCCGTGACTCGAACCAGAGGCCTGTAGCACTGAGCACTAGTCACTCGGCCCCTATCAGGCCCCTAAATCATTTACTAAGAAATATAAATTAATAGAAAATACTGAAATGTTATAAGAGTATTTCAATTAGTACATATCTTGTAATTAGTTATATATATGACAATGTAGATATTTCACGGCTTTTGCCAGTTTTATTAAATTATATTTTTTACTTTGCTAACTTTTTTGAGAAATGTGTTGATGAAGAAATGTCAATTTTAAAAAATAAAAATCAAAAATTTCTAACAAAAATTGTTTTGTTGTTGTTTCTAATCCCACTTGGTCGACAGCAACATTTAGACCAAGTCTAAGAATCCATGAGGTCTTATGGAAGGAGGGAAGGGGGAGCGCAGCTTCTGTTACGATGGAGCATCCGCAGGTAGAAGTCTGGCTTGGTTCCGTGACGCTGAAGAAGGGAGTGCCATTTGAGAGGACTTTTAGGGGTGCTATCCCCTATTTGTGAATCGTAGGGAGAAAACCCGGAAAACTCCCAAAAGGTAGTCGGACTAACGAGGCAAGGCGTTGAACCTCACAAACACTACCTAATCTTCCCATTTTTGAAACTGTGTTTTAAACAAAACCGCCAACCTATTGAACCCGAATTCTCACCAGCTGCGCATGTTACCACTGCGTCACGGATAGGGGTATAAGAAAACTTAATCAAATATACATTTATGCAAAGAAAATAAAATAAGCCAATATTAGGGTTAAAATAACATTATGCACACACTAATTAGAAATAAAATATTTAAATAAATAAATCACATACATCCAACTTCAAGTTGCCAGCAAACATTGTACTTCAATATTTAATTTTGCATTTCACAAAAAACCTATTAGCAGCAAATCAATTAGCAATTTCAACAAAGTCACATTGTATGCTATATTTTTTTTCTACAGACGTAATAAAATTGACTTGGGAATATTAAATTCGAAATAAAATAATCAAAATTATTCAGAAAAAAATATGATTTCGAAAGGTTTACAATTTGAAATCATAAAGTATGTAATCAGCGTTGCACAGTTTTGAAAAGGATTACAAATTTAAAACTTTTGTTACTCTTTTAAAAATAAAACTTTCTTTGACGACTGCTATTATTTTAGAAAAACCAAATAATTAACTGCAGTATTTCATATTTATTTAAACATAAAACAAATAAAATATATCAATTCAAATTTCATTTTTCTCTTCTTTTCAAAATGCTAGCACGCATGAATGCAATCAGATACATATTCGTAAATTTTTAATTAAAGAAAAGATTTTAAAACAGAGTCACTATTAACTAAAAAAAGTGAACCGAATTCTTTGTATAAACTCGTTCATGTAGTAATTCAGACATCCGTATCTTTCAAACATAATTTAAATGAATAATTTTCAATCTGAATAGTTTTATAATGAATGCTTCAACAATTCAAATATGTCGGTAATTTTTATGATGATAACTTAACCATAATTTTTTTAAATAACATAATTATATAAATAGAAAATCATAAACCAAAACACAAGATATCAGGTATTGTTCTGTCAAGGTATTGAGTTTCAAAAGAATATATTTTGGTAAAACTTCATTGTTTCAAACTCTTCAATTACATTTTCTATTCCCTTTCCATTCACAATTTCAATTTTTTCATAATTTGAAATCTTAGAAAATAATTTCTTTATTTTAAAGTTTGTCTTGATATCTTTTGAAGCATTTATGGATTATATAAGAACATTTGGAAAAGCTTTGTATTATTCTTCGCATATTAGAAATCAAAATAGTCTAAGACGAATTTAAACCAAGATTTATAAGTCGCTTAAAATAATCTACTTATTATTTTAAAGGGGATTTCTTTCGAGACAGAATACTCTGATGCATATCGCTTTGGGTTTCAGAAATAGGGAAGACAGGTTAGAAATCCAATTAAACAATCATCTCTTTCTATGACTGACTTCAGCATAGGATGGCGGAATGTACCTAAATCATGAGGGCAGTCTGATAGACAATTGGCTAGCACACTGGCCTGTGATGCTTCAGGTTCAAATCCTTACGATGGTATGGATGTTTGTTAGTGGTTCGGAATCCACGTTAAATTGTACTGTCTAATTAGGCTAATTAGACAGTACAATTTAATTTGGTTTTAGTGTGCAAAAATATAACCGTAGAGCGACAAATCAAAATGTAGGCAATAAGAGGTAAATTTCCCAATCGCCACACTTGTGAGCGCTCACTCTAAATAGTTATGACAAATTGTGAATTCATTGCGTATTTTCAATACTAACAATTACTGGTCTAATCGAACCAAATATCTTAGCGCAATTTCGGATAAATGTCTTGCTTATCTTCCACGCATTAATTAGTTTAGAGATAAATTTAATCTTGCTATTCGAAACTTCATCCTCTTATCTCAGAAACAATTCCACTTCTATTACTACTGATCATCATCAGCAGTGGCGCAACAGCCCCATGGTGGGCCAAGGCCTTTTGCCTACTGTCAGATTACAAGATAGGAGATGTCTTCTTTTAACGGGGTAGGGTTGTCAGCCCAATGATCTACAGTCATATTAGACTGGGACCAGGACCTACAGTTTAAAGGGGATTGCAAACCACTACAAACATTCACGGCACCGCTGGGACTGGAACCCGAAACCTGTGCCATCAAACGCCATAGCGCTAGTCACTCGGCCATCGAGCCCCTCTCTTACCACTAAGGTTCTTATTTATATAACATGCGTTCCATTATAACATATTGAAGTCCAATATGCGATCTGCCTGAAAATTGCAGATTAACCAAATTCAAATTCTTGAAAATAAAGTTATTAGATTGGCAGTTAAGGCCCCATGGTTTTCCGTAACAAAGATGTTCTTATTACCCCTTCTATTAAAACCTTTATTCCCAAACCTGCAACACATTTTTATAATAATATCTCTAATAATCCGAATAAACGTCTAAAAAGACTTTCCGGTTATATTATTCAAAATCCAAAACTTCATTTAATGTTCTGCTCAACTAATTCAATTTTATTGAGTATTCTCTAAACATTGATTTGGACTTTTATTTATTTAACTATTTGTAAAATTCCTTCATTAAGAATACGAGATATACGAGAAAAAAATAATAATTACTTAGATTTCTGAACATCACCATATTTTCCTACTTTGATTAACGTTACTATCATGTTCCTAATATTTAGATAGAAGTGCATGGTAGCTAACAATGCCAAAGAACTTCGATAAACACCTATCGAGGTGAATGCATTACAAGAAACCTACGTGTGAACGCTGTATAATGCTGAAATTACTACTACATATTTGCAGTTCTAGTGACAAATTACTACAGATCTAAATGCCATATATTAAAAGACAACAGCAAGCATATATAGAGAGTCATCTACACTCAAGAGCCAAAACTTTATGACCACCTGTCAATAACCAGTTGGCCCACCTTTGGCGCGCAACACAGCTTCACCCACCTTGGCATGGATGCCACAAGTCCTTGGTAGATGACCGAAGACAGATTGTACCAGATGTTTAAGCAACGGTCACTCAAATCCGAGATATTGCGAATTGGTGGTCTTTGAACTCCGAGCTGCCGTCCCAGGACATCCCAAATGTGTTCTATCGGATTGCGATCCGGTGAGTTAGGCGGCCAGGACATTAACTGGAATTCAGCATCATGTTCCTGGAACCACTCCAACACAATTTTAGCCTTGTGACAAGGGGCGTTGTCCTGTTGGAACATTCCATTTTATGCTGGAAAGAAAAACAGAGGCCATGTAAGGGTGCAACTGGTCTGCAATGATGTTTAGATACCCTGTAGCATTCATGGTCTGCTCTACCACAACCACGGATCCCAGAGACGCCCAATAGAACGTCCCCCAAAGCCTAATACCGCCACCACCGGCCTGTGTATGACCTACTGTGCATTGAGGGAGCAACTGTTCGCCTGGAAGACGGCGTATCCTGACACGGCCATCGGCGTGATGAATGACAAACCGTGATTCATCTGGCCAGGCAACTCTCTCCCTCTGATCCATGGACCAGTCACGATGTTCCCGGGCCCAGCGTAGGCGCAGTTGGCGATGACGATTGGTCAGCAAAGGCACACGAGTGGGACATTTGCTGCGTAGCCCCATATCCAACAATGTCCGCTGAACAGTGTGCTCCGATACTATTCTACTTGGCCCTGCATTATATTTGGCTGTCAGCTGAGCCACTGTCTGGCTCCGGCTTTGCTTCACCATCCGAGACAGTCTCCGACGACCTTTTTTTCTTTGATAGCGTGTGGACGTCGAACACCATGTCGTCTAATGCTGGTTTCACCGTCATTCTTCCACTTTGCATAAGTACTAACAACTGTAGATCGCGAACAACCCACAAGTCGTGCAGTTTCGGAAATACTTGTTCCGAGCCTTCGATCCATTACAATCTGCCCTCTATCAAAGTAGCTTAGATCCGCAGCCTTTCCCATCACACACAGAAGTAAGTGAAAGAATGACTCTTCAGCAGCAGTTAAATACCACTTCCACCTGATCACGTGCCTTCCACGTCATCCAGGCGAGTTCATTGCAAAATGTAGGGGTGGTCATAATGTTTTGGCTCTTGAGTGTATAGAGATTGTAAAACCACATAAACTAAAAATGCCAATGTATAGATTTTTATTTTATTTTTGAATATTTTTCCTAACCCTGTGGGTTTTTTTTTTTTCCTGTTCTGTAATTCAGTCGTATTACATGCTATGAATGGAAAATATTTTATTTTTTATTGAAAGAAGATTTTATATTTTTTTATATTACATAAAAAATATATTCGAACCAGATTGTTTGCATTTATTCACTAATTTTATCAAAAATATGAAAAATAAGCATCTGCAAAATTCTCACATATATACATCCCTTTAAATTTCGGAAAATTATAATGTGAGATTAATAATATTTAATCAATGATATTTTTTATTTAACTTAAAATTATTTCAAAATACCTTTATTAAATCTTTATATATATATAAAAAAAAAACAATTATAATATTAACTACTTTTCTGAACATTGGCATATTTCTCTACCATGATGAGCTCCACTACCATGTTCCTAACATTTAGGTAGAAGTTCTGGCTGCTGACGCTGTCAAAGATAAACGATAACTAAGTTCGATAAACGCCCAACAAGGTGAATGCATTGCAAGAAACCCACGTGTTAATACTGAAAAATGCTGAATGTACTACATATTTGCAGTTCTAGTAATTACTACAGGTCTAAATGCCGTTTATTCAAATACAACAACAAACATTATCATCTGTAGACTTTGTAAAACCACATAAACTAAAATATTCTTAAGAATGTCTTTGTATAATTTTTTATTTTATTTTTGGATATTTTTCTATACTCATGTTTGTGAAAATTGCAACACCATGAAGGACTTACGCGAGTGAGCTGAAATTTTCAGGAAATGCAAATTAGCGCATGATATGCAAATGATTAGAATTTCAAATCCGTAGCGCATGCGTATGCTGAGCAGCGCCCTGTGAACGGCGGATGGATCCGAATAAACAGACGGCTGTAGCGAGGCGTGTATGGTTATCGGTGGTTATCTGCTAGTGGTAAACGTTAGCTCAATCGTTACTTATGCCTCTTCGACGAAAGAGAGCGAGATTTGAACAACTTACAGAGTTTGAACGGGTTAGAATCATTGGCCTTCGTGAAGCTGGATTGTCTTATCGTGCAGTAGCCGCTCATGTGCAGCGTAACAGCAGCACAGTGATGCGCCTTTGGAAGCAGTGGACGGACGAGTGTCGGACAACTTGGAAATCCGGGAGTGGACCCCGAAATGTGACGTCAGCTCGCGATGATAGACACCTGGTCAGCATGG
This sequence comes from Caerostris darwini, assembly GCA_021605075.1. Lineage (NCBI taxonomy): Eukaryota > Metazoa > Arthropoda > Arachnida > Araneae > Araneidae > Caerostris > Caerostris darwini. The sequence goes on along the minus strand of BPLQ01000028.1, from coordinate 180,660 downwards.
CGCTGACGGACCGTACAGCTTCCTCTAGACAATTGGCAGCACAGTGGTCAATAGCTACAGGTGTTTCATTGTGTGTTTCATCAATTCAGTAGACGTCTGCTGCAGCGTGGACTGCGCGCAAGGACTGCTTTATACAAAAATCCCTACCACAGTTAAACCATCGCCGCCTGCGGTTATGGTTTGGGCCGCTCAGCAGCAGAGTTGGCGTGCTGATGGGAATGGCAGCATGTCGTTGATTTTCTGACGAATCCCGCTTTAATTTGTGGTACCATGATGAATTCACCATTCGTTGAGACAATGATGCCGGTGAACGCAACTTATCCGAAGTGCATTATCGAACGCCAGAGTGGACGAACACCCGACTTAAATGGTCTGGGGAAATCGCATATCATGGACAATCTCAATTGCTAAGAATTGTGGACAAATCTGAACAGCAAACCAGTACATCAGTGAAGTTCTACAGCCCTAGCTGTTCCAGAAAATTTAATTAAATCAATGCCAGGCGCTGTATTTCAACAAGACAATGCCCGCCCTCATATCGCTATTTGACTGTTCAATATTTATTTCTTTTGCAATGCAGCAGGTACAGCTTCTTCCTTTGCCTGCGTATTCCCCGGATATGTCGCCGATTGAACATGTGTGGGATTTTTGGTCGGCGTCTCGCTCGTGATCCTCGTCCTGTTACTTTGCAGACGAACTTTGTATTTCATACAAACAATATGGAATGCTTTCCTCAGTCAGAGATTCAAAATTTGTTTGACTCCATGCCACATCGTTAGCAGCACTTTTTGCGGCGCGTGGTGGCTACACAAAATACTGATTCTATCTCTTGTTATTGTTTGTTTGCTTTGAACATTTAATCTGTATTTATTTATACCACTACCACTCAAAATTGTATTAAATTTCATTCAATTATGACGATTCCTTCATGGTGTTGCAATTTTCACAAACATGAGTTTAAATATTGGTTTTTCTTTTTCTTTTTTTATCTCCAGTTTGTAATTCAGTCTTATTACATGCAATGAATGACAAATATTTTATTTTTTATTGAAAAAAGATTGCTTTTTTTTTATATCGAATAAAAATATATTTCCAACCAAATTATTTGCATTTATTCACTAATTTCATCAAAAATTAGGAAAGTTAAACATCTACAAAAGTCTTACAAATATATACATCACTTCGAATTTCAAAAAATTCTAATATGAGAAAAAAATGATATTGTGTAGAATTAGTTGGGGTAATTGTAAACAAACATAAATTGTACTTACATAGAGTTTAGACGAAGTCTGTAAGAACTAAACCTTGATAACACTGGGAATGTATTGCTGATAATCCCGCTCCTTTTAAGGCAACATTTGGCAATGACATACACTTGATCTCGGCAATAATCACTTAAAAAGCTAACGTAAACTTTTTTTTTTTAGTTTTGATGCACATCTATTTTTATAATTTTCTCTAACTTTTCCTTGTCATAATAATAATGACAAGGAAAAGTTAACTTGTTTGTATTATTCTTTACTTTTATTGAGTAATTTCTTTAATGGAATATCATTGAACTATGCTTATACAGGTTTTTTTATTTTTAGTGTTATGTTTATAATTGCCACAATATTTATGAAAATGGGGTAATTGTATGCAAAATTTACCTTCCGATGTGTACAGGTTATAAAATGCCATGTACATATGTGAGAAATAAACCTCCCATCTTCTACAATCTCAGTGACTTGGAAGCAGTTGTCAAGGACATAACAAATTGGAATAAACGATATAGATAAGCTGAACAGGCTTATGATGTTCCAATATTCGTAATATATCAAAGAGAAAAGGACAAAATGAGATGATTGAGAGATCGCCGCCCTACTAAATTGTCTGAGATATAAAGTTCAAGTAAAGTGCCGTGTCTTATTGGCAAATCGCAAATGGGATTTTCTTGTAATAGGCATAAGTTCATTGATGTCAATGGATTTCAAACCAGATTTCGAAACAACATGCCATGGGATGACAGGCACCAATAGGGATTATGGAACGACATCAATCAATTTATGTATAAAAATTGCAGGCCATCTTCAGAAAGCAAGGAAATATGCCAAGGACCCATTTGTCGCTTATGGAATTTTGACATAGTAAAAGATGGCACTCAGTTGACAATGGTTGTGTATATTTGAAGTACAAAGTACATGAAAGTGCTTTTACCAGTGATCCGTCTAGATTGAGATCCATTAGACGAAAGCGAGACTCGATCCCTCCTTCATCACTGGAGTAATTGTATAATCTTGAGGTTTACATAAAGAGACAAGTACAAATAGATTACTTTCTTGCTTGGAGCCACAGGTTTCGGGTTCGAGTCCCGACAGTTTGTTTGGTTTGTCTCTCTACTGTCCTTTTGTACACACTTTAGGCTAATTAGACCAGGACCTACAGTTTAACGTGGATTCCGAACCACTAACAAGCATGCATGCCACTACCAGGATTCGAGTCCCCATAGATTGATAGATGTTTGTAGCGGTTCGGAATCCACTTTATACCGTAGATCCCAGTCTAATATGAGTGTAGAGCGTTGGGTTGACAGCCCCACCCCTTATAAAGAAAACATCTCCTGCTTCGAAGTCTGCCTGAAAACAGACGGCTTTGGCCTAGCATGGGGATGATAAAATTTCACTAATACAGTGAAATAGCAATTTGGTGAAGTTTTGTTTTTTACTTATTGATTGCTTACAAAAAAGATAATAAAATAAAAAATTAGCAAAAAGGAAAAAAAACATAAAAAAACAGGAAAACTGGAAAATAAAAACATAGCAAACAACTGACATAAATTTATAATTAATTGGATTTTAATAAATTATAGTTAATTTGTATATTAATAATAGGTATAATTAATAAAGTTATAGTTAATTGGATTTGGATTCAATTCTCAATTTAGAAAATTTGGAAAAACTGAGAAACTACCCTTTATTCAAATATTTTTTCAGTACGTCAACATATAAAATACTTACATGCATTTCATGTAATCAGAAATTTATGGGGAATGTAATTGAATTTTCTTAAATATAATTTTATTTTCATTACTTTAAAAATCAAGTTCTCTGATTTAATTTTAATAGCTTTAAAAAAAACCTTTAAAATAAAGCTTTAGTGTTTAAAATAAAATGCAACTGGAATTTATAAGCTAACTTAAGCAAAACCATTCTTAAAACCTTTGATATTAACAAGAGCGTTTTATTAATTTTTCACTTCAAGTGTCAAAAATCTCAACCTCAACAAAAAAAAAAAAAACACACAATAAAACCCGAACGCTCCACGTCAATTACTTCCAACTTAAATAACTCTTCAGAAATAAATTAAAACGACTTTACACCACCCTTCAACCACCATCAAGAAAAATAAAATACAATAAAAAAATAAAATTAAATAACTTTTCCTTAACTACTTTCTCACGTCAAAAAAAAATCCAATAAAAAAAAGTATGTCACGCAAAAAACAGTAAAAAAAATACGAAATAATACGTCGAATCATCCAATGACATATCTTTGTGGTTTCATTTTTAAAGTAAAGCTTTAGTATTTAAAATAAAATACAACTGGAATTCATAAGCTAACTTCCGCAATACCATTCTTAAAACCTTTGATATTAACAAGAGCGTTTTATTAATTTTTCCACTTTCAAGTGTCAAAAATCTCAACCTCGGCAAGAAAACACAATAAGACCCGAACACTCCACGTCAATTACTTCCAACTTAAATAACTCTTCAAAAATAAATTAAAACGACTTTACACCACCCCTCAACCACCATCAAAAAATAAATAATAAAAATAAAATAACTTTTCCTTAACTACTTTCTCACGTCAAAAAAAAAAAGTCCAATAAAAAAAAGTATGTCACGCAAAAAAAATACGAAATAATACGTCCCATCATCCAAGGACATATCTTTGTGGTGCACCTTCTACCAAACCCAGGATCCATTCGGGAGAAAAACACAAATCCCTATTTTTCCCTACGCAAAATCCCTACCGCCCACTGCGCATGTGCGGCCTGGCCTTTCACAACGAGAACACAAGCTTCTTCTCTCACATCCATAGAGAATGTGACTCCATCACGAGCTCCGCAACTATGTGAGAGGACTCCACACGTTTTCCCAAGCGGATGCTCCACCATCTTCCAAAAATCCTTCTCGTTTGTTGATGGAGTCGCTTACCTGAGGGTACCACGGCGAGTGTAGGGGTGACCGCGGGGTTCGTGGGGGCCGCCCTCGGAGGTTCGGGGGTCCCCTCGGGCACGGGCCCGCCACCCAGTTTGCCCCTGCGCATGCACGGGGCCATCCGGCGCTTCAAGGAGATGGGATCTAGCTCGGTGAACTTGGCGCCAGCGGAGGATGGAGAGGTTGCTGCCGCCGGTGGTACGGTCATCAGCCGGCGTAGGAGGAACTCCTCGTCCACTGGTCACGCGGGTAGGCCTAGCGTCGGGTATCGTCTGGGAAGGAGAAAGGCCCTTTTCGAAAAGAGGAGGAGGGTCAGTGACTATGCCCTCATCATGGCCATCTTCGGAATCGCCGTTATGGTCACAGAGACTGAGTTTTCGGCGGCAGGGATTTACGGAAAGGTGAGAAATATGTTTATAAATATAATAATAATAATTATAATGTTTTCTTATAAATATAATGTTAATGGCTTTAAAAAAATTTTAATTCATCTTATTAGTAATGATAATATTTTTTGGCATGTTTAACGTTAATAATAGATGAAAATGAAAAGTCACATAAACGCGGGAAAAAAGTATTGAGAAATTGCAATCCCGATTTATGAATATAATGTTAATTGCAAGAAAAAAATTTTTAAGATATCGTTTTATTAGTAATGATAATATTTTCTGACATATTTAACGTTAATAATAGTTTTATGAAAATGAGAAATTATATTAACGCAAGAAAAAAGAATTGAGAAATTGCAATCACGATTATAATAGATGAACCAAAACAATGATAAAATACGTATTGTTTACCTTAAATGATGCTTTTTTTTTAATCTTAAAATGATGCAACTATAATATAAATATATAATTAATGCGCTTTATTGGACGTTAACCGACATCTGGAAATTTGCTTTCGTCAATCCTACAAAGACTTATAAAAAGCTATGTATATTTAAAGCATATGATGAAGAAAAAAAGGATGAAATTATAGAATCAAATTTGTATATATGATTTATAAAACAAACAAACATATAATATGCTTTGTGTTCGTAATGGCAACTTTTAATTGTGAATTATGCAACATGTGTTTAACTCCAGATGCAAATTAACGTCTATAAATTTCTATAAATCTATCATTATTTATATCTTTATAGTTGGATCATTTTAAGAGTAGAAAAATCATCATCATTTTAAAGCAAACAATACGTAACATGATATTAATAGTGAGTTAAATTAATAAGCAGTAATTTGTTTGAAATCGAGATTTCTTTAATCAATATTACAGTGAGGATGTTTTACTTTTACAAAAAATTAACGATAAATATAAAAAAAAACTTTAATTAGTAATAATATAACATTTTATATTTTTACTTTTGAATTCTAAATCTTTTTTTAAAAATATTGTTAAATGTTTTAATTTCCATATAATTCTAATTAAGAACAATTATAAGTAATATTAGTGAAAACAAATTATCAAAAAAAAAAAAATCTGATGAATTTTAAAGAAATGACAGTAAAGAAGTCTCTTTTTGTATTATCTTCTTACCAATTTATCACTATATATTGAAAGCACATTCATAAATGAGTCGTTCTCATTCGAAAATTATTTTTAAAGTAATCGAACCAAGTATATAAGATATTTAGTACTGCATCCATTACATAGATGCAAAATGACATGTTAATTTCACACTATATAAGTTATATATGGGATAAGAAATAAATTATCAATGATTATTAAATTAATTATACTTTGTAATTCTGAGTTATTAACTAATACAATTTGTTAAGAAATAAGCTGCTTATGTTCAATATAGATCCTCTATACATCATTCTCTATGACACTATGTAGATTATATACATGTAGATAAGAAATGTGATAAACTGTAGTATATTTTATATAAAATCATTAAATCATTAATCTTTTTAAAGCAAAACATAATATTTTCTATACATACCAATGCTATAAATAATATATCTAAAACGGAAATAGATTTGTTTGATACATAGTCGACACGTACGATTGTATTTCACACTTTATCACATTGCATTACATATATTTTGACAGGAAATAAAAGTTACTGTTATTGAAAGTTATTCTGTACTTTCAAGCAATATATTTTTATTGTATGATATTAATATTTTCTATTCTATATTCTATGATGTATAAGGGGATTTATACATATGTACGTGTGATATATTACATAAATTGTGTGATAAATCTTCGATAGAATTTTGAAATAGATTTTGTATGTTTGATAAACACCTATACGTTCTTATAAATCTAGTGTAATAGGAAATCGGATATTTATAGTCAATGTAGAACGTTCATATTAAAGTCATTAATCATTTTGCTTAAATTATATAAATATAATGTAAAAGAAATATTAGTTCATACTATCTGAAAACATTTTTTTTAAATATGAAGTGATGTGATATATTTTAATTAAATGCAAAAAATAGTTTTGTCAGTAAGTAATATTTTAATTTTTCATTATAAAAGGGAGAAATTAAAGCACATAATCATAACTGTTAGCATACAAACAATTTTTTGTTTACTGACAGATTAAAAAAAATGTTTCAAAAATGGTAATAAAATTTTTCACACATTAAATAAGTCAATGATAAAAAAAAAAAACGACTGCATAAAATATTTAACATTTTTAATTAAAAAACATTGTTAAAATTGTTATCAAATTTAGAAAGATAGTAATTATGTATATATTAATTTATTTATTTATTGGATGGGACCAAACAATCTATTTGTTAATGAGATTTTTTGAAGTTAAAGTCAGGAATCCAGATAAGATTTTTTTTTCAACCTTTGGACACTATGATTTCATAGATAGCGATTAGGTAAAATGAGGTAAATGTTTGAAATATTAAGAAATAATTGTCGAAATAAGAATTATGTTAAATCACAACAAGGTTATTATCCGCACTTATATTCGATACGCATATAGACCGCATTTATGCTATTCATAATTGTTGAGAAAAAAATTAACGAAATATATAAAATTTATTGATATCATGAATCTGGAAGATATCTATAAAATCTAAGAATTGATATTTTTAATGGAGAATGTCTAATTGTGAATTCCACAAAGCCATGATGAAAAATTAACTTTTTGCAATATATTTTGAAATAAATATGCATATATTTCGAATAATAAATTACGCGTTTTATATGGTCTGCCACGTGAAACTTCTATTACAATATGATTCCTGTTCAATGTTTCCTAGATCCTTTAAATAAATATAGCTTAACCACTAGGGATATTTGAAAATGAGGGGATAAACGAAGGGATATTCTCCAAATTTAGTTTCCAAAATATGAAGGATAAATCGATTTAACCTGTTTAATATTGGGAATTTTAAAATCAATTATGTATCTAGTATAGATTACGCCGCAATGAAAATTACTTAAATCGGTTTGGTATAAGAGCTTTCCATAATGTATTACTCGCTGACTTCATTAGTTGATCGGCGGCCTGATGGCCAAATGGCTACCGCTCTAGCCGTTGGTACCACAGGCTTCAGGTTCGAATTCTAGCGGTGACAGGGATGTTTGATAGTGGTTCGGAATTCACGTTAAACTGTAGATCCTGGTCTAATTAGCCGAAAGTGAGCACAAAATGACCGTAGAGCAATAAACCAAGTCACTAGTTGATCGTTGTTCAAATTATGAAGTCTAAATTTGAATATTAAATCATCGAATATTTAAAGATAGAAATTTATTTCAGGAAATCAAAAGGTCACCACATTAACATTCATCAATTTCTTATACAATAGTTTAATATATCTGTATAAAATTCTATAGTAATTCGACTTTCGTAAGAAAAGGAACCATAGTGAAAAACGGGCAAATTCATTAATTGAAATAACTAATGCAATATTAAATGTGATCCCATAATCGATCACATAACCTATAATTTTGCGGAAAGGTTTAAAAGAAGCGATGGATACGAAACAATGATTAGTGAAGATTATTATAATATTTCATTGATATTGAATTACTATCTCGTGACATATCGATCTTAATATATATTTGTAACATTATCGATATGTAGTCAAAAGATAGTAATACAATATTAATATATTAATATGATATAATAATCGTCATTAATCATTGTTCATTGTTATCATTAATTATTGTTAGTTAATACTAACAATTCATCATTAATGATTACAATGATTAATGTTGGATACGATAATAATGATAAATATCTTATCCATCATCGATCATTGCAATCATTAATCATTGTTCCGTATCAGTGTTATAAATATATATTTATAACATTATCGATATGTAGTCATAAGATAGTAATACAATATCAATGAACTACTATACTTAAAGGTGGATGTTATATTTAAATAATAATGTAAATATAGCTTCTTATAAAGACAAATTAAATCTAAAATGATCATATAACAATTCTATTACTTAAAAAAAATTCTGTTATTTCAGTCTAATCATTTCGTGGGGATTTTTATAAAGCACACAAATTTTAACCATATACAACATTTTTTTAGCAAGTTTTCAATAAGAAGATCAACGTAAATGAAACATCTGGCAGTTTCTTAAGTTCTGCAACATTTTCGAACTTTTGATGTTCGAACCATGAACCATGTTTGTTTTTCGAACCATGAAAATACCCTTCTAAAAATAAGAAAAAAAAATTTAAACGGGTTAAGATAGAATTTAAACTGGTTAAGTTACAATTTAAATAGGATAAAATACAATTTAAACGGGTTTTATTGGCTTTAAATAAATAGGAACTGTACTGGTATCTTTTAAATAAAAAGCTGAATGCCGGATAACTAATGATAGATCCAGGCTCTGCCATGAATTCATCGCATATATTTTAAATATAAGTTTAAAAAAATAGGTTACGATTTACTTTTACAACGTAGAATCGATATACAACCTCATAAGTTTTCGTCTTGATAAGTTCATTTTATTTTCGATATTTCTTTGTATTTAAGTTCCAATTTAAACTTTATATTTCTGTAATAGTCTTCCAAAAACTGTTTCTTTCCAAGTCGTAAGACGCGCCCTTTCGTGCAAGGCAAAGTTTTTCTGGAAAGCAGGTCTCTTTTGTTGATTTTGGCCTTTACCTGTAGCGGGCGCATAGATGGAAATGGGCCAGAAATATTTGTTTTAGCACGCTCTCTAACTCTTTCAGTAGAGTCGTTACTTCAATTTAAGAAGGTTTTGTGTGTTAGTTCTGAGTTCTTTTAAGAGTGACGTTAAGCAGTGAACCACTGTATGAAGATTATGTACTAAAACATCATTTCGAACCTTTACATCTGAATCATAATTTTTTTTATTCAATTTTTTTTCTTTAATTAAAATAGAGGATTCTGATTAAAAAGAAATATAATTATGTATACATCGTGAATGGAACAGAATATTTATGCTTTTAATTGTTATTTTTAACTCGATAAATGATAACATCAAACTATAATGGTTTTCTTTTGCAAGCAATTTAATTAATTTGTTTAATCAATTAAACAAATCGTAATTAATAAGTTTGCTCACAGTAAACACATCGTAATTAATAAATTTGTTCAATACGTTTCATATAGCTGCCTGATGGCCAATTAGCTAGCGCTCTCGTCTTTGGTACCACATGCTTTAGGTTTGAATCGTTAGGATTGGCATGGATGTTTGTGAGTGGTTCGGAATCCACGTTAAGTTGCAGGTCCCGGTCTAATTAGCCTAAAGTGTGCAAAAAATTACCGTAGAGCAACAAACCAAACCAATAAGTTCCATAATATACAAACTTGTTAATTAAACAATAAGATAATATACAAACTTGTTAATTAAACAATAAGATAATATACAAACTTGTTAATTAAACAATAAGATAATATACAATCTTTTTAATTAAACAATAAGATAATATACAATCTTGTTAATTAAACAATAAGATAATATACAAACTTGTTAATTAAACAATAAGATAATATACAAACTTGTTAATTGAACAATAAGATAATATACAAACTTGTTAATTGAACAATAAGATAATATACAAACTTGTTAATTGAACAATAATATACAAACTTGTTAATTGAACAATAATATACAAACTTGTTAATTGAACAATAATATAATATACAAACTTGTTAATTGAACAATAAGATAATATACAAACTTGTTAATTGAACAATAAGATAATATACAAACTTGTTAATTGAACAATAAGATAATATACAAACTTGTTAATTAAACAATAAGATAATATACAAACTTGTTAATTAAACAATAAGATAATATACAAACTTGTTAATTAAACAATTAATTAAAACTTGTTAATAAACAATAAGATAATATACAAACTTTTTAATTAAACAATAAGATAATATACAAACTTGTTAATTAAACAATAAGATAATATACAAACTTGTTAATTAAACAATAAGATAATATACAAACTTGTTAATTAAACAATAAGATAATATACAAACTTGTTAATTGAACAATAAGATAATATACAAACTTGTTAATTGAACAATAAGATAATATACAAACTTGTTAATTGAACAATAAGATAATATACAAACTTGTTAATTGAACAATAATATACAAACTTGTTAATTGAACAATAATATAATATACAAACTTGTTAATTGAACAATAATATACAAACTTGTTAATTGAACAATAAGATAATATACAAACTTGTTAATTGAACAATAAGATAATATACAAACTTGTTAATTGAACAGTAAGATAATATACAAACTTGTTAATTGAACAATAAGATAATATACAAACTTGTTAATTAAACAATAAGATAATATACAAACTTGTTAATTAAACAATAAGATAATATACAAACTTGTTAATTAAACAATAAGATAATATACAAACTTGTTAATTAAACAATAAGATAATAAACTTATTAATTTGTTCAATAAGTTTCATAACATACAAAAAACTATTAATTTGTTCATTAAGTTTGATAATATACAAACTTATTAAACAATAAGTTTCACGATATACAAACTTATTAATTAAACAATCGTAATTAATAAGTTTGTTCAAAGTAAAAACATTTAAATAAATTCAAACAAAAGTAATAAACATAAAAAAGCTTTATTTTCCAACGATGTTCTCTATTTCCCTCAATCTTACTATTTTTAGGTATTTTAATTTTGATATAATTTCAATTAAGTACAATTAAAAGCAAATTTTCAAGAAAAGGCATAATAATAAAATATAATTGGATGCTACTTTTAGTTAGGCTTTCATTTTTATCTAAAAAAAATAATTTCTATATTGATATGCACAGATTATTTATGAGCTTCATTAATTATTGAACATTTTCACATTTGCAAATTCTGCATTTCAGCAAAATTCAGACTAATTAGCATTATGGTATTTAGTAGTAATTATGTTTGTTAATGAAGTTGTTAGTTGTTTCTGAAATAGTTTTAACCATAAAACTTTAAGCTAAATATTTTTTAGCTACTTAATTGGTTTCTGTAATGCAAATGTTTAAATACAAATTTATTTATTCTGATAAATATTTCGTGCCAAATTTGAATAATAATTTATTCACGATCTATTTATAAAAAAGCAACGTGTGATACATCGTTATTCCTGTAAAATGCAAAAAAAAAAGTGTATTTATTTCAAATAATTTTCAACTGTTCTAGAGCTGTTTTGAATAATCTTTTTAAAAATTTTAAATTCTTTTTTTCTGTTAAAAAAATTTTCATTTTGAAAATAACAAAAACTAAATTTTTAAGATTGTCGACAAGAAAAACAATACTAAAAAAATTAAAACAGCATCTCTATAACAAGTCTGTCTTTAAAATCTAAAGATTTTTTTAAAAAAATTTTTGGTTGGGTAATTTAAATATTTAAAAATATATATTATGCTGCATCTATATACCACATTTGTTTTTTGATGAATAAATCTGTGTTTCAATAAATATGCAATATCACGTTTATTTTTTATTGATTATCACACTGAATATTTAATATATTTATTTAACATTAAATTTTAGATCACAGGAGTGAAAATCCTTTTTTTTATCATAACTTTTATAAAAAAACTTCTTTTATTCAATAAATTTAACGTAATCTACATTTTTTCTCAATTTATAAACTATGCAACTTTTATGATAAGATTCCAACTAATTTTGTTCTCAAAGAATCAATCAAACATGAAAAGAACTTACTTCTGTTCTATAAGAATTCATTTTGAAAGAAAAATTAGATGCACTTGAAATATGTTATGTCGTAGAATTAACTTTAACCAGTACAGTATTTATTTATTAATTTTTTATTTTTTTTTTTTTTTTTTTTTTTTGAAATTTTCTTTACTCTGAGAAATTTTTATTCATTACGTATTATAATTCAGAGAGAAAAAAATGGCATAGTGATTAAGTGGTATTATAATACAGAGTGTCCTAAATTGCATACTGATTAAGTGATATTAAAATAGTGTCATAAATGGCCTATTGATTAAGTAATATTATAATACAGAGTGTCCTAAATGGCATGTTGATTAAGTGATATTATAATACAGAGATCGAAATGTCATAGTGGTTAAGTGATACTATAATACAAAAAGCCATAAATGGTATAGTAATTAGCTACGCTTCCAAACTAAGGGAACTGAGTTGGAAATCTAAAAAATGATGCTGAACCGAAAGTTTTCATATCTGCACCGGGCATGGACGCGATAAATTTATAAATCAAAATATTCTTTTGAGCTTCAGGAGTGAAAAATTACCAAATACCACCCATACTACCCTTGGAGGTTATTAAATTGTAGAAGCGCTTTAGTGGCCAGACTTCGGTTCGGTTTGTCGCTCTACGATGATTTTGCACACACTTTGGGCTAATTAGACCAGGAGATACAGTTTAACACGAATTCCAAATACACTAACAAAAATTAATACCCCTTTCAAGATTTGAACCTGAAGCCTGTAGAATCAAAGGTCAGAGTGCTAGCCACTTGGCCATCAGGCCGCACTTCAGCAGAGAACAAACTGTATTTTCCTTGTAATCCTGTATAAACATTTTTTTTTTCAATGCAGCTGGCAAACAGACATGGACGTCTTGGGTGCCTTAAGGCAAGCGCTGCACAGACATTACTCACTTTGCATTACCCAGGGGGCGCATGTAATTTGAAGATAAGCCACGGGAGCAGAATAACAATGCCCCTGCAACGCTCTACGGTCCTATCAGACCGGAACCTACGGTTTAAAGTGGATTCCGAACCACTACACACATCCATGGCACCGCCGGGTCGAATCCGAAATCCTGTATAAACATTATCTGAACCATTTTTTACCATAATCTTGACCATATGCAAGTCCAGTGATGACAAATCGGAGGTTTGGTTTGTCGCTCTTTGGTCATTTTGTGCACACTTTGGGCCAATAGAGTAGCTAATTTGTCCTCATGCCGCCGCCTTCCGTGAAGCTAAATCTTTTTCACAACTGCAGTTAAAAATTCAAAGTGTTTACTGACCATCAAATTGGCATTTTCCATCAATATGTTAATCAAAATTGACATATACAATTATATTTAATTGCGTATTTCCACCAAATATTCTGGTATGTCAGAGATGCATATTATGACAGCAATGATACTTCAATTTCTAAGAAAAGTATCGTAACTCTATAAGCTTTAAGGTATCCCACATTTTCCTTTCTGGGGTCATTACTTTTTATTCACTTTTATTTCGAGTACTGGTTATACTTCATGTTTCTTAATCACTGTGTAACTGTTAAAATGCTATGGTTTGTTTGATCTGCAGCTTTATCCATTTTGTATTCAAATTTACACATCTAATTTTTTTTTCTTTTGGTTCCTGGAAAGTACATGCAACGATTCGTTTCTTTTAAAATTGAATTTATAATCGATCATAGGCAATGCAATCAAGAAGTTCCAGTTTTAAGTTAGTTCCTTTATAAAGGTTTCATTTTCACCTTTGTCTATTTCTTTTATCTCTAGTATAACATCATTTGGATAAATTGAGATAAAACTGTATCACCAATCACACATCGCAAAGCACCAATTAAGTCAAAAGCCAATCCAAGTCAATTCAAATATTCTAGAAAGACAAATACACAAAATTTAACTAATAGAATTAGTTACCTAACTAAATAAAGCTCACTAAAGCCTTCATTCTAGTTAAGGGCCATTCTAATTATATTGCAGTGTAAGTATAGTAAGATTTAGATTCTCGCCTTATATCAATCAATTGCCCCTGGATGTACATAAAGAAGATGTTCGCTGATGCATTACGGGAAATCTCCTCTTCCTTGTTATCAAGGGTGTCGTTAAGTCAGTAGGTAGTCATTCACCATCTAAAAGAAATCTCGTCAGGAGAACATAAAAGTTTAATCGAATCATCCGCGTTATAGTACTTTTTTTTTATTGTCACTCATAATAGTACACATAAAAAAGATAAGATATATAAAATATTCTTTAAATAAATATATAATAAAAAATGGCATTTTTTTAATTAAAATATATGCAAGTTGTATTCTATTGTTATCATTTCCTTTAAAGTTTTTAAGTTTGTGTTGATGCATTTTTCACTCTTGCCCATGCATAATTTGAGAACATATATCCTTTTTTGTTAAAATTTCTCTAAAATTAACAGATGATACTTATGCTCGGATCTTTCTGTTGCAGAAAATGTGTATTTTACATCAACTTTATATTACAAATAGGGATATTAGGCGTTTTTTAACATAAATTTTAATTGCAATAATTCCTCACCAATGTCACTTGGCCATCTTCGTATAAGGCTTAGGTTTGAAGTTTTTGGTTTAGGTTTGTTTGAGTAGTTTTGACTTGGTGTGTCTTTAGAGCTCATGTCTTCAACCACATGTTATTAGGTTAATATATGTGAGACTTGAAAATGGCATTAAAATGTTAGGACATTTTACAATAAGGAATTATATTTAAAGAAGGGCAAATAAGTATGTGATACATAAAGTACTTATATTTACGTTTTATGCATAGAAATACATACATAAAATATGTTTTATGCATCAGATACATAAATATTTAAAAAAATTGTTTTAGTCATTAATTGCATAATTCTGTTTGTTATTAATTATGTTCTTAACCGAACTTAACATCTATACGACAATTTTTATCCCGTTATGTATTATCCCTTTATTCTAACTATATTCCAATAATGAAACATGACATCTGTATCTCTTTTATGTTAATTACAGTGATGTCAAATTTATCATTTAGGTCTTTTCTTAACTTTTGTTCAAATGAACATCTTTCCGAATACATTACAGGATTAATTTATCAGATGTTTCTCTCTGAATGTTCTCTGTATATACATAAATTATTTTACATATATTTAATAGTAGTCATTAAAAAATAAAATAAAAGCCTTCATTTTTTTCATTCGATTCCATTTTATCTGGATTAAAAAGTTATCAAGACGTTTGTCGAGGCATTTTTCTTTAAATCAATACTGAGAAAATTTCACTTATCCATAATTTTAGGCTAATGCAATTGTTTTTGGTATTTCACGTCCGTTGCCATGGTAACAGCATTAAAAATTATCACGTGACTGAGATGTTGAAAGTTCGCATTTTAGTTTCGCATTGTATTCTAATACGTTAATTTATTAGTAAAAATATTCTTTATGCATAATAATAAATTACAATAAATTATGTATGAAATAAATTTATACAGCGGCTCCCAAAAGTGTTCGTATAAAGAATTTCAATGAAATACTGAAATTAATATTTCAGCGTAATAGTGTTTTATAATATCTATAAATTTTTCTTAACAAACTGCAATAAATATTTTAAGAACGTAGTTATTTTTTATATATATTTTTTTTTGTAAAATCAAAAAAAATAAAGTTAGCTTTCAAAACTCTTCGCACACTTGGTAAGAATTATCTATATATTAGTAAATATTCTTATATTTCAGTAAATTAACAAATAGGATATCCTACAGCATCCAGAACAATAAACGTCTGTATTGAGTTCACTATTTTTTGTAATTTCTACATTAATTTTTCTTTACTTATCGATCTTATTTTTAGTTTGGCTTTAGTTTTAAGGTGCTGTTTTCATACTCTTAACTGCAGTTATCCCCAGATATGTTCTAATAGTTTAAAACCAGCAACTGACGTAGTATTTTCATTACTTGTAGTAACTATTGAAATACCGAATGTGGATATTGAGAACCGTGGCTTTGGATCATTATCTCGATACAACCAAATTTGATTTAAGTACCCATGTTTTAAGCCGATAATATCAAATTGTTTTTAAAATATTTATATAAAGACCATGATTCATCATCAATGAACACGAAATCACCTAGTCCTGATGCTGACATGCACCTTCACACAAGGACAATATCTTGCCGTGTTTTAACGTTTCAACTAAATTATTGGGATTAAAGTTCCTCATAATTTTTACACACAATTATACACTCATCGGAAATGAAAATATAAATTAGTGCTTAGTAGGACATCCACAGCAGTAAACGTCTAGGCATTAAGTTCACTACTTTTTGTAATTTCTGCTTCATTCAATTAATCTTATTTTGATCTTATTCACCAATCTTATTTTTAATTTGGCTCTAGTTTTAAGATGATGTTTCATACTGTAATCTGCAGTTATCCCTGCAGCGTTCTGGTAGTTTAAATTAGGCAATTGAGGTAGTGTTTTCATAATTTGTGCCAACTATAGAGACACCGAAAGCCAATATTGTGAACCGTAGCTTTGGATCGTTACCTTGATAAAACCAAAGTTTCTTTAAGTACTCAAGTTTTAAGCAGATAATTTTAAATTGTTTTTAAAAATATTTAAAAAAAGACCATGACTCATTATACCTTCAATAAATATCAAATTACCTAGTCATGATGCTGGTGGCATGCACCCTCACACATGCCTGCCATGCCTTATCTGCCATGTTTTAATTGTTTCATACTAAATTCTTGGGATAAGAATCCTTATACAAGCTGACCTTGAAGTTTCGCTTCTCAAATAGTTCCAAAATTCTCGGCTTATACAGGGAAATACACAGTATTTATTATGAAAATACGTTGCCATATTTTCCCCTTAAAGAATATAAGCTAATTAGAAAACTCTCTTTCGCCATAATGTTTAAAAAATTAGAAGTATCACTAATTAATTAAACATTATGGCGTTTGCAGAAGAATGTCCCACTAATGCTTTGGCAAGTTTAGTATGCAAAATTTTAAGCTATATATTATTGAATAGGAAGTTGAAAAATGAGGGCTATAGGAAACGAAAAGTAGTGTAATTATTATTAACTTTTTTCCAAGAATATTTCCTAGAACAGGTATAATGTTTCTTGTAATTCTAGGAAGAAATTTAAATGCGTGATTCAGATAATTTTAAATATTGAAAACTTTAAATAAATAGTATTTATACTGCATTTCACAGCAGTAAAAGTTAAGGCCGGATATACGTGTGGTCTTAATTCAATGTTGTTCATAGACACTAAATAAATTATTACGATATAAATTATTTCTCATAAAACGCTATTTTTAGCTGCTATATTTACTATAATTTCAAAGACAGCACTACACAACTGCAACACATAACACACAAATTGCAATTATATAACAAATATTTACAAAATCATCTTAAAAGCCAGTTTGTTAAAGCCAGTTAGCCAGTCTGTACTCTCTGGAACTCTCCTCTCTACTGTTGTACTCTCCATACTGCCTGGAACTCTCACTCGACTCTGCACACTCATTTTTCTCTTTCTCCCTCTGCCATTAGATAGTTTTTGCATACCGTACGTTAGTTACCGTAGGACGTCCGTTAGCTTTTTCTCCCTAGCGCGCATGCTCATAGGAAACTGCGCATGCGCGCTAGGGAGAAAAAGCTAACGGACGTCCTACGGTAACCAACGTACGGTACGCAAAAACTCTCTATTATCTGTTTCAAATCTAACGTAAGGGTCAACACATTCTTGAAATGAGGATCTATCAAACTTGAACTCTTCCCCGTTGGCTATATATTATTTCCGGAAGATATGGTGAGTCCTTATTATCACCATTTAAAAACCAGATTGAAAGATGGTTGCATTACTTGCTGAATTTATGTATGCAAATCCTTATTTATTATATTCAATATTTAACATATAAAAACAATCTGTAATTTCTTTGCAATCACCATTATAAACACTGAACTACAAATTTTTAGTAATTAAAAAGTAAAAAATCTTATAATATTTATTGAATCTAATTTTGAAAATGTTAATACTTAAAAATACTTTTCTTGCTTGCTTAAATGTTATGATTAGTGAATAGAATTTTTTTTATGTTATTTTATGTACTCAAATTGCCATGCATTTCAATGGAAAACGGTTTGTGGTCAAAACTATTCTTTTGCTTATTTGTCTTCTGAATTTCAGGAATATTCTGGAGTTGGTTTTTCTGCTGCAATCCAAGACACTCATTTCTATGATTACTATAATGTAAAAAATGATGTGCAGAAAAATGAATAATTGCAAACAATCAGTTGCGAAGATTCCTAAATATTATTGTTGATATCCAGATTATAAATACATTAGAAATAAACGTAGAAACAGTTTTCCACCTGTAGCCATTTTCTCTACTAGATCACACACATAGCGTTGAGACACTTAACTCCAGCAAGATAAGGCATGAAATTCTCTCCAGGGAATACAAATTTTCTTAAACAATGGCTCGACAACAACGTTCTAAACTCTAAACAACTGCCTACGTCTTCTTTAGGCCATTGAATGTAGTAAGTAGAAAGGAATTATAGTATAAAGTAGAAATAAATAGTACATACAAGGTAATGTAAGTAACGTAAGATAAGGTAGTAACAAAAAAAAAGAAACTTAAATAGAAAAGAATACTACATTGAATGTAGTATAAAGAATCGTAGTTGCAGCAATCTATTATTTTAAAAAAACCATTACTCTATTCTATTCCATGTTATGACTGTCTACGCAATGACGGGACTTTACTTATAGTATTGAATGGAGCTATTTGAACTATATCATCCAATTCTCTCTGAATTCAAAATTTATTTCCACATTGCAATAGATTTAAGTCCATTTCTCAGCTTAAGATAAAACCTATTCGAATCCTTCTCATTTACAACCAACTGTATCCCTCGAAAGTGACTTGAAAGTAAAATGTGTTGCCATAGAAATCCCGCCTGCCAAAGGTAATGCGTAAACCATATCTACCTCATATATATTCAGTTCTTTATCCCCCCCTTAGAAGAAATGTATTCAGGGCCATTTGACCAGAATTATCTTCGAATTGATGAGTTTTTTCTTTCCTTCCTTCAAGGAAGCTGAAGGTAATATTTTACGTGGTGGGAGGTTTAAGAGGAGGGAAAATGGAAGAGCTTTTTCGCATAAATTTCTTTTGTATACGTAGCTTAGTACTAAGTTTATTCATGTGGCTTTATTAGATATATTTTCAAATAAACTGAAAATATATCTAATAAAGCCACATGAATAAACAGAATATTGAATGCCACATGAATGAACAGCCACATAATAGAAATGATGAGTTAAAAATGAGTAATCATTTGGTATCTATGATTTTTAAATTTTTTTTTGTATTCTTTGTAATACAATTATCATATAATATAAATATATCATATAAACTATTTTCAGATGTCAAGTTATACATTTTATTATTTTGGTTTTTATATATTCATTTTATATTTTTATAGCTTTATTTTTATAAAATTTACCGAAAATAATTTTTTAATTATTCTAAAATTACTTTTATTAAAAAATATATTTTATGAAAATAGTATAACATATGGGGCCTGATGACCAAGATACAAACACTCGGTGCCCCAGGTTTCGAGTTCGTGTCCCGGTGGTGACATGGATATCGGTAATGGTTCGGAATCATCTTTAAGCCGTAGGTCCCGAGTGTTTGGCGTAGGGCTGACAAATCTACCCCTTAAAAAGAAAACATCTCCTGTCCCGAAATCTGCCAGTAGGCAGACTGCATTGGCCCACCATGGGACTGTTGCACCTCTGAAGAAGAAAAAGGAATAATTGTAAACAATGAGTTGGGGAGGTGTCTAAATATTATTATCCATATTTATCATATAAATAGATTAGAAATGAAAGGTGATACAATGTTCATTTTGACTGCTATACCACCCACATAGCTCTGAGACACGGATATTCTAGATAGTTCCACAAAGAGAAAAACTCTCACTATTTATTAATTTTCTCAAAACTTCAATGGCTCCACAAGAACATTCTAGACTTCAAACAACTACTTACTTCTTGGTTAGGTGAATGAGTAAAAGAATCGTAGTCGAAGCAACCTATTACTCTAAAAACCCATTACTTTATTCTATTTGACGTTCTGTCTGTCTAGGAAATGATGGGACCTCACTTATAGAATTGAATGGAGCTATTTGAAATATATCATCCAATTCTCTCTGAATTGCAAAATTTATTTTCGCTCTGAAATAAATTTCAGTCCATTTCTCAGCTTAGGGTAAAACCTATACGAATCCTTCTCATTTACATCCTATTGTATACCTTGAAAGTAAAAACGTGTTGCCATAGAAATCCAGCCTGCCAAAGGTAATGTGTAAGCCATATCTACCTCATATATATTCCGTTCTTTATTTTCCCTGCGATCAGAAGAAATGTATTCAGGGCCATTTGACCAGAATTATCTTTGAATTGATGAGTTTTTTCTTCTTTCCTTCAAGGAAGCTGAAGGCAATATTTTACGTGCTGGGAGGTTGAAGAGGAGAGAAAATGGAAGAGACTTTTCGCATAGATTTCTTTTTATATACCTGGTTCAGTACTAAGTTTATCCATGTGGTTTTATTAGATATATTTTCAAATATAACTGATTATCATTTTATTGTAATTCATTAGAAATGATGTTAAATTAAATAACCATTGGGTAATTATGATTTTTTTAATATAATTCGTATTATTTGAAGTACGGTTAAATAATATAATAGAGTCACCCAAACTGTAGCTTCATTTTATATTTTAATAGCTTTATTTTTATAAAATTAACCGAAAGACATTTTTCTATTGTTCTAAAATTAATCTTTTTAAAAATTTATATATTTTGCGAAAGTAGTAGAACATATGATAACTGAGTGATTAGTGCTTTGGCGCTCCGTGCCTCAGGTTTTGGGTTCGAGACCCAGCAGTGACATGAATGTTTGTAGTGACTTAGAATTCACTTTAAACAGCAGGTTCCAGTCTAATATGACTGTAGAGAATTGGTTGTAGGGCGAACAACCCAACCTAGTGAAAAAAAAACCCATCTCTTTTCTCGAAATCTGCCAGTAGGCAGACGGCCTTGATCCACCATGGGACTGTTGCGCCATTGAAGAAGAAAACTTAATAATTGTAGACAATGAGTTTTGAAGATATCTAAATATTATTCCCGATATTCAGATTATAAATAGATTAGAAATGAAAGCGGAAACAATTTTCAACTTGAAACCACTTCACTGCTAGACCACCCACAAAAGGCTGAGACGCTAATATTCAAGCTAATTCCTGACAGAGAAAGCATGATATTCTCATCAGGGAATAACTTTTTCAAAATTTCAATGGCTCGCCAAGAACATTCTAGACCTAAACAGTCTTGCAACATACTAAACTACCTACGTCTTGTTTAGGCCATTGAATTAGTTAAAGAATCGTAGTTGCAGCACCCATATATTCTGAAATCCATTACTCTATTCTGCGCTACTCTTTTCTGTTCTGTTCTGTTCTGTTCGATTCGATGTTCTGTCTGTCTAGGGCATGATGGGACTTCACTTATAGTATAGAATGGAACTATTTGAAATATATCATCCAATTCTATCTGAATTCAAAATTTATTTTCACACTGAAATATATTTAAGTCCATTTTTCAGATTAGGATGAAACCTATTCGAATCCTTCTCATTTACAACGCACTGTATCCCTCGGAAACTGACTTGAAAGTAAAAACGTGTTGCCATAGAAATCCCGACTGCCAAAGGTAATGCGCAAACCATATCTAACTCATATATATTCCGTTCTTTATTTATCCCCCGCTTAGAAGAAATGTATTCCTGGCCATTTGACCAGAATTATCTTCGAATTGATGAGTTTTTTCCTTCCTTCAAGGAAGCTGAAGGCAATATTTTACGTGCTGGGATGTTTAAGAGCAGAGAAAATGGAAGAGACTTTTCGCATAGATTTCTTTTATACACCTATTTCGGTACTAAGTTTATCCGTGTTGTTTGATTACATTATACTATTATATTTATACAGTACATTATATACATACAGTACATTATATTTTCAGATATAACTGATTATCGTTTTAATGAACTAGAAATGATGAGTTAAATTAAGTAATCATTAGGTAATTATGATTTTTTTAAATATTTCCGTATTACTTGAAAGTTGTTGTTGTTTCTTATCCCACTTGGCTGGCCAAGCCCACGAGCCCGTACGTACTCACGATTGAAGGGGAAGGAAGCAGTTTCTGTTCTGATGGAGCACCCGTAGGTAGAAGTGTGACTTTGGCTCCGTGACGCTCTAAGAGTCATAGGAGACCGGGACCTACGGTTTAAAGTGGATTCCGAACCACTACAAACATCCATGGCACAACCGGGATTTGAACCCTAAACCTGTGGCATCGAGCGCCAGAACGCTAGACACTCGGCCATTCAGGTCCCAAGTTTGCCAACAGCACGCGGTGTTCCCAGGTGGTCACCCACCCAAGTACTGACCACGCCCAATGATGCTTGACTTCGGTGATCTAACGAGAACCGGTATATTCAGCATGGTATGACCGTTGGCTATTTACTTGAAGTAATCATATAATATAAAAATATAATGAAAACTATTTTCAGATATCTAGCTGTACATTTTACTATTTTGATTTTTATAGCTCGATTTTATATTTTTTATAGCTTTATTTTTATCAAATTTACTGAAAATAATTTTTTATTGTACTAAAATTACTTTTTTAAAAAATCTATATTTCATGAAAATGGTAGTACATGTAGGTTCTGAAGGCCGAGTGATTAGTGCCCGGTGCCACAAGTTATGAATCATTTTTCGTATTCTGTTTGGTTATTTTTACTGTTAAATGAGCAAAATACTTTAATCAAAGATATAGGTTATCTCAAATGCAATACTTTCGTATGTTACTAAAATGAAATAGTCTGATGGCCGAATGGCTATAATTCTGACGCTCAGTGCTACAGGTTTTGGATTCGAGACCCAACGGTGTCATGAGTGTTTATAGTGGTACGGAATCCACTTTAAACCGTAGGTACCGATCTAATATGATTGTTATGCGTAGGGATGGCAAGCCTACCCCTTAAAAAGGAAAAGCATCTCCTCTCTTGAAATCTGCCAGTTCACTGACAGCCTTGGCCCACCATGGGACTGTTGCTCCTCTGAAGAAGAAAAAGGAATAATTGTAAACAATGAGTTGCGAAGGTGTCTAAATATTATTATCCATATTTAGCTTATAAATAGATTAGAAATGAAAGGTGATACAATGTTCATATTGTAGCCATTTTGTCTGCTATACCACCCACATATCTCTGAGACATTGATATTCTAGCTAGTTTCACAAAGAGAAAGCAAGAAACTCTCACTATTTATTAATTTTCTCAAAACTTCAATGGCTCCACAAGAACATTCTAGACTTTAAACAGCTACCTACTGCTTGGTTAGGTGATTAGGTTAAAGAATCGTAGTTGTAGCAACCAATTATTCTTAAAAACCATTACTGTATTCTATTTGACGTTCTGTCTGTCTAGGCAATGACGGGACTTTACTTATAGAATTGAATGGAGCTATTTGAAATATATCATCCAATTCTCTCTGAATACAAAATTTATTTCGCACTGCAATAGATTTAAGTCCATTTCTCAGATTACGGTAAAACCTATTCGAATCCTACTCATTTACATCCTATTGTATCCATTGAAAGTAAAAACGTGGTGCCATAGAAATCCAGCCTGCCAAAGGTAATGTGTAAGCCATATCTACTCATATATATTCAGTCCTTTATTTCTGACCGCGCTCAGAAGAAATGTATTCGTGGCCATTTGACCAGAATTATCTTTGAATTGATGAGTTTTTTCTTCCTTCCTTCAAGGAAGCTGAAGGTAATATTTTATGTGCTGGGAGGTTTAAGAGGAGAGAAAATGGAAGAGACTTTTCGCATAGTTTTCTTTTATACATACCTAGTTTAGTACTAAGTTTATACGTGGGGTTTTATTAGATATATTTGAAGATATAACTGATTATCAGTTTAATAATTTAACTCATTTCTAATTTATTAATCATTAAGTAATTGAGATTTAAAAAAAAAATTCGTATTATTTGAAGTACAGTTCTGCAGTTCAGTTCTGAAGAAGTTTAAGTTTCAGTTTCAGTTCTGATTTGAAGTACAGTTCTACTGAGTACAGTGAAGTATAATATAAAAATATCACCCAAACTAAAGCTTTATTCTATATTTTTATAAAATTATCCGAAAGACATTTTTCTATTGTTACAAAATTAATCTTTTTAAATGCTATATTTTATTAAAGTAGTAGAACATTTGGTACATGATGATCGAGTGTCTAGCAGGCTGGTGCTCGGTACCACAGGTTTCGGGTACCAGTCCCGGCGGTGCCAAGAATATCTCTAGCTATTCATAATCCATTTTAAACCGTAGGTTCCAGTCTAATATGACTGGTGGGCGTATGGCCGATAATTCTGCCCCGTAAACTGAAAAGCCTCTCCTGTCTCGAAATCTGCCAGTAGGCAGCCGGCCTTGGCCAACCATGAGACTGTTGCGCCATTAAAGAAATGAATAATTGCAAGCAGTGAGTTGAGATGGTGTAAAAATATTATTCTCAATGTCCAGATTATAAATAGGTTAGAAATGAACGCGGGAACAATTTTTCATTTGTATCCATTTTCTCTGCTAGACCACCCACATAGCGCTGAGACACTTTCTCAAAACTACAATGGCCCAACAAAAAATTTCTAGACTCTACGTTTTGTTTAGGCCATTGAGTATGTTAAAAATCGAAAGACTTATACTGAAAAACCATTACTCTATTCCATTCCAAATTATGTCTGACTGGGCAATGACGGAACTTTACTTATAGTATTAAATAGAGATATTTGAAATATATCATCCAATTCTCTCTGAACTCAAAATTTATTTTCGCACTGAAATAGATTCAAGTCCATTTCTCAGCTTACGGTAAACTCTATTCGAATCCTTCTCATTTACAACCCGCTGTATCCCTCGAAAGTGACTTGAAAGTAAAAACGTGTTGCCCTAGAAATCCCGCCTGCCATAGGTAATGCGTAAAACCATATCTACCTATATATATTCCGTTCTTTATTTTCCTCCCGCTTAGAAGAAATATATTCGTGGGCATTTGACCAGAATTATCTTCGAATTGATGAGTTTTTTCCTTCCTTCAAGGAAGCTGAAGGCAATATTTTACATGCTGGGAGGTTTAAGAGGAGAGAAAATGGAAGAGACTTTTCGCATAGATTTCTTTTATATACCCGGTTTAGTACTAAGTTTATCCGTGTGGGTTTATTAGATGTATTTTCAAGTATATTTGATTATCATTTTAATGAATTAGAAATGATGAGTTAAATTAAATAACCAATAGCTAATTATGATTTTTTAAAATATTTTCGTATTACTTGAAGTATAGTTGTCATATAAAATAAAAATATCATGGAAACAATTTTCAGAACAATTATTTATCTATTTTCCTTTTTATTGTTTCCCTTTATATTTTTATAGCTTTATTTTTTACAAAAATTTTCCGAAAATCGTTTTTTTATTTACTAAAATTACTTTGTAAGAAAAATCTATATTTTATGAAAAAAATAGAACATATGGGGTTTGTTGGCCGAATGACAAGCGCTCTGGCGCTTGATACCACAAGTTTTGGGTTCGAGACAAGGCGGTATCATGGATGTTTATAGGGGTTCTTAATCCACTTTAAACTATAGGTCTCGGTTCAATATGACTGTAGAGCGTTGGGCATATGGCTGGCAACCCTACATCATAAAAAGAAAAACTCCTGTACCGAAATTTGACAGTAAGCAAACGCCTTGGCCGACTAAAGGGCTGTTGCACCATTGGAGATGAAAAAAAATTAATAATTGTAAGCAATGAGTTGCGAAGGTATTTAAATATTATTTTAGATATCCAGATTATAAATAGATTAGAAATGAACGGGGATACAACATTCATATTGTAACCGTTTTCTCTGCTATACCACCCATATAGCGCTGAGGCACTGATATTCAAGCTAGTTCCGCAAAGATTCCAAAATTCTCACTAAAGAATAATTTTCTCAAAACTTCAATGTCTCGACATGTACGTTTTAGACTCTGTACAACTGACTACGTCTTCTTTAGTCCATTGATTGTAGTAAGTAGAAATGAATAGTACATTGAAAGTAATGTAAGTCTAAATTATCATTACCGACCCGCCTAGGCATCCGGTTCAAGAAAGTAATGTAAGTAACAAAAAGTAAGGCAGTAACGAAAGAAACGTAAGTAGAAATGAATACTACATTGAATGTAGTTAAAGAATCGTAGTTGCAGCAATTTATTATTTAAAAAGAAAACACTACTCTACTCTATTCTATTCCATGTTATGTCCGTCTAGGGCATGACGGCACTTTACTTGTAGTATTGAAGGAAGCTATTTGAAATATATCATCCAATTCTCTCTGAATTCAAAATTTATTTTCACACCGAAATAGATTCAAGTCCATTTCTCAGCTTAAGGTAAAACCTATTCGAATCCTTCTCATTTACAACCCGCTGTATGCCTTGAAAGTAAAAACGTGTTGCCATAGAAATCCCGCCTGTCAAAGGTAATGCGTAAACCATATCTACCTCATATATATTCAGTTCTTTATCCCCCCCACCCCTTAGAAAAAATGTATTCAGGGCCATTTGACCAGAATTATCTTCGAATTGATGAGTTTTTTTCCTTGCTTCAAGAAAGCTTAAGGCAATATTTTACGTGCTGAGAGGTTTAAGAGGAGAGAAAATGGAAGAGACTTTTCGCATTCTTTTTTTTTTTTTTTTTTATTGTACTAAAATTACTTTTTTAAAAATCTATATTTTATGAAAATAGTAGACGGTATGCGGCCTGTTGGCCGAGTGACTAGCGCTCGGTGCCATAGGTTACGAGTCATTTTTTATAATTTGTTTGGTTATTTTCACTGTTAAATGAGCAAAAATACTTTAAATAAAAATATACATTGTTTCAAATGCAGTAATTTCGTATGATACTAAAATTAAGTGGTCTGATGGCTGAGTCACTAGAACTCAAACACTCGGTGCCACAGGTTTCGGGTTCGAGTCGCGGTTGTGACATGGATGTTTGTAGCTGTTCAAAATCTACTTTAAATCGTACGTTCGTGTCTAATATGACTGTTGGTCATAGGGCTGACAAATCTACCCCTAAAAAGAAACATCTCCTGTTTCGAAATCTGCCAGTACGCAGACGGCCTTGGCCCACTATGGGGCTACTGCACCATTGAACATTTGGTTTGGTTTGTTGCTCTACGATCACTTTGTGTACACTTTAGGCTCATTGAAAAAGAAAAAAAAAATGAATAGTTGTAGACAATGAGTTGGCGAAGGTATCTAAATATTATTCTCGAAATCTAGCTTATAAATAGATTAGAAATGAATGGGGATACAACTGGATTCATGTTGCAGCCAATATTGTAGTGGAACTACTGGATTCATATTGTAGCCATTTTCTGTGCTAGACCACCCACATATCGCTGAAATACTAATATTCAAGTTAATTCCAGACAGAGAATGCAAGAAATTCTCACTAAAGAATACTTTTCTCAAAACTTCAATGACTCGACAAAAACTTTCTAGACTATAAACAACTGCCTACGTCTTCTTTAGGTCATTGTATTAGTTAAAGAATCGTAGTTGCAGCAATCTTAAATTCGGAAATCCATTACTCTATTCACTCGACTCAATTCTATTCTATTCCATTCGATGTTCTGTCGGACTAAGGTGTGATGGGACTTCACTTATAGTAGTGAAGGAAGCTATTTGAAATATATCATCCCATTCTCTCTGAATACAAAATTTTATTTTCACATTGAAATACATTTAAGTCCATTTCTCAACTTAGGGTAAAATCTATTCGAATCCTTCTCATTTACAACCCGTTGTATCCCTCGGAAACTGACTTGAAAGTAAAAACGAGTTGCCATAGAAATCCCGCCTGCCAAAGGTAATGCGTAAACCATATCTAGCTCATATATATTCCGTTCTTTATTCCCCCCTTAGAAGAAATGTATTCATGGCCATTTGACCAGAATTATCTTCGAATTAATGAATTTTTTCCTTCCTTCCTTCAAGGAAGCTGAAGGTAATATTTTACGTGCTGGGTAGTTTAAGAGGAGAGAAAATGGAAGAGACTTTTCGCACAGATGTCTTTTATATACCCGGTTTAGTACTAAGTTTATCCGTGTGGACATCTTCAGATATAATTGATTATCATTTTAATGGATTAGAAATGACGAGTTAAATTAAGTAATCATTAGGTAATTATGATTTTATTATTTGAAGGTAATTTTTCGTATTATTTGAATACAGGCTTATCATATATACTTATTTATTCAAGTACAGTTATGTAATATAAAAATATGACCCAAACTATTTCCAGATGTAAAGCTATACATTTTACTATTTTCATTTTTACAGCTTTATTTTTAAAATTTACAGAAAAACATTTTTTATTTTTATAAAATTACGCTTTTTAAAAAATCTATATTTTTTAAAATAGTAGAATATATGGGTCCTCATGGCCGAATGACTAGCACTCTGGTGCTCGGTGGAACTGTTTTCGGGTTCGAGTTCCGGCGGTGTCATGAATATTTGTAGTGGTTCCGAATCCACTTTAAAACGTAGGTTTTGTTCTAACATACTGTAGAGCGTGGGGCATAGGATTGACAACTCTACCCCCTACAAAGAAAACATCTCCTGTCTCGAAATCTGCCAGTAGACAGACGAGCTGCCCACCATTGGTGAAAGTGAAGAAGATTTGGTTTGGCTTGCATCTCTACGGTCATTTTGTGCCCACTTTAGGCTAATTGGACCGACACATACAGTTTAACGTGGATTCCGAACTTCTAACAAACATCCATGCCACAGCCAAGATTCGAACTTGAAGTTGTGGTATCAAGAGCCAGAACGATAATCAATTAGGCTGGCTTTAATCTTCAGGCTGCCCATTGAAGAAAAAAAATGGGTAATTGTAGACAATGAGTCGCAAAGGTGTCTAAATATTATTCTCGATATCCAGGTTATAAATGGATTGGAAATGAATTCTTAGGCTATTTCAACTCGTAGCCATTTTCTCTTCTAGACCACCCACATAGCGATGAGACATTGATATTCAAGCTAGTTCTTGAAGGAGAAAACAAGAAATTCTCACCAGGGAATAATTTTCTCAAACCTTCAATGACAAGACTCGTCAAGAACATTCTAGGCTCTAAACAACTGTCCACGTCTTCTTTAGGCCATTGAATGTAGTAAGTAGAAAGGAATTATCGTATAAAGTAGAAATGAATAGTACATTGAATGCAATGTAAGTTAACGTAACGTAAGGTAAGGTAAGGTAAGGTAATAACGAAAGAAACGTAAGTAGAAATGAATATTACATTGAATGTAGTATAAAGAATCGTAGGAGCAGCAACCTATTATTTTAAAAAGGCCATTACTCTATTCTATTCCATGTTATGTCTGTCTAGGGCATGACGGAACTTTACTTATAGTATTGACTAGAGCTATTTGAAATATATCATCCAATTCTCTCTGAATTCAAAATTTATTTTCTCACTGAAATAGATTTAAGTCCATTTCTCAGCTTAGGGTAAAACCTATTCGAATCTTTCTCATTTACAACCAACTGTATCCCTCTGAAACTGACTTGAAATTAAAAACGTGTTGCCATAGAAATCCAGCCTTCCAAAGGTAATGCGTCAACCATATCTACATCATATATATTCCGTTCTTTATTTTCCCTCCGCTTAGAAGAAATGTATTCCTGGCCATTTGACAAGAATTATCTTTGAATTGATGAGTTTTTTCCTTCCTTCAAGGAAGCTGAAGGCAATATTTTACGTGCTGGGAGGTTTAAGAGGAGAGAAAATGGAAGAGACTTTTCGCATTCGTTTTTTTTATATACTACCTAGTTTGGTACTGAGTTTATCCGTGTGGTTTTATTAGATATATTTTCAGATATAACTGATTGTCATTTTAATGAAATGATGAATTAAATTAAGTAATCGTTAGGTAATTATGATTTTTTAAAAATATTTTCGTACTACTTGAAGTGCAGGTATCATAAAATATAAAAATATCATGAAAACTATTTTCACTTATCAAGCAATACATTTGACTATTTTTATTTTTATATCTTTATTTTACATTTTTTATAGTTTTATTTTTGTGAAATTTACAAAGAAAACATGTTTTATTGTTCTAAAATTAATCTTTTTAAAAATCTATTTTATGAAAATAGTAGAATATATGAGGCCTGATTATCATCAGAATGCTTCAGAATGACTTGCTCTCTAGCGCTCTGGGCCACAACTTTTGGGTTCGAGTCCCAGCGGTGCCATGCATGCTGGTAGTGTCTCGTAATCCACTTTAAACCGTAGGTTCCTGTCTAATATGACTGTTAGTCGTAGGGCTGGCAACCCTAACTATTAAACAAAAACCATCTTGTGTTTTGAAATCTGTCAGTAGCAGGCTGCATTTACCCATCATGGGCTGTAGTGCCAGGGAGTTATTTTCTTATTTCAGTATATATTCTATTAATTATGTTGATCAAACTTTGTTTAGAATTATACTTAAATTGATTAAAATTTATACTTATTTGTGATAGGGGATATAATAAATTACATTGCAGGCATACATATTTAACATTACATTACATATCAGACATTGCATATTTCATTACAATACATATCAGACATTACATATTTCAATATTATATTCTAAATATCTCAAATATTTTATCTTTCGAAAAACCATTATATATTTCAACACAGGAATCATTTGTTCAGTTAACGTATTGTCCATAAATTCATTAAATTTAATGATAAAAGTTGCTTCAGAATGTCAAACATAATCCATTAGAATGGTGGGAATGAGTTTAATGCCTTAATCTTATTTAATAAATCTTAGAATGCTTATCTACAGAAACTTATTTAATAAATCTTAGCATGTTTATCTTCCGAATCTTATTTAATAAAATGCAATGTTATCAAATTTTACTTGTTTTAAACCAACACATGTCATTTATAAAAGTTATAATATGTTGTAATCATTTTCAAGTTTACTCGATTTTTAAAACATCAGTTCCAGAGCATGCTACCAGAGATCTATTTTAGGTTTACTCGTGGAGTTTTATTGCATACATTTTCAAGTAATTATCATTACATTGTAAGAAAGCCAGACTCGTGGTTCGACGGTAACGTGCGCATCTGGTGAGCTTTAAGTCTTCGTTAATCAGCCTACCAGGTGGGAGTTTTCCAGGTTTTCTCCCATAAGATACCCACATTCGGAGTAGTTCTCTCTAAAAGTCCTTCTGGAATGCATTGTTTACCTTCTTCAGTGACTCGGAGCCAAGTCAGAGTTCTAGTTACTAGTGCTCCATCACAATACGAGTTTTCCCCTTTCCCTTTATCCATGAGTAAACTACTCATGGGATAATCGTCCCTCCCTGACAGACTCTGAGGATTAGTCACAACAACAGTATTGTAGGAGATAGAAAATAAAATCAATTTATTTAAATCATTATTGCTTAAATTGATAAATAAGTGATGTCTATAAAATATAGCTACTATAGTCTTCGTAAATAACGTTGCTTAATTGCAAATAAACGTTTATTTACTTAAAAATTTCTTAGGGGCACAGAAATTTTATTGACTTCGTCAATAACATTTGGTTCAATTTGTCATCAACAAATAGACTTAACTAATTTATTAAAACATTCCCTCTTCCCATTCTCAAAGTAATAGCTTTATACCACAAGCATTCCACTAAAGGCGTAAATGAGTAAATATGAGAACAATCACGTTCCTTAAATAAATGCTTATTGTATTTATAAGTGAACTCTAATGAGTTTAACAGCTAACTGGTGTGTGTTGTCTATATTATGAGTTGAAAAGAATTAATTGAAGGGCAGATTTGTAGCGTTTGTGAATATTTCAATTTTAAAGTTTATTAATTAGTTATTAATACTTTGACTTTAGTCATAAGATTCGAGATAGATTCTTGTTTGATTTTGATTGCTGTTGTTTAACATAGTAATGTTCAATATAAAAACTGCTCTTTTTTTTTATCTCTTTTTCTGGTATTTATTCGCAATGCTTGTAAATAATTAACAATTTTTAAAGTGTGTCTTTATTTTATGTATTGTGACTTATCTTATTTTGATAAGTCACAATACATCAACTAAAGGCTGATTAACATTAGGCCCAATCCAGAAATTCTCAGATTTATGGTGAAGAAGAAGAAATTATAGTTGCCTGTGATCAAACCGAAGTAGCAATAGTCTTGAAATATGTCTTTGTTAAAAAATGTGACGAATGGAATACCTTTCTGGATGACTTTCATAAACAATTGTGTCATATTTTTCTGTTGTATTGAAGAATACTCATGAAACTCGTATTGCCAGTCTAATAGTTGATGTGAATCCTTTTGTCGTCGGATCTTTTAATTCTTGAATGCAGTGTATTACTAATATTATCAATAGCAAGAAAAAAACTCTTGTCCTATTGCATACAACCTTATATGTGTTCAGTGTATTCCTTCTGCTGAATGTATCGATGATTCTGTGTAGGTAATTGTGTATGAATTAATATATTTTTCTATAGAAATAGATTTTATTAGAGTGCATCATTAGAGAAGAGAAGAAATGAATACTTTTATTTAAATTTTTTTTAAACATCACGTTTATTCGAATCACAATTTGTGATAGTTTAACAGAAAGCGTAGATTAGTTTAACAGACAGCTCTTCCGTCTAAATCCAAGATTTTAAAACCCTTAATAGTGATTATAAAAATACTACAAAATGAGAAGGCAATAAATTGAAAACTATTAATATTTTAATAATTAACTTTCTATAATTTTCTTAATGTCTGCAGTGTTTTGGTTGTATGAAATTGGACTGATGAACTACAAGCATCTTCAAAAGTAATCTTGTCTGTGGCTCATATATGCATATTATACACTGAAGTGACAAAAGTCATGGGATACCTCTTAATATCGTGTCGGCCCTCCTTTCGCCCGGCGAAGTAACTCGACGTGGCATGGACTCAACAAGTCGTTGGAAGTCTTCTGCAGGAATATTGAGCCATGCTGTCTCGATAGACGTCCATAATTGTGAAAGCGTTGATGGTGCAGGATTTTGGGCACGAACAGACCTCTCGATGATGTCCCATAAATGCTCGATGGGATTCATGTCGGGCGATCTAGGTGGCCAGATCATTCGTTGGAATTGCCCAGAATGTTCTTCAAACCAATCGCGAACAGTTGTGGCCCGGTGACATGGCGCATTGTCATCCATAAAAATCCCATCGTTGTTTGGGTACATGAAGTCCATGAATGGCTGCAAGTGATCTCCAAGTAGCTGAACATAAGCATTTCCAGTCAATGTTCGGTCCAGTCGCACCAGAGGACCAAGTCCATGCCATGAAAAAACAGCCCACACCATTACGGAGCCACCACCAGCTTGAACAGTGCCTTGCTGACAGTTTGGGTCCATGGCTTCGTGGGGTCTGCGCCACACTCGAACCTTACCATCAGCTTTTACCAACTGAAATCGTGACTCATCGGACCAGGCCACGGTTTTCCATTCATCTAGGGACCAACCGATATGCTCACGTGCCCACGAGAGTCGCTGCAAGCTATGTCGTTCTGTCAGTAAAGGCACTCGAGTCGGTCTTTTGCTGGAATAGCCCAAGAAGGCCAAATTTCTCCGCACAGTTCTAACAGACAAGTCCCTTGTACGTCCCACATTGATTTCTGCGGTTATTTGACGCAGTGTTGCTTGTCTGTTAGAATTTACGACTCTTTGCAGACGTCGCCGGTCTCGGTCGTTAAGTGCAGGCGGTCGACCACTGCGATGTCCATGGTGGGATGTTATGCCTGAAATTTCATACTCTCGGCACACTCTTGACACAGTGGATCTGGGAATGTTGAATTCCCTAACGATTTCCGAAATGGCATGACCCATGCGTCTAGCTCCAACTAACATTCCGCGTTCAAAGTCTGTTAATTCCCGTCGTGCGGTCATCATCACGTCAAAACCTCTTCACATGAATAACTTGAACAGAAATGAAAGCTCTGCGAAAGCACTGCGCATTTATACCTGTTCTACGCGATGCTACTGCCATCTGAAAATTTGCATATTGCTATCCCATGACTTTTGTCACTTTAGTGTATATGTGACTTTGTTAAAAACATTCCTGCATAGGGCTTAAAAAGGTATGAAAGGCATCTAAATAAGTGTCAAGGGAGGAAAAACTTATATCCGCTTTTGGGAATCTAAGAAAGAAATACGGTAAGGTATCCTATATCCCAATTCTAGGGAAAAAATGATAGAATTGCATTCTTACTAACGAGTATTGGCAACTGGGAAGGAGTGCAGAAAAAGATCCTTATATGCTCTTCTATGAACCTAGGAAACAATAATGAATGAACTAAGATACTGTTTCTGGTTAATATGGAAAGAGTGTTGGAAGTATGTTCAACATGATGTTTCTGGGGAGTGTTAGGTACAGATTTAGTACAAGTACCAGTTCACCAAGGACAAATGCTGACCCATAAAAAGGAGAATCAATAATGAAAGGGCCCATCATCTGGTCATATAGGAAAGAGTGTTGGGAGGATGTTCTAAATGATGTTTCTGGGGAGTGTTTGGTACAGATTGTAAGTTCACCAAGTCTAAATGCTGACCAATAAAAAGGACTAGGAAACAATAACAGTAGGACACCCCAGAGTGTAATCTAGGGTGTTGGAAAGATGTTCTAAATGATGTTTCTGGGGAGTGTTTGGTACAGATTGTAAGTTCACCAAGTCTAAATGCTGACCAATAAAAAGGACTAGGAAACAATAACAGTAGGACACCCCAGATGCGGTTTCTGGTAATCTAGGAAATAGTCTTGGAAAGATGTTCTAAATGATGTTTCTGGGGAATGTTTGGTACACATTGAAAGTTCATCAAAGATAAATGGTAACCCAATGGCTATTCTAGTCAAATGGATTAGCGAATTAGTGGATGAACACAAAGAATTCTTCCACATTGGAAAAATATAAACTCTCTTCATAATAGTAATTAATTTCGAACTAGATATTTGAAAACTTGAATAAATCGAAAGTAACCGTTTCATTTGTTTTTAGTTATCTATTAAGAACTTAATAAATTTTTAATTTATATGTACATACATTAAATAACAAGATAAAACCTACAAAAGAAATTACCATTTCTATATCATAATCAAACTAATATGCATCATAAAAAATCAAAATAATTATAATGTGCAATCTTCCGTTAACTAGTCAGTACAATGATATGCCACCCACAGTTATGGAGCTTGATCAGAAAGCACAGTGTTCATTTAATAG
Organism: Caerostris darwini; assembly: GCA_021605075.1. Classification (NCBI taxonomy): domain Eukaryota; kingdom Metazoa; phylum Arthropoda; class Arachnida; order Araneae; family Araneidae; genus Caerostris; species Caerostris darwini. Next base: position 144,793 of record BPLQ01000028.1, on the reverse strand, counting down.
TGCTTTCTCTTTCTTAAATAATAAAAAAACAAAGGAAAAAGTTTCCACCAGAAAAAATCCCTTTACTTTCTTATCATCATTTGAATTACAAAGGAATTCCATAGCTTAATCGAAAATGCAAATAGGCCGAGGTCCCGTTGTGATTTGCTAGTTTTTTATCTAAGCAGTTCTTCTGTCTAGGAGTTATCTAAGAAGATATTATGCAAATGATTTTTGTGTAAACAAATCAAGCAGAAGAATGTCATTTGTATTGATTAAGGGATTTATGAAACCTCTCTTTTTATTTTATATATAAGCTTCATTTTGATGGTTGAATGGTATATTTTATAAGTTTTTTAATCTGTGTTTTTAACAATCGCTATGCAAATTTAAACATATTAACATTTTTCTGACACAAAAGTGTTTATTTTGAAATATGTTAATGATTCAAAAAAAATGTGCTTGGACTGTATAATGGATTTTAGTTTAAATTATAGCTTCAAGATGGTGTAAATATGTTTATACGTTTAAAAATGATGGGTTCGTTGGAAATTTGGGTTTTTTCACTATTGATGTTATTATTTACTTTGATTTATGCATACTGACTTAAGGAGATAAAATGCCATACAAAATATACTGAAATTTTATTCTGTTACTATACATTAAATGTACAACAAACCATACACCATTCAAAAATGTTTCTTCTTGTTGTTAAGACTTTTTAAATTATTGAACTTAAAATAAATAAATTTAATGTATTTATTTATTTAGATTCAATAATATTTATTGTATTTAAATTATATAAATTTGTTCTTTTACGAAATGCTCAATATAATTGAATATTTCTATGTTGTTGTGATTATTTATTTTTATTTATGCACAATGGTTTAATATTTGTAAGGAATTTGAGGTGGTGTATTATTTATAGAAGACTAAATTTATTGTAAGACCATGTATATTATTTAAAAGTCTTTTAACCTTTCATTTGTGCTAAATTTAGTAACTACTATATATTATAATCCTAGGAAAGAAAATAAATCTCAAGATGAAAATACATTTTATAACATGCAGTATATCATTAATACGAAGTTGCAATAATATTTAATTTTAACTTCATTTTACAGAATTTTCTACTTAATAGCATTTTTTAACATGGCACAATGAATTCAAAAAAAAAAAGTAAGATTAATTTTTTTTGATAGACTTTTAAATTTGACTCTTGATATTGAATTTTAAATTTAATTTTTAAAATCCTAAAGAAAAAAAAACCTAAATTTGTTGTGGTATGGGTACGGGCAACCAGATTGTAACTGGATGTGGTTGAGTTGATATACTTGAGGCACAGATTTGAGAACTCGGATTTATTTGCATATACAATTGGAGGCATACAATATATAACGCATTTCAAAAAAAGATTATCAATTCGTGGAAAGATTCCACTTCTAAACCAAAAACCCGAAATTCTTCTACTCACAGGGTGCGCGAAATATACTACCTCTCTGGATGAGAGTTTGCAAGCCAACTAATGCGCCGGAATATGCTAAATACTAGGATGTGAGACTATAAACTAATTCTTTCATAGCGGTAGAGCAGGTTGCGCTGTACTTCCTCTCGGGTGAGAGTCTCGAGACCGACTGACAATTTGTCCTGAACGCCAAAAGGGCGGCTCTCTTGCCAGAGTGTGAGAGGGAGCACGATTACAAATTCAATAATTTGTGTATTATAAATGAAGAAAAAAATTATTTTAAACTAAATTATGAATGCTCATTTATATTGATATTTTTAAATAACGTGATTCATATGTTGATGATACATTTCCAAATGTATTTCAGTAGTTGAATTAAGCAAAATCATTAAATAAGTTATTATATTTTAGTTAAATAACTCAATTTCTTATATCTAAATACTTATACTTAAACTCTACGCTAAATTATTTTTTGTTTTACAGTTGCTTCTGCTGAAAACTCCTTTACTTTATGCATGCCAACTGTTTTCCAATAATATAAAAGTATTTTGTTTTAGAAAAAACTTTTTCAAAATCAGATTATTATAATTATTAATTCCAGATTGCACACTGAATATCTAATAATAATATAAAATAGTAAACGCAATTGATTAAAATTAGAATAATACCCAAAATTGCATTTTAACATTCAAGCTAAAATAATATTTATTGTTTTTTTTTTTTTTTTTATAATTGAATGAAATATAATTTATCATAATTAAACGCATTTAACTAATTTTCGCTATTATTTCTCATGAAATCTTTACTTGTGTCAACAGATATTTTTAAAGAATTCTTTGGAAAAAATAAAATTTTTACCAGACAAATTGTTATAATTATCCGTTTGTACTTTATCCAGAAACAAACTGCGCAATGAACATCTGGCACTTTTCAAAGTTTCAACTCCATAAAATTAAAGCTAATGACTCGTTCCTTACCGAATTAAGACTTTTGCTTTATGTAACAGATGATGAATTCGGGATTACAGTCTTTGCTATTCTGCCATTTTTATTTAATCACCAGTAAACTTTAAGGAAAAAGTCTTTGATATTTGTTGAACGTTTTGTGAATAATAAAATGTTCCGTTAACAAGATTTTTCAGATAATTTATTTAAGTTTGGGTTTTTTTTTTTTTTTTAAAGGTTTCTGATTATTCCTTAAATAAAATAGAAACGTGATTTGGATTTAAAGTCTAGCTTTTCTTCTTTTGAATACAAATAATAGTTATAAATTTGGAATGGTTTTACAGAAAAATGGTTTTAAAATGGTTTTACAGAAATAATATATATGTTTAAAATGATACACGAAGTTTCAAAAGATTTTATTAAGTAGAAAATATGGCAATAAAAATGTTTTGTTATTAATGTTTGGACTTTCATTTTTAAATATATATAAATAAAATATTTTTTCAAAATGGTAATTTGTAAAACTCTGTAGGACATTTATTGCATTTTTAATTCAATTTCTTATTGAATATGCAGGTAAAGTATAACCTACTTTTTGTTAACGATTCAAAATTTCCTTAATTTTCACTTAGCATAACTCGCGTGCAGATCTCGCATGAAAATTATCACAGAAAGGTTATGAAAATGTTACTGTTTAATAAGCATAAATATTTTATGGTAATTTTAAGTATAGTGTAAATAATATTAAATTTTAGACGGAAACAATTGATTAATGTCTAAAAATTCTGCTATTTATTTTATTTATCAGACCCTATGCTTACTATTGTGCCCAAAAAGTAAGAATAATGACCTTGAATAAATTTTAACATTCAATCTAGCGTAATATATATTATACTTTTTGTTCATTTTTGAATGAAATATAATTTATCATAATTACATCTCATTTAGCTAATTTTCGCTATTATTTCTTATGACAGCTGTACTTGTGTCAAGCGATATTTTCAAAGTATTCTTTGGAAAAAATAAAATTTTACCAGACAAATTGTTATAATTATCCGTTTGTACTTTATACAGAAACAAATTGCGCAATGAACATCTGGCACTTTTCAAAGTTTCAAATCCATAAAATTAAAGCTAATGACTCGTTCCTTACCGAATTAAGACTCTTTTTGCTTTATGTAGCAGATGATAAATTCGGGATTACAGTCTTTGCGATTCTACCATTTTTATTTAATCACCAGTAAACTTTAAGAAAAAGTCTTTGATATTTGTTGAACGTTTTGTGAATAATAAAATGTTTCGTTAACAAGATTTTTCAGATAATTTATTTAAGGTTCTTTTTTTTTTAAAGGTTTCAGATTATTTCTTAAATAAATTAGAAACGTGATTTGGATTTAAAACCCAATTTTTCTTCTTTTGAATACAAATAATGGTTTTTAATTTAGTCTTGCGGAAAGATTATATGCTTAAAATAACTAAAATCTTTCAAAATTTCGTGTATCAAATAGAAAATATGGCAATAAAAATAATGTTTTGTTATTAATGTTTAAAGTTTCAACTTTAAATGAATATCAATAAAATATTTTCCAAATGGTAATTTCTCAAACTCTGCAGGACATTTCTTGCATTTTTAATTGATTTTCTTATTGAATATGCAGGTAAAGCATAGCTTATTTTTATGCTAAGATTCATAAAATTACCTTAAGTTTCACTTAGCTGTTCTCACTTGAAAATTATCAAACAATCTTTCGCAGAATGATTATGAAATTGTTGCTGTTTAGTAAGCATGAATATGTTTATGATAATTTTAAGTATAGTGTAAATAACATAATGTTTTAGAAGGAAACAACTGATTAATATATAAAAATTATGCTATTTATTTATCAGACCCTATGCTTAATTGCTTGAATTTTGTAATTAACTATTTAATAATTATAATGATTCATTATATTATTATTCTGATATAAATAAATAACATGAAATAAAAATGTTTATCTAAGTTTCTGTATCACATATGGAGCTAATTTTATTAACTATTATTCCATTCTTCACAATTACATGACATTGCGCTCAACAATTATTTATTTAACAATATGTAAATGTCTGTAAAGCATTTACATATTGTTAAATATGTAATGTTTAATATTATAAATATGTTTAATATTATTAAATATGTAATGTTAAATATTATAAGTGTTTGAAAGACATTTTTTGCATTGTTATACCATGCATTTAATAAATTATACTAATATTTCTTGATGGAATTAATAATGTAATCCGTTTTTATTTCATAAAATTACACTCAACAATTATGTATTTAACACTTTGCAATTGTTTTACAATATATTTGAAAGATTTTTTTGCACTTATATACAAAATATTTAAAAAACGATACATATATTTCTTGATCAAATTAATTTATTGAAATTAATAATGCATTCCTTTTTTATTTCATTATTTAACTTATTTCGCTTAATCAACCCGTATTTTCATATTTCACAATAAACCTTTATTTAAATACAAATTATTGTATCATTGTGCAGTGTTTAAGAATCGTCACTGTTGACACACACAGATTTTGTTTAATAATATGTCTTCCATTGTGTAACTTTTCTCAACAAATATATAACATTGTTTAATAATAATAAATATAATAATATTTGTTTGTTTGTAATATTTAATAATAATAAATATTATTATTATTTTGTAATTGTTATTATTTAATAATAATAAAGTTATACAATTGTTATATTGTTTAATATATATTTGTAAATTATATTTATTTATTTATTATACGGGGGCATTGTTACTCCGCGTCCGTGGTCAACTTCAAGTTACACGCGCCCACTGGGTAATGCAAAGTGAGTAACGTCTGTGCAGCGCTTGCCTTAAGGCATCCAAGACGTCCATGTCTAAGTGCCAGCTGCATTAGAACAAAAAAAAATATTTATTTATTAATCATGAAATTAATACCTGATTATCATTGAAGTAATCAATACATCATCATTCTCAACAATACATGAATAATTATAAAAAAAACTAGAAAAAAAACCATTTTAGTAAAAACTAATGGTTTTCAACATTTTACTTCAAAATACTAGTTGCAAAATATTTAGAATTCCCATAATACTATTAAACTTACACTCCAGAATAAAAATAACAAACACTGAATACATGCATGCAAAAATTTTGAATAAATTTTTTTATCTCATACTACAAACGAAATATTTTTTTTCCTTTTAAACAAACAAGAGAAACGAGATCCCCTTCATTAATATTCCAAGAAAAATTCAAAAAATTTACCATTTTCCGAAAAGGGATTAAAATGCCATGATTTACCGCCGAAGTTCTTTTTCCATCAATTTCAGGAAGGTTCTACTTATTCTCCTACAGTGAGGTTAAATCCAATTTCGCAGTCCATTTGTTTCCCGAGAATGCACTGAAAAGCACTCATTTGTGTTTTCTAGATTTAGAATAAGATGCCTAATTCCATGATACTTTTCCAAACTGTGCTTATTTTATTTGGATGTAAGAGTTCTTTTTCCATTTAATCATTCTTTACGGATGATTAGGTTTATGAGTAATGGGTATGAGATAATGGAATTTGATGTTATTATTCTAAACTAATGATTTTGATTTTTCCTATTTTAAGAGGACTGTACTATTTGAAAAGGATATAACTTTACAACTATTAAAAATAATGCAAATTAATTTATGTCAATCTTCAGAAGAAACTCGAAGACCTAGACAATAACAATAAAGTATAATTCAAAGTTTATTGATCCTCATAAAACTATGAATTCAGAATTAATGTGCTTGGATGTTATTGTTAACGAATAATTTTAGAATTCTCCTATTTAGTGAAATTTGTACTATTTGAAAAGGAACAAAATTGTACTTTACAACTATTGAAAATAATGCATTTAATTGGTGAATGTGTCTTCAGAAGAAACTCGAAGACTTCGACAAAAACAATAAAATTTAATTCTGAGTTTATAGTTTTATGCTTATCAATAATGTGTTTTGATATTATTGTTCTAAACTAATTTTGGAATTTTTGCTATTTAGTGAGTATTGTTTTATTTGAGAAGAATATAACTTTAAAATTATTAAAAATAATAATATTATTTAATTGATATTAATCTTCAGAAAAATATCAAAGTCTTCGACAAAATCCATAAAGTGTAATACTGAAATATAAATCTTATATATAATATCTTATGTTTGAACAACTAAAACTACTTGTTTTTTGTCACTGTTATACATGGCAGAAGGACACTAAATAGAAAATAAAAACAATATTATGTAAATCAAATGTTATAGTAATCAAATTTAAAACTGTCTTTGAATCTGGGACAAGATGAATTGTTTGAAGACAGTGCAGAACTTGAAAAATCAATCAAATTGAAATATCATTCACCATTCTCATCAATGATTGAATAATTTTAAAATAACTAAAAAAAGCATTTCGTAAAAACTAATGATTTTCAACATTTTACTTCAAAATACTAACAGTAAAATATTTAGAATTCACATAATAATATTAAATTTACACTGATATAACGCATAAAAAATAACAAACACTCAATACATGCATACAAAAATTTTGAATAACGTTTTTATCTCATACAGCAAACGAAATATTTTTTCCTTTTAAACAAACAAGAGAAACGGGATCCCCTTCATTAATATTCCAAGAAAATTTAAAAATTTCCCTTTCCCAAAAATCCGAAAAGGGATTAAAGTGCCCTGATTTAACGCCGAAGTTCTTTTTCCATCAATTTCTGAAAGGTTCTGTTCTTCTGCAATGAGGTTAAATCCAATTTCGCATTCCATTTGTTTCCCGCGAATGCACTGAAAAGCACTCATTTGTGTTTTCTGGATTTAGAATAAGATGCCCAATTCCATGATACTTTTAAAAACTGTGCTTCTGGTATTTTTATTTTGATGCAAGGGTTCTTTTTCATTTAATAATTCTTTCCGGGTGATTAGATTCAAGAGAATGAATAATGTGCTTTGATGTTATTGTTCCAAACTATTGATTTTGATTTTTCCTGTTTAGCCAGAATTGTACTAATTGAAAAGGATATAACTTGAAAACTATTTAAAGTATTGAAATTTAAATGATGTCAAAATTCAGTAGAAAGTCGCTATTAAAAATAATACAATTTAATTGACATCAATCTTCAGAAGAAAGTCTAAGACTTCGACAAAAAAAACCAAATTTTAATTCTGAGTTTATAATTTTATGAGGATCAATAATGTGCTCTGATGTTAGTGTTCTAAGCTAATGATTTTGATTTTGTCTATTTAGCGCGAATTGTACTATTTAGATCTTTCCAACTATTAAAAATAATGCAATTTAATTGATGTCAATCTTCAGAAGAAAGTAGAAAACTTCGACAAAAACAATATAGTTTAATTCTGAATTTATAGTTTTTCGAGGATCAATAATCTGTTTTGATGTCATTGTTAATTAATGATTTTGATTTTTCCTATTTAGCGTGAATTATACTGTTAGAAATTGAAATGAATTTTAATTCTGAGTTTATGCCTTTATGAGGATCAATAATATGCTTTGATGTCATTGTTCTAAATTAATAATTTTGATTTTCCTATTTAAAGGTAATTGTAGTAATTGAAAAGGATATAACGATTATAAGTAATTCAAATTAATTTATGCCAATCTTCAGAAGAAAGTTAAAGACTTTGACATAATGTTTAATTCTTAGTTTATAGTTTTATGAGGATCAATAATGTGCTTTGATGTCATTGTTTGAAACTATTGAGTTTGATTTTTCCTATTTATCGAGAATTCTACTATTTGAAAAGGATATAACGTTACGAATATTAAAAATAATGCAATTTAATTGGTGTCAACCTTTAAAAAATGTTAGACTTATACAAAAACCATAAAGTTTAATATGAAATCTTTGAAATATAAATCTTATATACGTCTTTTGTTGAAACAAGTAAAACGATTTGTTTTTTAATTGTCACTGTAATACATCGTGGAAGGGGCCCTAAATAGAAAATACAAAACATTATTATGTAAATCAAATGTTATAGCAATCAAATTTAAATCAGTCTTTGAATCTGGATCAAGATGAATTCTTTGAAGACAGTGCTGAACTTGAAAAATCAATAGAAATCTTCAATCACCATTCTCAACAATCAATGAATAATTTTAAAATAACAGCAACAACAAATTCGTAAAAACTAATGATTTTCAACATTTTACTTCAAAATACTAGCTGCAAAATATTTAGAATTCACATAATACTATTAAATTTACACTCCAGTATAAAAATAACAATACACAGAACAAATGCATGCAAATATTTTGAATAAAATTTTTATCTCATACTACAATACAAATGAAATATTTTTTTTCCTTTTAAACAAACAAGAGAAACGGGATCCCCTTCATTAATATTCCAAGAAAATTTTTAAAAATTTCCATTTCCCAAAAATCCGAAAAGGGATTAAAGTGCCATGATTTACCGCCGAAGTTCTTTTCCCATCAATTTCTGGAATATTCTGTTCTTCCACAATGAGGTGAAATCCAATTTCGCAGTCCATTTGTTTCCCGCGAATGCACCGAAAAGCACTCATTTGTGTTTTCTGGATTTAGAATGAGATGCCTAATTCCGTGATACTTTTCCAAATTGTGCTTATTTTATTTTGATGTAAGACTTCTTTTTCCATTTAATCATTCTTTCCGGATGATTAGGTTTATAAGGATCAATAGTGTGCTTTGATGTTATTGTTCTAAATTAATGAATTTGCATTTTTCCTGTTTAGCTAGAATTGTACTATTTGAAATGGATATAACTTTACAAATATTAAAAATAATGCAATTTAATTGATTTCAGTCATTAGAATAAAATCGAAGACTTCTACAAAAACAATAAAATTTAATTCTGAGTTTATAGTTATATGGGGATCAATAATGTACTTTGATGTCATTGTTCGAAATTATTGATTTTGATTTTTCCTATTTAACGACAATTGTAGTATTTGAAAAGGATATAAAATAATTAAAGTTGAAACTTTAATACTGGAATGCCTAAAATATAAAAGTTCAAAGTTAATCTTGTTTCAGCAAATATGTCCTAATATTTGTTTTGATGTTAGAATTAAAAAAACAAATAGTTTTACTGTTTTAACAAGTAAAACTATTTGTTTTTTAATTGTCAATGTCATATATCATAGAAAGTGCACTAAATAGGGAATGTAAAACAATATTATGTCAATCAAAAGTTATTACAATCAAATTTAAAACTCCCTTTGCATCTGGGACAAGAATTCCTGTAGATAGTTGTGAACTTGACTTCCGGTGCATAATCATCACCGAGTTTTTACTTATTTTTCCTTTAAAAATCTTTAACAATTTAAAAAATATTTCATATATTATATATTTCAATTAAAAGGCCACATTGTTTTTGAATTTTTTTTATTAATTTAACTTTTTTGGTATAATAATTTAGATATCTGAAGAATTCAAATCCCATTTTTTTTGTTGTGTGTGACTGAAAATAAATTTATTTTTAATTAGAATTTTATAATCTCAAATTCATCTTAAGATTGATAGAAAGAGCAATTTTCTATACAAATTTTTAATTTTCATGTCATTATATATATCATCATAGTCATTAAATTTGAGAAATAATTTAGTATTTGGATAAATATTATATTTAAATATTTTCCCATAGTCTTTTTCAACAAAAAATGTATTAAAAATACATCTCATTTATGCAGCACAACGAAGGGCTAATTTTCATCTTTTTAAGCGATGAATTTTTTGTATTTAAAAAAAAATTAGATAAATCACACAGTTGTTACATTGTTGTACCAAACCTTTAATAGATCGCTAGCTAATTTTAGACACATTAATTTTCCCTCATAACCAAAATTCACTTTTTTTTATTAAAATATTTTAATATCTTAATGGTACTTTATATCATAAAACTAAAGAAAAAAACAATATTTTTAGAGATGATATAGAGAAACAAAGTATTATTTCTTGCTACCATTAAATCCCCAGAAAAATCATTTTATTATAAAAGTGCACCATCAACCTATTTCCATAGTTAAAATCCTGTTGTGATAACAGTTTAAAATTAACTAAATGATAAAAATGTTATAGAAATAACTTTTAATTAAATTACAAATCTCATTTTCTCATAATGTACATGTAATTACTTCCTGAGATACTGCAAAAACATTAATCATACATAAATAGAAATAAAAAAAAGATAACATAAAATGTAATTACAAATCTATAGATTCGTAGATATGACACTAATTAATTTTAATACATTCCTTTTTCGAATAAGGCTGGTTGGAATTAGCCATGAATGTAAAATGGTTTTTATCAGTCAGTGTTCGTTAATGATTTATGCCCTTAGGCATTTATTAATTAAAATTTTCTAATTATTTTTCATGTTTTCAAAATTTAAATTAATTATTATTTTATAATTACTTTTTCATTAATTCAGCATTTTTAGTAGATGCCATTTCACATTTCGTAAGTAAAATATACATTTAATAATTTATTATTTTGATATGTGTTATTTGTAATATACGTTTGATACATTGAATGTTTTAATTATTCTGTTATATTAACGAGTCCTGTTCTATATAGCTTTATGATAATTAATACATATTTTAAATCGGATGTTTTCATAATAAAAAGAATCCTTTTGATTTGTTTAGTATTTGATTATTTAATCTTCATCGAATAAAAATGAAAAAATCCTTTATGCAAAAGATAATTTTATGTTTGCTATTATTATATTCAATGGTGATCGAATTTCAAATTTAAATTCATTTTCAACTATAGTATTATTACATTAAATTTTATTTTATCAATTTTTAAAAATGTTTTAAAAGACTTTAGAATGTTAAGAGATTTTTTGTAAACTGAAATTTTAAAAAAGGTAATTATGATTATATTTTCATTGCGATTACAAAGTGAAAATTCTTTAACAAAATTTCTTAGTAAATTTCTTTTCTCTTATAATTTCTTTTTTTCTTTTTCAAAAGTTTCTTATAAATTTTAAAATTTCTTATAAATTCCTTTAAGTTTCTTAAAAGTTTTCTTATAAAAGTTTATAAGACTTTTAAAAGGAATTTTAAAAATTTTAAAATTTATAAGAAATTTTAAAATTTCTTATAGTTTCTTAAAAGTTTTCTTATAAAAGTTTCTTTTAAATAGAGTTAAGAATTTTCGCAACATTCCATTGATATTTTTTTTATTATACTTGTTCTTAAAAATTTTAATGATTTGTATTCGATAAAGAAAATATTTTTAGCTACGTGAAAATGTTAAAATATTTTATGTGCAATGTAAATTTGTACTGATGCTGAAGTTAGAGACCTTGGCGTTGAATTTAAATGTAATATTTTTTATAATTTTATTCAAATAGAAATTTCAAATATATTCTTTAATCTTTACAAAATGCAATTGTAACACACATTTTTTTGATGTACAGAACATATAACAACATTTTAAACTTTAGGTATAGTAAAATAATGGTATAGTTATTTTTAAATTTTTGGTATAATAATTTTAATTTCTAATAATAATTCAAATCCAATTTTTTTTTTTTTTTTTTTTTTTTTTTTTTTTTTTTTTGTGATGGAAAATAATTTTATTTCTGATTAGATTTTTATAACTTATCAACAAAAAAAAAAAAGATAATGTCATGTCGGATATTATAAAAAAAAAATGTGTATTATTACATTAAGTTTTATTTTATCAATTTTTTAAAAAATATTTTAGAAAAAAATTCAGAAATATAAGTGGCTTTTTTTAAACTGAAATATTAAAAAATAATTATTGTGATTATATTTTTAGACGATTGAAAAGTAAAAATTCCTTTAACAAAAGTTTCTTGTAAATTTTTATAAAATAAATAAATAAATAGTTTTAAAAAATTTTAGCAACATTTTATTGATAATTTTTATTATAAATGTTCCAAAAATTTTTTTGATAATTTGTATTTGATACTAATTTTTACAAATTGCAAATGTGACACATATTCTCTGATGTGTAGAACATGTAACTTTGCATTTTAAACATTTGGAAAAAAATTTACCCTAATTTAAATAATTTATAGTACAGATTCTTATAGGATTGGCTGCAAAAGTCAACCATGGTGGCATTACGATTCGTTTCAAAGATTAGATTTTAGACTATTTTCGCAATTTAGATTTATTTTGGTACCGTAAGTATCAGGTTCGAATCCTGACGATAGCATGGATATTTGTTCGTGGTTGGTAAACTGTAGGTATCGGTCTAATTAGCTGTAGTGTGCAAAAAATGACCGTAGAGCGACAAACCAAACCATTGTATTTTATGACCAATCTTATTGTGAGCTTCGTGTCATGAGGTAAACTATAAAAATAGCTTCCTGATTATTTAATATACTCAAAATATTTCAGGGAATAACTCCAGCTATTTTTAATTGTAATTTTCTTTAATTTAAAATGGTGATCTGCATTTGTATTTAATTGTAGAGTGTACCATTTCTTTCTTTATTTGTTTTAATCTTGGTATTATTGTCTTTCCACTGGAAGTAAAAGAGAAATTTATATGTAAATAAATCTATTTTTTTAAGTGAAAGTATTTCTAATTCATTAAATTCATATCAAAACAACATAAAAAGTTAGGATTATAAGTCCTGCTGGATTAAAAGCCTTAAAAAACTCAATGTTATATTTTGATTTTTATTTCCAAACCCTATTTCGTACTAACTTCACCGAGTCTCATCGAGGTAGCAATAAGAAAAAGAATAAGTATTATGTTCCATTAACTGATTAGGTTTTTACTTTTTAAGAACTAATGTATTCTTGACAATTATACAAAAATCTCACGTATCTTTGAAAAAGTATTTCACTCTAGATAAAATAACATCTTAAGTCTTTTAAAAAGGAATGCTTTTTAAATTTTTTAATTCAAATGATAAAAACATTCAAAAGCAATTAATTTATTCTGTCTATGTAGTGGGAGTTTTCTGGGGATTCTCCCATATTATACATGCGGTCTGATGGCCAATTGGATAGCGCTCTGGACGTTGGTTCCACGGGTTTCAGGTGCGAATCCTAGATTGATCTTCATCTCTATATGGATGGTACAGTTTGTAATTAAACAAAGACTTTTTTTATTATTTGATTCTTTATTTTCTTTTATTTCAAGTTCTTTATTTTAATTGTCAAGTTTTTTTATTTGATATTATTGTATTTCCACGGGAAATGAAAGAGAATATTTATATTTAAATGAACCTATTTTTTAAGTAAATGTATTTCGTAGTGATTAAATTCATATCAAAACAACATAAAAAAGGTGGGATTAAAAAACCTTGCTGGATTAAAAGGCTTAGAGAACTCAATGTTATATTTTGATTTTGATTTCCAAAAACTATTAGAGATTAGTAAAATTTCGTACCAACTTCATCAAGTTTTGTTGAAGTAGCAATAAAAAAAAAGAATAAGTATTATCTTCCATTAACTGATTAGTTTTTACTTTTTTAAGAGCTAGGGTGTTCTTGACAATTATACAAAAATCTCCCATATCGTTGAAAAAGAATTTCATATTAGATAAAATAACATCTTAAGTCTTTTAAGAAGGAATGCTTTTTTACTTTTTTTAAATTCGAATGATAAAAACATCCCAAAGCAATTAATTTAGATAGATTTAAGTATTTCATCAAAATAAAATTGCTTAAAGCGTCGTTTAATTGTTAAGCTGTTTTCTCAAATAAAAAAAATTCTTTAAAGAATTAGGTTCACTTAATTCTAAGCGATTATACATTGTATATTATTAAAGAAGGGGGCAAATATAAAATAAACGTAATTCATTAAACTTAAATTCATTAATTCACTCCAGTTTCAAGGAATCAAGTTTTAAAAAATATTTATTTTAGAATCGATACATAAGAAATTCAAATACGAATATCAAGAAAATGATTTCTCTAAATATCAATTTACAAGTTTTGCAACTAATTTTTCTCGACTCTTGGCTCAGTAGCAACGCTCGCCGAGGGTGAGCATTAAGGCGGAGGTTAAATCCGCTGGTGGATTTTTTGTACACACTGTTTCAAAACACGAGGAGCCTCGATGACGTTTGGGATGCTCAGCAACATCCCTCGTTATTTTGTCTAACTAGTGGGAGTTTTCCGGGATTTATCCCATATTATACTCGGTCTGATGGCCAATTGGCTAGCGCTCTGGTCGTTGGTACCACAGGCTTCACGTACGAATTCTGGAAGTGGCATGGATGTTTGTTAGTGATTCGGACCTTAAACTGTAGATCCCGGTCTAATTAGCTCTTGTGTGAAAAAGACCGTTGAGCGACAAACCAAGGGGCCTGAAGAACCAAGTGTCTAACGCTCTTGCGTTATGTGCCGCAGAGTTAGAGTCCCGGCGGTGCCATGGATGTTTGTAATGGTTCGGAATCCACTTTAAGCCGTATGTTCAGTGTCTCATATGGCCGAAGAGCACCACAGAGCCCAATCATACTTCTCTCTCATCCACAACATTCCCAAATTGTAAAGGGGTAACTCAGCTCTAGGCGATGTGATGTGATGTGTTGTGTTGTGTTGTGTTGTGTTGTGTTGTGTTGTGTTGTGTTGTGTTGTGGTGTGGTGTAGTAGTAGCGACATTCCAAACCATTATATTTTATGGCCAATCATATTGTGATCTTTGTGTCATGAGGTAAACTATGAACAGTGCTTCTTGATTATTGTCAAACATTTCAGGGAATATCTTCAGCAATTTTTAATTGCAATTAAATACACATGTTAAAAATTACACACTGTACCATTTTTTAATTATTATTTATTTTAATTTTGGCATTATTGTCTTTCCACTGGAAGTAAAAAAGTTTTGCATTTAAATAAATCTATTTTTTTTTTTTCAGTAAATGCATTTCTAATTGATTAAATTCATACCAAAGCAACATAAAAAGGTAGGATTAAAAGCATGGTTGGATTAAAAGCTTTAAAAAAGCTCACCTTTATATTTTGATTTTTATTTCCGAAAACTATTAAAGATTAGTAAGATTTCAAACCAAGTACACCACGTCTTATCGAGGTTGCAATAAAAAAAGAATAAGTATTATCTTCCATTAACTGATTAGTTTTTACTTTCTAATATATTGACAGTTACACAAAAACATCACACACCTTAGAAAAAGATTTTCACATTAGATAAAATAACATCTTAAGTATTTTAAGAAGTCTAGAAGGAATACTTCTTAAATTTTTTTAATCAAATGATAAAAGCATCCAAGCGCAACTAATTTAGATAGATTTAAGTATTTCATCAACATAAAATTGCTTAAAGCATCGTTTAATTGTTAAGCCCTTTCGTCGATCAAAAACTGTTTAAAGAATTAAGTTCACTTAATTTTTAGCGATTATACATCGTACGTTATTAAAAAAGGCGAAAAAAAAAACAATAAAATAAAATAAACTTGAATGAATGAATTAATTCATTTCAATTTCCTTGAATTCTAATTTAAAAAAAAAACATTTATTTTAGAATCGATACGTAAGAAATAAAAATGTGAATATAAAATAAACGATTTCTTTAGATATCAATTTACAAGTTTTACAACTAATTTTTAATTTCAATTAATGTAGTGTTAAAATTTGAATAAACCGAAAATTACATACATGGTGCATACATTAAATAACCAGTTAAAACCTACAAAAGTAATTACCATTTCTATATTCTAATCAAACTAATATGCATCCTAAAAAATCTAAGTTCATTAGATAAATAATCATGTGCAATCGTGTGCAATGTAAGTAGTATGCAAGTTGGGCAATAATATTATAACTGTGGTGGTTGGGTTGAGATATTTTATTCATAGATTGGAGAACTCGCAGCTTTATTTACACACGTACAAGCACCACGCTCATACAATATTTAGCACATTTAAAGACAGATATTTACAGTTTCGTGGAAGGATTCTACTTCTAATCTAAAAATCCAAAACTCGGCTACGCAAAGGATGCGCGAAATATACTTCCTCTCCGGGTGAGTCTGTAGGCAACTGTCCATTTCTCCTAAACTCCACAGTAGACGCTCTTGCCAGCGAATAGGAGGAAGCATGGTTAAAAAAAATTTTATTTTTAATGCCATGAGATTTCCACACCACTAGATGGCCCTGGTGAAACTGTTGTACGGAAACCAGGATTCTATTATTTGGAAATCCAACAGGCTTATTCGGGTTTCTTTTATCAATTTATTAATTGAATCACAAATAAAATTTTCAAATGATGCACTGTTTTACTCTTAACCTAATGGTAATATGCCTTGCTATTATACAAATGGATAACCAATCGAATCCCTGATGATCGTATTGTAGATCAGTTGGTGACAGTGACGATGTATCGGATCATCTCAGATGAATAGTTGGGCTATTTTGTGGGAATTTTCTTGAAGTTTTACCCATACGATCTTCGAGGTCATGGCTTTTGAAGTCCTTTTGAAATCCATTGTGCAGTTCAAGCCACCAGGGCATTTGTATGAAATACTTAAGGAAGCAAGAAATATACTCGATGAGTATGGTGATACAATATAATGATATCGAGTGGTGATACAATATAATGATATCAAGTGGTGATACAATATAGTGATATCAAATACTGATACAATATGGTGATACAACATAGTGATATCAAATACTGATACAATATGGTGATATCAAATACTGATACAATATGGTGATATCAAATACTGATACAATATGGTGATATCAAATACTGATACAATATGGTGATATCAAATACTGACAAAATATTGCTGTTGTTGTTTCTTATCCCACTTGGCTGGCCAAGCCCACGAGCCCATACGTACTCATGATTGAAGGTGAAGGAAGCAGCTTCTGTTGTGATGGAGCTCCCGTAGGTAGAAGTCTGACTTTTGCTCCGTGACGAAATATGGTGATATCAAATACTGATAAAATATGGTGATGCAATATATTGATATCAAATACAGATACAATATATTGATATCAAATACAGATACAATATATTGATATCAAATACAGATACAATATATTGATATCAAATACAGATACAATATATTGATATCAAATACAGATACAATATATTGATATCAAATACAGATACAATATATTGATATCAAATACTGATACAATATATTGATATCAAATACAGATACAATATAATGATATCAAATACAGATACAATATAATGATATCAAATACTGATACAATATAATGATATCAAATAATGATGCTATATGATAATACAATATAATGATACTAATTCTTGCGGTTATAAAAAATAATAATTTTTTTTAAAATTTTATTGTTATGAACCGTTAACTTCTGTAACTAAAAGCCTTATAATAAACCGCACAGTGTGCAAACCTTTATTTTTATAAAATGTTGAAATTTACTAGTAACTCTAAACTGCAGCCATGGCAAATTTTTAATCTTCTTAATGGAAACTAAACAATGCCTATTAAAATTATAACAATAAAATGAAAAGAATAGTTTCAACAACATAGTAATTATTGAGTTTAATAAAGTAGCCTGAAAAGTAAAAGATAATATCAAATTTAAGCAACAAAGAAAAACCAAAACATGCCTGGGAGCGAAAGAGAGATAAAAATACTGATTATAAAGAAAAGAAAAGAAATTATTTTATGAAGTCTGCTGCAGCAACAAGAAACTTTGCAGAGAGAAAAATCTTGAGGAATTATTTCGCATACTTTTTGTAGATGAGTTTGAAGATAAAGTCACCGAACAACGCCATCTTCAGAAAGAATGCGGTTGAGTGGAGAATAAAAAAACAAAACCCCAATTTTTTTCCATCTAGGAACTAAACTAAATTAGGAAGAAAAAAACTCGTACGCTAGAGTTGTCTCCGCACATAAAGAGCATCTCTATTTTGGGGAAGGTTTTCCTCCGCCTTAATCTAATACAAGTAAAAGGCCCCAATGATTTAAGACGCTTTGATTTTGGAAAATTGTCTTCAAGAAAGAACCAGGTAATTTGTTGAATGATTTCCTTTCAAGTAATGGTCAACTGCACTGACCGGACTAACTGTCAACTGTCAGCCTAACTGTTGTACGGAAACTAGGATCCTATTATACTGAAATCCAACAGGCTTCCTCCATTATTTTATCAATATATTAATAGAATCGCAAATAAAGTCTTCAGATGGTGAAGTGATCTACTCTTAACTTATGGTATTACGTGCTTGCTAGTATATAAATGGATAAACAATCGAATCCCTACTGATGGTGTTGTAGATCCGTTAGCGACTTTCACTATATATCGGATCCTCCCAGATGAATATTTTATGAGAATTTTCTTGAAGTTATAACCATACTATCTTAGGGTTCATTGTTTTTAAAGTCCTTTTAAAATCCATTATTCCGCTCAAGCCTCCAGGGCATTTGTATGAAATACTTAAAGAAGCAAGAAATATACTCGATTAGTAAAACCAATACTGATACAAGTTTTCAATATTTGTGTGTTATAAAATAAAATAAGAATATTTAAATTTTACTATAATGAACCCTTAACGTCTGGAATTAAAAGCATTATAATAAACTGTACACGGTTACGCCTTACAGATTTATCTTATCACAATTTTACGATGAGGCACTTACGACAAGTTTATGATGAGATATTTATGCCTTTATTGCATGAGAACAGTATTTCAACTGTTCCTTGCAAAAATCAGTTCTTTTATAATTCTTTATAGAATTCAAAACATCTTTCACTGCACACATGATAGGCAAAAAGCTGCCTCATTATATAGTCTTTTATCTGAGCTTAAAAACTGATCTATCAGCCAATATTACTTAATATATCCCCAAGCCTTTCGCCAAATTTGCCATCTTGGTTTTATTTGTATTTTTGTGGGGTGTACAGGAGCTTTTGTACTGTTTTAAGTTAGTTAGGCTTCTGTTTTTATAAAATGTTGAAATTTACTGACAACATTAAACTGCAGCCATGGCAAATTTTTAATCTTCTTCATGGAAACTAAACAATGTTTATTAAAATAATAACAATAAAAATGATACGAACATTTTCAACAACATAGTAATTACTGAGTTTATTAAAGTAACCAAAAAAGTATAAAGATAATATCAAATTTTAGCAACAAAGCAAAATAAAAACATGTCTGTTAGCGAAAGAAAGATAATTTCTTTTTTTATATTAAGTATTTTCATTTTATGAAGCCTGCTGCTGCAACAGGAAGCTTGGCAGTATAGGGAGAGGAAGGAAAGATCTTGAGGAATTATTTTGCATACTTTTGTAGATGAGTTTGTAAGATAAGGCTACCGAACAACGTCATTATCAGCAGGAATTCGATGGAGTGGAGAATAATAAAATAAAAAAAAATAAAAAAAAAATTTCCATCTAGGAACTAAACTAAATTAGGAAGACGAAAAAAAGAAGGAAAAAACTCGTACGCAAGAGTTGTTCCCACACATAAAGAGCGTCTCCATTTTGGGGAAGGTTTTCTTCCGCCTTAATCTAATACAAGTGAAAGGTCTCAATCGTTTAAGAGGCTTTGATTTGAGAAAATTTACGTCGGAAAAGAACCAGGGGATTTGATGAGTGGTTTCATTTCATGTAATAGCCAACTGCGCTGACCGGACTAACTGTTGCACAATTAACTATTGTACAGAAACTATGATCCTACTATACTGACATCGAACCCACCATTCAACAGGTTGTTTCCGTTTTTTTATCAATTTATTAATTAAACGACAAATAAATCTTCAAACGGTACAGTGCCCTACTGTTAGCCTAATGATAATACGCGCTTGCTAGTGTACAAATGGATAGCCAATCGAATCCCTGCTGACGATATTGTAGATGCGTTGACGACAGTGACGGCATATCGGATAATCTCAGATGGCTATTTGTGAGAGTTCGGCTATTTTGTGAGAGTTTTCTTGGAGTTTTATCTTGACAATATTCGGGGACATTATTTTTAATGCCCTTTTAAAATCCAATGTGCTTCTCTAGCTACCAAGAAATTTGTATGAAAGAAACACTTGGGCATGAGTAATATACTCGATGATTAAAACTAATGCTGATACAATATGATATAATACAATATCAAATACTAATACAATATAATGATACAATGTGATATAATACAATGATATCAAATAATGATCAATGCTTACGGGTTAATTTTTATGAACCGTCAACGTTTGAAATTAAAAGCATTCTGTTAAACTGTACAGTGTTAAGCCTTTATTCTTATAAAATGTTGAAATTTATAAAAATAAAGGTTTAAAACTTGCAACGCTAAACTGCAGCAATGGCAAATTTTTAATCTTCTCAATGGAAACTAAACAATGTCTATTAAAATTATAATCATAAAAATGATAAGAATATTTTCAACATAGTAATAATTGAGTTTATTAAAGTAACGTTAAAAGTATAAAGGTAACATCAAATTTATGTGACAAAGGCAAAACAAAAACATGACTGGAAGCAAAAGAGAGATGTTTTTTTTAATATTAAGTATTTTTATTTTATGAAGACTGCTGCAGCAACAGGAAACTTCGCAGAAGAGAGAGAGGAAGGAAAAATCTTGAGAAATTATTTCGCACACTTTTTGTAGATGAGTTTGCAAGATAAGGTCACCGAACAACGCCATCATCAGCAAGAATTCGGTTAAGTGGAGAATAAAAAAACAAAACTACAATTTTTTTCCATCTAAGGACTAAACTAATTTAGGAAGAGAAAAAAAAGAAGGAAAAACTCGTACACAAAGTTGTGCCCGCACATAAAGAGCGTCTCTACTTTGGGAAGGTTTTCTCCTGCCTTAATCTAATACAAGTAAAAGGCCTCAATCATTTAAGATGCTTTGATTTTAGAAAATTGTCTTCGAGAAAGGACCAGGTAATTTTATGAATGATTTCCTTTCTTGTAATGGTCAACTGCTCTGACCGGACTAACTGTTTACTGTCAGCTAAGTATAGTACGGAAATCAGGATCATATTATACTGAAATCGAACACACTATTCAACAGGCTGTTTCCGTTTATTTTTAATCAATTTATTAATTAAACCACAAATACATTTTCAAATGGTACAATGCCCTACTATTAGCCTAATGATAATACGCGCTTGCTAGTATACAAATGAATAACCAATCGAATCCCTGCTGATGGTATTGTAGATTTATTGGCGATATTGTCAGCGTATTGAATTATGTCAGATGAAAAGTTGAATTATTTTGTGAAAGATTTCTTAGAGTTTTACTCATACAATCGTTGGGGCCATTATTTTTGAAGTTCTTTTGAAATCCAATGTACCACGCCAGCCACCAAGGCATATGTATGAAATAATTAAGGAAGCAAGATATATAACTCGATGATTAAAACAAATACTAATAAAATATAATGATATCAAATAATAATTAAATATGGGTGATACAATATAGTGATATCCAATAATGATAAAATAAATATGATTTAATATAATGATATCAAATAATGATACAATATAATGATATCAATGCTTGAGGGTTATAAAAAAATAATAAATTTTTAAAGTTTATTGTTATGAACCATCAACGTTTGAAATTAAAAGACTTATAATAATCTGAACAATGTTAAGCCTTTATTTCTATAAAATGTTGAAATTTACTGGGAGCACTAAACTGAAGTCATGGCAAATTTTTAATCTTGTTAATGGAAGCTGAACAATGTCTATTAAAATTATGAAAATAAAATTGATAAGAATAGTTTCAACAACATAGGAATTATCGAGTTTAATAAAGTAGCATAAAAAGTATAAAGATGATATCAAATTTAAGCAACACAACAAAACAAAAACATGACTGGAAGCGAAAGAGAGAGATAAAAATACTTGATATAAAAAAAAAGAAATTATTTTATGAAGTCTGCTGCAGCAACAGGAAGCTTAGCAGAAGAAAGAGAGGAAGGAAAGATCTTGACAAATTATTTCGCATACTTTTTGTAGATGAGTTTGCAAGATAAGGCTACAGAACAACGCCATCATCAGCAAGAATTCGGTTGAGTGGAAAATAAAAATAAAAAAACACAATTTTTTTTTTCCATCTAGGAACTAAACTAAATTAGGAAGCGAAAAAAGAAGGAAAAGAGTTGTGCCCACACATAAAGAGCATCTCTATTTTGGGAAAGGTTTTCTTCCGCCTTAATCTAATACGAGTAAAAGGCCCCAATCATTTAAGATGCTTTGATTTTGGAAAATTGTCTTCGAGAAAGAACCAGGTAATGTGATGAATGATTTCATTTCATGTAATGGTCAGCTGCGCTAGTATATAATGCGTGGGCTGCTCTAGGAGTAATCAAATATATTTTTTGAAAAGTATATATACTTGAAAGAAATATATAGACGTTTTTTAAAACGTTTCATTTCAAGAAATAGAATCGCTATATCAAATATATATCTAAATCCTAAATGAATAATGAAAAAAGAATTCAAACTTTTAATTTGAGTTTAATTAATTGGGTACGCATAGAGAATTTCTTGCTGGCTTACATTTTTTTTCACATTTTTGAATAGTTTGATACTTTCAAAAGAAAAATACTTGAAATTTAATTACATCTAAAAAGAATTCTTATGATGCTACTAACATATAATTAGGCATATTTTCATACTCTGTCATTACTTTAATATTAAAATAAGTCATGAAATCATTTAATTAAAGGCTACTCAAACAGAATCTGATGCTTTGGAATTGAGCCAAGTTTATCTAATTTTACTTTCCCACTCTTGTCCTTTAAACTTTTTTGAATTTGAATATAAATCTTGATCTTATGCAAGGAGTTGTGTTGTTGTTGTTGTTTCATGTCCCCCTGGTCTAAATACCTGCACCAGGTCCATGAGAGCATGTTGCTCATGCATTTTCATGAGGGCCACTCCTCTTTCACTCCACAGCTGCACAATAGAGGTGCTCGCACACTCATTGGGATGAGAGTGAAAAGTCGAGTAAGAACAGATACAGAGTGAATAAGTCTTTTCGTTCCCGACAAATTTCATAATTTTAATGTGGCCACTACGCAGTCTCGCTAAAGCAGTTTGGGCGTATCTTATATCAGTGGACTGCAATGATAAACCAGGACGACTTGAAGCATACCAGATGTGTCTAGGTAGGACTCTTTAAACAGAAATTATTTTAGCTCTAAAATTGAAGTAAATTTAGGAAGCAGAAAGTTCAGCGTAGGTGGTAATAGGGAGGGCAGATCCCTCCTTTACAAGCAAGTCTGCTACCTCATTTCCGAAAACACCGACATGAGAAGGTATCCATTGCAAACATATGGTACAAATTTGCCATCATATTAATAGTATCTTGTCCAATTTTTCCAAGAATTTGAGGCCAAAGTTTTAGGAATTGTGCAGAACTTTTGCTATCCATTAGAATCCAAAGCAAGGAGTTGTTAAAAATGAAATGAGTGATTCACAATTAAGATCTATTGCAATGAAGACAATTGAGATTCATTATCACTAGAGTGAATAGATGCGTGTTTATATTGATGGCTCTATGTTGATTGAGCGAGAGGTGCTGTAGTGGGTGAACATTTTAGTTTCTATTTAACTGTGGTCCCTTTTATAACCGTCTTTGATGGCGAAATCGAAGTCCTGTCAACAACTGTCTGTTCATAGCCACTCAAGTAATCCTATTGTCTGACTCGAAGAGTGAATTTCAAACCCTCTTGAATAATCAAAATAGTTCCCAAAGAATCTTGGACTGTAGGCCTTTTGCTTAAGACACTGTCACACAGGATTTCTTTCTAATGGATTCCAGCCTACTGTGGAATTAGGGGCAACAAAAAAGCTGATATACTGTCTAAGAAAGGAACTTTGATAGAGCAATGCATTAATCGACCATTTTTATTTCATACGGCTAAATTGTTTGTTAAATTGACTCTTCAGAAAATTCTTGAACAAGATATGATTCAATGTGCTATAGATAAGAGATGGAGAATTCTGGGGCAAGAGAGAGCTATTCCCAGTTTTCCAAGAAAGACAGCTGTGGCTATAATTTATTAATTTAATATTTATATTTATCACTAAATAATTCAATATTTAATATTTATCATTTTTAAGCCAAAACTGCCATTTTGGCTATCGTTGTTATCTTGTGTGCTGTAAAGTGAGCATTTGGCTTATTTTTGCAAAATAAAAAAAATCTTTTACAAAATAAACAAAACACTATAAAAATTTAAAAGTAAAATAATTATTAAAATTTAAATTTAAGGAAACATTTAAAAGAATTTTCACGAAAAAATCTTTATCTCAGCTTAAAAAAAATTATCCATTATCCAATATTGCTAAATATATAGCCAAGCCTGTCGCCAAAAAGTCAACTTAGCTATTTTTGTAATTTTGAACATTTTGCTTATTTTTTACAAGAAAAAAAAGCGATGAAATATAGACAATTTAAAGGATTGGTAGTTATTAAAGTTAAAATTAAATAAAAATAAATGTTTATTGAAATGTTTAAAAGAATTTCCACGATATTTAATTTATAGGATTAATGAAACATTTAAATCATAAAATGCACATTAAAATTTATTAATATCAGCAAAAATTGTAGGTAACAGTTGACGAGAATTTTATAATTTTCATTCCAACTTCATATTTTCATTCATTTCACATTTCTTTTCATTGCAAAACTATTCAAGATACCGAATCGAAAACTAAAGCCATTGACTTTATATTCTTACTTCAGTATCTGTTATCTATGTAAGAAAGACACAAGTAAAATGGTAACTATTATCTTTATGGTCAGCATTCCGTATTTGCAGAAAATATGCTACCAAAAATATCAAAATTTAAATTGCCCTTTTTCTCGTGGGAATACGCAATTTATTTTTAGAGACGCCGTTGCCGTAGTTTCGCCGAAATACTTTTCCAACAATTTCGGTCGTTTCGGTTTATGGATTTAACGCTTCACTTGAATGTTGCTATGCTGCGATTTCATTTTATTACTGTGAAGCTTTTCTCGAGAACATACCAAATTAAAAGAATTTTTTTATTAAATCCATTGTAAGAATCTTTTAAGAAAAATTTCTTATTTTCAAATTTCAATTTATAACCTTTTCTTGGGCGATTTTCTGGATTTTTTTCTCAATTTTTTAATTTCATTATTTAGATGTAGCTGGAGCCTGATAGGAGACTTGAATGACTGAGTGTCTGGCGCTCGGTGCCACAGATTTCGGATTCGTGTCCTAGCGGTGCCATGGATGTTTATAGTGGTCCGGAATCCACTTTAAACCGTAGGTTCTTGTCTAATATGACCGTAGAGTGTTGGGCTGACAACTCTACCCTGTAAAAAGACTTATCTATCGTCTACAAATCTGTCAACAGGCAGGCCCACCATGGGGCTGTTGCGCTACTGATGATAATGATGATGAGGATGGGGGCCGAGTGGCTAGTGTCATGACGCTCGGATGCCACAGCTATTGGATTCGAGTCCCGGCAGAGCCCGGTACCGAGCGCTATAGTGCTAGCCACTCTGCCATCAGGCCCCAGTCTAACATGACTGTAAAGCGTTGGGCTGAAAACCTTAAACCGAAAAAAGAAGACATCTCTTGTCTCGAAATCTGCCAGTAGGCAAACGGCCTTGGTCTGCCATGGGGTTGTTGCGCCAATGAAGAAGACTTTATTTACATTTTTTTACATTATTTATTACATTATTAACTTTTTTTAGAATACATTAATTTTAGAAGTAGACTTAAAAGAGAAAATTGTAATTAATTATTATTTTCATTTAAGCTAGAACGTTTTGGTGTATTTTTGACAAATATATAACAAAATATTTTTGCACATATTTTACGAAATAAATATTTAATGTCGTTAACGAATTCAAATATCTTTGTTGGAAATTCTCAGCAGCTGCTTTTCTAAAATAAGGAAGCTTATAAAGAATTTAAGAAGAAGAAGAAGAAGTCGTTGAAGAAGAAGAAGCAAAGATAAGTGCAAGAGATTTTGGGGAAAATTGTAAGGATCCAAGCTATGCAGATTTCCG
The DNA here is from genome assembly GCA_021605075.1 of Caerostris darwini. Classification (NCBI taxonomy): domain Eukaryota; kingdom Metazoa; phylum Arthropoda; class Arachnida; order Araneae; family Araneidae; genus Caerostris; species Caerostris darwini. The sequence goes on along the minus strand of BPLQ01000028.1, from coordinate 118,365 downwards.
AACTACATACTTGAGAATTTAAACAGCTGCGGTTGAAGTTCACTTTCTAAAATCTCATCTCGATTTCTCCTCTAAAAGCTTTGGAAGTTTTTGGGGTAGAAAAGATTTCACGAGGACATTAAAAGATAAAAAGGAATTTTTCATCTCTTTAATTTCTTAATCAAAGAAAAGTCCTTTGAAAAGATAGTCCTTTGAAGATAGATGGTATAATACTGTAGATGGTAAAACGAATCATTTTAAATGCTTTAATTAAACAAAAATTCTGTGAATGTTTTGACCTCGGAAAAAGTTCATTATTCACTTTCTAATGAATAATGGTTTACATATCTTTATCGTACTGTTTTTGATATTATATTATTAAAACGGAAAATTTTAATTTTATGTTGAAAATAATAGTGAATATTGATTAAGAACAACTAAAATTTCATACTTTATTTAGCTTGTGCCAAATATTCAAATATATAAAGAAATAATATTGAATTACTATAGTATCTCTTATACAAAACTAGTTCTTCTTCAATGACTCCCCCATGGTGGGCTAAGGCTTTCTGCCTATTGGCAGATTCCGAAACATGAGATGTGTTCTTTTTAGGGTAGGATTGTCCGCACCAACACTCTACAGTCATATTAGACCGGGACCTACGGTTTAAAGTAGATTTCGAGCAACTACAAACATCCATGACGCCGCCGAGATTCGAACCCGAAACCAGCGGTGATTTTTGAAAAGCATATTTGTGTTAAATACTTTTAAATTTCGGTTGTTTACTTCTTCGAACATGAAGAACTTATCAAAACATTTTTAAAATGTTTATAAAAGCATGCATCGTGTATATCAATGCGCAAATTGAGCAAAACTGTACTTTTTTTTATTATACATAGTACTCCAGCATTAGTACTTTATTTATTTATTTATTTTATATTTTCGACAGCTCACGTGGTGCATTTAAACTTTATTACACCATGCTCTTCACAGCCATTTAGGAAAAAAAGTCATCAAGACTGCATCAGATTTATCGTTACATAGTATTATTTTATCTGTATTCATATATATAGTTTTTTTTTTTTTTTTTTTTTTTTGCATCTTAAGTTTTCTTTAATTTGTGTCCTATGATATCATTTGGTATATTTTATAGTTTATTTACATAACTACATAGCTTTTCTTCTAGTCCCTGATGTGCCATTCGGAATCCACTTTAAACCGTAGATCACTGACTATTACTACTTCTACAACACATCACATCACATCACATCGCTGTGCCTAGAGCTGACTTGCCACTTTACACTTTGAGAATAATGTGTGTGAGAAGTTTGATTGGGCTCTGTGATGGTCATATGAGACTGGGACCTACTGAATAAAGTGAATCCTGAATCATTACAAACATCCATGGTACGCCGGGATTCGAATCCGAAATCTGTAACAACAAGCGCCAGAGCGCTAGTCATACACATATATATATATGCGTATGCGTATGAAAGTGCAAAAGTAAAACGCTATAAAACATATTTATAAGTCACTGATACATGCAGTTTGAAGATTAATATTCATTGTCGTGGGCTATTTTTCAGACTCAGAAAAGAATTTAGTTCGAAATCTTGATAATACAAAGTACTCCTGCTTCTCCAGCATAACGAAAGAGGGGTAATAATCGCAAAATGATGATTTAATATCATCATTATTAACAGCTGTAAATGTTCAATATACCAATGATCATAATTTAATTCTGAATGCAGTCGAGATATCAAGCACAATACAGAGTTTAACAGCAGGTCCACATGAATAGCCATTGCAATGCCATTCTTCAGTGATGATAAGGACTATAGATTTCCTCTTTAGGCATGTGATTTAAAATAACCCCACAACTAAAAATCCTGGAAATAAATCCTTTCTGAAGGCCATTCATGTCTATTATGCCTGCTCAAAAAGCGATCGATATTAAACGTTGACCATGGTCACTCCATCACTTGACGTCCTTATCTCGTGGAGTCTCATCGGGTATAAAAACGGTGATGTCTTGTTTATTGTGTTCATGTAATGAAAAATAACGATGCTAAATAAATTATATTACCCCATGCAAGTTCGGGTGCAAGTTTTTAGGCCTGTGGCACAACGTTTCTTGAACGTCAACAAACCAATTATGATCGATGGGGTAAACCATAACACGCAATGATTTTTTTCTGGTAGCAACAATAGTTCAGCATACTGATATGGATTGCTAGTAATCCAAATGCAGTAATTTTGAGAATTAGAACCCTCATCTAAAAAGAAATTCGACCATTCTCCATTTTCGGAACGAACTACCATGCAAATTCTTCGAGCCATCATCTGGCATCAATGCCATTTCTTAAGGCTTTCTAAACTGTAGTTGAATAACATCATATACCACTAGATGAAATATATAGTGTCTACATCGATCATAATAACACCATGCAACCGCAACTATTTTTGCGTATAAAATACACATATACTATAGTATTCTATAGTATATTTATATCTAAATTTTACTTTACTCGAGCGACATATTTATATTACTTTTATGATAAATTTTAATCGTCAAAATTTTGAACTTTTTCTTTCAGGTCCCAAATAAATTAATATTATTCTGCAAACTGCATGACTCTGCATGACTTTTATAAATTTTTTAACATGCTATACTTTTGCACCGAACTTTTGAAACCCCCTACATATATATATTGTAACCATGCTTCTTCCTACGCACTTGCAAGAGTGCCCCCTGTCGCGTTCAGAAGAGATGATCAGTTGGCCTACAGATTCTCATCCGGAGAGAAAATATATTTCGCATAGCCTGCGCGTAGTTGAGTATCAGTGTTTCGGCTTAGAAGTGTAATCCTTCCAAGAATCTATAACTAACTAACTATCTTTAAATGTGTTAAATATTGTATGTTTCTAATAATATGTGTGTGTGTTTGTGTGTGTGTCAATAAAACTGTGAGTTCTCCAAGCATATGCCTCAAGTATCTCAACCCAACCGTACCTATTTATAATCTGGTTACCCAACTTGCACACTACAATATATATACTGATATACATATAATATTCTAATGTAAGAAAATATCCTAAAAGAATCTTAATGATATTTTAATAACATTTATACAAAGTTAACATTTTAAATTCTAAAATTTCAAAAATAGGAGCTAATCTTTTAAAATTCTGGTTTCATTTGTTTATTTGCTAAGATAAGATAAAACTATTCATTCTGTAGTCCGTTTATGTAATATAAACTCACCATAATTTAATCTTTATCTTAATTACGCTTTGTGTTATCTACTAAAATGTATTCAAACGATCTCCTCTGAACAGTTCATTTTGCTTATAATTTTTTTCTTGTAATAACAGCAGAAATTTTAGATTCCGTAAAGATACCACCTTTATTTTTTGTTGTTAATATATTAATCTTTATATTTACGAAATTAAATGAATGCATTACGAATGATATAAAAATTGCTTGTTTTTAAACTTTGCTCTGAACAAGGGTTTTCAGTTTATTTTAAAACGAAAATACTCGCGTTAATGCTGACGTAAACTTAAAGTCTATTAAATGAATGTTTTCGGGAACCGTGTCGGAAAAAGTAAATGCGATCGTAAATCCTTATAATGTGTGAAAGAAGTATTTTAAGTTTAATGGAACTTTCAAGTCGTACTGATCCTGAAAAAGATTTATTATTGTAACTTAAAAAAAAGGCGTTAAAATACTCTGAGTAGTATGTATAATTCGTTTTCTAAGGCTTGTGCTATATTTAGGAATTTCGCTATCGATTTGTTTCAGTGTGAATGCATTTTGACGAATTATTAGGTAAAAGTTGAAGACCGTGTTATGTAGTTGGACTTAGTTCAAAGAATTAACTTGGTCTTGGTGTGGACTTAAGTTTTCCATCAATCTTAAAATCAATAAAAATGTCATGTGATCAGAAAAACGTGATTTAATATGGAAAAAAATGGAAGGTAGCATATTTTGTAGAATCATAAGAGCAAATTTATTCACAATAAAATGAGTTTCAATTTATTGTGAGCAAATATGCTCTTTTTGGGGCCTGATGGGCAACTGGCTAGCGCTCTGGCCTTTGGTACCACAGACTTCAGGTTCGACTGGTGGCGATGGCGTGGATGTTTGAAGTAGTTCGAAATCCACTTTAAACCGTAAATCCCTGTCTAATATGAGTGTAGGGCGCAAGGCTGATAAGGCTTTTGGAAGATCAATATTTCGAACTTTTTCTTCAAAAAAATTAAATATAAGTGATATAATAATTATTTCAATAATAGTTTACAATAAAATATCAAATATTAGTTGTTTCTCTTAAATTTGCAGTAAAATCGAAGATAAATTTCAATTGGTTTTGGAAGTTATTCTTTTGGGATCAAATTACTTTTTTCTAGTAATTTAGTATATTTTACGTGTAAACTTTTAAATACAAATTTTATATTTCAGATAATGTGTTTATTAGAATTAGAGTTAATTTGCAGCTTTTGAGTGTAGTTTTTTTTTTGTTGTTGTTGTTGTTTATTTGTTTGCTTATTAATATTGATTTTCCTTTTTCAATATTAATAATCATATATTTTTTTCAAAATTCAAATGTTATCTTAATAAATATTTAATTAACTGAACAAATAATATAAGCAAGTTTAATTATTTAATTTTTTTTTCTTTTTGTAAAAGTCGCTGAAATATTTTATCTGTTTCTCAACATTTGATGAAATTCAAAAATATTTTTGTAAATTATTTAATAATTAAAAAATAATTTTGAACTACTAGATAACAGTATAAAGATTGCATTATTTTTCTAATCAAAATATAAACACTTCACAAACTTTTGCAGAAAATGTTTTTCCTTTCATTTCATTTAATAATTTTCAACACATCTTTTATCAAAAATATTTTCATCATAAATATGCACACATGTCTTAAAATATTTCAAAAGAAAATAGCAAAAAGATAAATATCGTCTTTATTTAAAACGTAAAAGCTCAGTGCCCATTTCTATAAATCAAAGGTTGTTTTCCCCGCATACAAAAAATTAACAAAATATTTCTGTTAAGATTTCTCATTTGAATTAATATTATTTATAACTCGAGAGCTACATCGTTTATCTTACTGAAAAGAATTTTTTTTCCAAAAGAACAAACAAAATAAAGGTATTCATTCTCGCGTGCGTGAAGTCCAAGAAATGAAATGCAGTGAAGGCGAAAATTAAGCAAAACTAATTCTCTTCTTTTTCTTTTCTTTCTTTTTTGTGCATAAAAAAATGAAATAAGCAGGTAAATAAGCAGACATTTATTTTCATAAGGATGATTCAATTTCCTCGTTCAGATGGGATAATCCAATTTTTAGCACTCGGAGACAATAGAAAGTGAAATTCGGGCAAATGCTAAAAAACAATGCTGGTTCCGAGAAATTAGCTTCAAAGAAGATTATTTGTTTCTTCTAGGAATCTGTAGAATTAAGAAGGGTTGTTTTTCACGGAAAATTGCCTAAAGCAAGATATTGATTTATGGAATTAGCTGCATAGTGTGATTTCTGTTTTAAATAGGGTTCTAAATATTTTGAAAAACGTCGCATCAACAATGAATGTATATGGTTCGACGAATAGGAATGTAGATAATGTGAAGAGTAGAATGAATGCAGTAGAGTGTAGATAATGTGAAGAGTAGAATGAATGTAGTAGAGTGTAGATAATGTGAAGAGTAGAATTAATGTAGTAGAATGTAGATAATATGAAGAGTAGAATGAATGTAGTAGACGAATGTAGATAAGGGGAACTGTAGAATGAATGTAAATAAGGGGAACTGTAGAATGAATGTAGATAAGGGGAACTGTAGAATGAATGTAGATAAGGGGAACTGTAGAATGAATGTAGTAGATGAATGTAGATAATGTAAAGAGTAGAATGAATGTAGATAATGTAAAGAGTAGAATGAATGTAGATAATGTAAAGAGTAGAATGAATGTAGATAATGTAAAGAGTAGAATGAAGGTAGATAATGTAAAGAGTAGAATGAATGTAGATAATGTAAAGTAGAATGAATGTAGATAATGTAAAGAGTAGAATGAATGTAGATAATGTAAAGAGTAGAATGAATGTAGATAATGTAAAGAGTAGAATGAATGTAGATAATATGAAGAGTAGTATGAATGTAATAGATGAATGTAGATAATATGAAGAGTAGAATGAATGTAGATAATATGAAGAGTAGAATGAATGTAGATAATATGAAGAGTAGAATGAATGTAGATAATATGAATTTTAATATATATATTTAAGACTGGAAATGTCAGTTAAAAGGTTTTATTTACCTTCTTAAATATAATCAAATAATATATTTTCCAGTAATAATCAAATTTCGTTTTCAAGTAAACATTCCAAACATTTTTAACGTTTGTAACAACTATCATTGTAATAAAATATAATAAAAATGCATATCTATCACTTGTCATCCCTCAAAATTTCTCTTGACTTCAAAAGGATGGAACAGTTAAATAATTTTGAAATAAATACGAAACATTCACACTTTTTTTTTTTTTTAAATTTGGATAAAATTGTTATAAAGATGTTTTTAAGAAATTTTAAGGTCGAACACTTAACCTTAAGCCATTTGTCATTGAAAAAACATTCTTGTAGCAGATTCAACGTTACCCAAGGGCAACACAATTACCCCTATACATAGCCGTGAGAAGGAAAGGGAAGAAAGGAATTTCTTTCAAAAGTAGCTGTGCTGTATTTGTCTTGCACGTGACCACCTATACGCCTAACTAACAACACATATTGCAGAAACATCTATTCAGCCAACGGCCGTACCATGCTAAATATACCGGTTTTCGTTAGATCACCGAAGTTAAGCATCATTGGGCGCGGTCAGTACTTGGGTGGGTGACCACCTGGGAACACTGCGTGCCGTTGGCAAATTTGGGACCTGAATGGCAGAGTGTCTAGCGCTCTGGCGCTCGGTGCCACAGGTTTCGGGTTCGAATCCCGGCGGTGACATGGATGTTTGTAGTGGTTCGGAATCCACTTTAAGCCGTAGGTCCCGGTCTTCTATGACTGTAAGAGCGTCACGGAGCAAAAGTCAGGCTTCTACCTACGGGTGCTCCATCACAACAGAAACTGCTTCCTTCCCCTTCAATCATGAGTCCATATGGGCTCGTGGGCTTGGCCACCCAAGTGGGATAAGAAACAACAACAACAACATGGTGAAAAATAATATATTTTCGAATCTGTTTATTATTTCTTTACGACTACGAATCATTTGGACGTAATAAATAGAATATAATAAGGCAAAGATCGAAATAAACAATTTTTTAGTTGTTACCAAAATGCAAAAGAAAAAAATACTTATGAAATCTATAATTTTTTCAATGAACGAAATATTTTGTTGCGTATTTTTATACTGCTACTTTGATTTCACATATCAAAAGAATATGAATCCACTTTAAACCGTAGAAAAATTATGACTGTAAGAGCGTCACGGAGCAAAAGTCAGGCTTCTATCTACGGGTGCTCCATCACAACAGAAGCTGCTTCCTTCCCCTTCAATCATGAGTCCAATATGGGCTCGTGGGCTTGGCCAGCCAAGTGGGATAAGAAACAACAACACTTCTATCCATCTATTATTTTAATTCATCTGATAGAAATCGAACGCGTAATCTCTTATGTCGAACAACCAAGATACTATCCCTGTCGTTGATTAATCCCTCCAGGACATGATAAGGTTTAATTAAATAATATTTATTCCCAAAGAGAAAACATCTATGCCTTTGTACCAAAACTATCTTTCTATGGGGTGCCATAACAACGTCCTGTCTTTCGAGACCAACTTTTGCTGGTCAATAATTACTGTCAAAAGCTTTCATTTAGCAAAGATTAATTGCTGTAAGAGGATACAGTACAACAAACAGTTGTTACCATATCGAACACGAGAAGTGTATTTATATAACAGGAACACCCAACGTTTCTGACATCATATTATTAGCTGGATCTAGGACCTTATGAAATATATCAGGAACGGAAATAACTAGCATTCGTATTCAATAGGTGGAGCTCAGATATTCATATTGGTATTATTCATAATAGCTGCTTAATGTATATTGTTACATTTCTGATTGTAGTTATTAATTAAATTTATCCAAATTAATTACAAATGATTGTAAAATTTTAAAACTTACATTGTAGAAAGCATAATAATAGAAATATATGATAACCGGATCAACACTTCAAAAACTTTTTAATGAAAATCTTAATTATTGTTTTTATATAATATTTAGTCAATTTAAACAGAAAATAAAATGTTTTGTTATTTTCAGAGATGTTATGGTATTTTTAAAGTATTTTCTATAATTTCTATTCATGACAAAATATTAAATTAAATTTTGAAAATTGATTATTCATGGCAATAAATTACTGAATTATACAGAAAAAATATATTAATCATAAAAATTTCACCATAGTATATTTTCGATAAGGGATAAATACTGAATGTAAAATAATTTGCACTTATAAAAGTGCAAGTTTATCAAAGATTAAAATCTTCACACTTCAGGTACAACATCGTATGATCAAAACATTGAAAGTAAATTGTAAAAAAACATTGAAACGAATATGCACATAGTCAAAATAAAAAATTTTCTATTACAAATTTAATTATACTCTTTATCTATATGCATTCCATGGGTTTGTTTTTTTTATTTCTAAATTTTGTTATGTAACAATGCTTTCTCCTACATGCTACGTCCCTGTAGCATTCAGAAGAAATGGTCAGTAGGCATCAAAATTTTCCCCCAAGAGGATATACAGCGTAACCGGCCCTGCCACAGAGAAACTTTAAGTAAGCGCAATCACGCTCTTCTGTTTAAAAACGTTTAGTTTGTAATCTCTCATCCCGAAAGGAAATATATTCAACGCAACCCTGCGCAATAGTTGGCCTACAGACTCTAGGCCGGAGAGGAAGTATATCTCTTGCATCTAGCGCGTACCTGAATATTTTTATTTTCAGCTTAAAAGTGGAATCCTTCCCCCAATTTACAATTATTTTCTGTTTCAATTGTGTTTGTGCGTGTGTAAACAAAGCTGTGAGTTCTCAAACCTGTGTCTCAAGTCTCAACCCAATCATACCCAGTTACAACCCAGTTGCACAACCCACAACCGTACAGTTATATCTATAAAAAATTTAAAAATTGATAGTATTTGTGAAAAGGAATAGAAATGTATATGATATTATTTTCCGGGTTGTCCCTCATACGATACGCAATGCGGGGTAGTTTCCCCTAAAAGTCCTCGCGGAAGGAATCTTCCCTTCTTCTTCAGTGACTCGGAGCCAAGTCAGACTTCTACCTATGGGTTCTCCATCATCCTCTTTACCTCCATCCATGAGAAGACTATTTATGGGATGTCCGTCTCTCGCTGACGGTCATTCAGGATTAGTCATAGCAATAACATGAATCGAAGTTATTCATTTGTGTTTAATTATTTCTGATAAATATAAATAAAATGAACAGCATTAATTTGATATTTACTGATAATCTTCCAATATGTTCCAACTTTTTTTTCCGTGTGTTACGATAACCATATTTGACCATAATTTTCAAATGTAAATTATATTCAACTCTTGATATATTTTAGAATAATAAATAATAAAAAAAATGCTTTAAATCCTTTGAAAACGAAACATATTAAAAAAAATAAAAACAATCTAAATTTCTTCAGCAACAAATACAATCAAGCTCTGATCCCAAATTGTGAAAAATATCTTTCTACAATATCCTTCTACATCCTTTTGCAAATATCCTTCTACATCGAGCCTTTTCATTAAATATTCCCCACGGTATATTCATTTTAAGGAAAGGCTACTTTTCAGAATGAAGGCATTTCACTGAAATATTTGAGGCATAAATTTAATTATGAGTGACGCACGAATGCTTAATCGCTTGAAAGGAAAAGAAAGCCACATGCTTGTGGAATTAACGCTGCAAAATCAATTAGGGGTCATAAAGTAAAGCAAGCTCATTATGAGAATTAGCAGGCGAATGCAATTAAATTTTTTTTTTAGAAAACTGTTTGTTGACATCTCTTGGTTTCAGAAGACAACTCGGTCGGTGCATTATGATGGGCATTTACATGCATATAAAGAATGTTCAGTTAATATTAACTCCATTTAATTGAGGTCCCTTTGAAAATTAGAATTATTTTTATTTCAAGCTGGTGCAATGTCTTACTTTTATACATGCTGTCGTATGAATAGTATGAGTATAGTGTGTTGTTTTCTTTTCAATGATCGATTTAGTTTCTTCATACGAATATTTTATTTTATTTTCAATTATTGATATAATTTTGTTATAAGAATATTTTATTATATTATCAATGATCGATTTAGTTTTGTTAATCTAGTTATAAGAATATTTTATTTTGTTTTCAATGATCGATTTTAAATTCGTTATAAGATTATTTTATTTTGTTTTAAGTGATCGATTTAATTTTGGTATATGAATATTTTATTTTGTTTTCAATGATCGATTTAATTTCGTTATAAGAATATTTTATTTTGCTTACAATGATCGATTTAATTTCTTTATAACAGTATTTAATTTTTCTTAGAATGATCGATTTAATTTTGTTATAAGAATATTTCATCTTGTTTTCAATGATCGATTTAATTTCATTATTAGAATATTTTATTTCGCTTTCAATGATCGATTAATTTCGTTATGAGAATATTTCAATTTGTTTTCAATGATCGATTTAATTTCATTATTAGAATATTTTATTTCGCTTTCAATGATCGATTAATTTCGTTATGAGAATATTTCAATTTGTTTTCAATGATCGATTTAATATAGTAATAAGAATATTTTATTTTGCTTACAATGATCGATTTAATTTCTTTATAAGAGTATTTAATTTTTCTTAGAATGATCGATTTAATTTTGTTATAAGAATATTTCATCTTGTTTTCAATGATCGATTTAATTTCATTATTAGAATATTTTATTTCGCTTTCAATGATCGATTAATTTCGTTATGAGAATATTTCAATTTGTTTTCAATGATCGATTTAATATAGTAATAAGAATATTTTTATTTTGCTTACAATGATCGATTTAATTTCTTTATAAGAGTATTTAATTTTTCTTAGAATGATCGATTTAATTTTGTTATAAGAATATTTCATCTTGATTTCAATGATCGATTTAATTTCATTATTAGAATATTTTATTTCGCTTTCAATGATCGATTAATTTCGTTATGAGAATATTTCAATTTGTTTTCAATGATCGATTTAATTTCATTATTAGAATATTTTATTTCGCTTTCAATGATCGATTAATTTCGTTATGAGAATATTTCAATTTGTTTTCAATGATCGATTTAATATAGTAATAAGAATATTTTATTTTGCTTACAATGATCGATTTAATTTCTTTATAAGAGTATTTAATTTTTCTTAGAATGATCGATTTAATTTTTTATAAGAATATTTCATCTTGTTTTCAATGATCGATTTAATTTCATTATTAGAATATTTTATTTCGCTTTCAATGATCGATTAATTTCGTTATGAGAATATTTCAATTTGTTTTCAATGATCGATTTAATATAGTAATAAGAATATTTTATTTTGCTTACAATGATCGATTTAATTTCTTTATAAGAGTATTTAATTTTTCTTAGAATGATCGATTTAATTTTGTTATAAGAATATTTCATCTTGTTTTCAATGATCGATTTAATTTCATTATTAGAATATTTTATTTCGCTTTCAATGATCGATTAATTTCGTTATGAGAATATTTCAATTTGTTTTCAATGATCGATTTAATATAGTAATAAGAATATTTTATTTTGCTTACAATGATCGATTTAATTTCTTTATAAGAGTATTTAATTTTTCTTAGAATGATCGATTTAATTTTGTTATAAGAATATTTCATCTTGTTTTCAATGATCGATTTAATTTCATTATTAGAATATTTTATTTCGCTTTCAATGATCGATTAATTTCGTTATGAGAATATTTCAATTTGTTTTCAATGATCGATTTAATATAGTAATAAGAATATTTTATTTTGCTTACAATGATCGATTTAATTTCTTTATAAGAGTATTTAATTTTTCTTAGAATGATCGATTTAATTTTGTTATAAGAATATTTCATCTTGTTTTCAATGATCGATTTAATTTCATTATTAGAATATTTTATTTCGCTTTCAATGATCGATTAATTTCGTTATGAGAATATTTCAATTTATTTTCAATGATCGATTTAATATAGTAATAAGAATATTTTATTTTGCTTACAATGATCGATTTAATTTCTTTATAAGAGTATTTAATTTTTCTTAGAATGATCGATTTAATTTTGTTATAAGAATATTTCATCTTGTTTTCAATGATCGATTTAATTTCATTATTAGAATATTTTATTTCGCTTTCAATGATCGATTAATTTCGTTATGAGAATATTTCAATTTGTTTTCAATGATCGATTTAATATAGTAATAAGAATATTTTATTTTGCTTACAATGATCGATTTAATTTCTTTATAAGAGTATTTAATTTTTCTTAGAATGATCGATTTAATTTTGTTATAAGAATATTTCATCTTGTTTTCAATGATCGATTTAATTTCATTATTAGAATATTTTATTTCGCTTTCAATGATCGATTAATTTCGTTATGAGAATATTTCAATTTGTTTTCAATGATCGATTTAGTATAGTAATAAGAATATTTTATTTTGCTTACAATGATCGATTTAATTTCTTTATAAGAGTATTTAATTTTTCTTAGAATGATCGATTTAATTTTGTTATAAGAATATTTCATCTTGTTTTCAATGATCGATTTAATTTCATTATTAGAATATTTTATTTCGCTTTCAATGATCGATTAATTTCGTTATGAGAATATTTCAATTTGATTTCAATGATCGATTTAATATAGTAATAAGAATATTTTATTTTGCTTACAATGATCGATTTAATTTCTTTATAAGAGTATTTAATTTTTCTTAGAATGATCGATTTAATTTTGTTATAAGAATATTTCATCTTGTTTTCAATGATCGATTTAATTTCATTATTAGAATATTTTATTTCGCTTTCAATGATCGATTAATTTCGTTATGAGAATATTTCAATTTGTTTTCAATGATCGATTTAATATAGTAATAAGAATATTTTATTTTGCTTACAATGATCGATTTAATTTCTTTATAAGAGTATTTAATTTTTCTTAGAATGATCGATTTAATTTTTGTTATAAGAATATTTCATCTTGTTTTCAATGATCGATTTAATTTCATTATTAGAATATTTTATTTCGCTTTCAATGATCGATTAATTTCGTTATGAGAATATTTCAATTTGTTTTCAATGATCGATTTAATATAGTAATAAGAATATTTTATTTTGCTTACAATGATCGATTTAATTTCGTTATTAGAATATTTTATTTTGTTTTCAATGATCGATTTAATTTCGTTATAGGAATATTTTATTTTGTTTTCAACTATTGATTTTATTTTGTTATAAGAATATCTTATTTCCCTCTTCAATGATCGATTTAATTTCACTATAAGAATATTTTATTTTCCTTTCAATGATCGATTTAATTTCGTTATAGGAATATTTTATTTTGGTTTTCAAATGACATTAATTTTAAAATGAGATGCTGACTACAGTTATAAAAAAATTTTAATTTCGAATATTTTAATAAAAAGCCTTGTATAAGAATAATTTTTGATTTTCATTATCGTTCGGAGTGATTCTTAATTCTTGGTATAATATTAAGAAAATACAACAGACATAAATAATTTTATACAGCAATGTATTGCCCTGTCGATGCGTTAAGGCGTAATCCAGAGGACTACATAAATATACAGCCGTTTCATGCCAAATCAACACACTTTTCCTAAACTGTTACGTTGCTTCCTATAAATTTGATAAATCAATGTCTTGATGTATAATTGCGAACATAATAATTTTGATCATATTTATACATTACATTCTTTGTCATATCAACGCACTTTTCTTAAGCTTTTACTTATTAACAACTATGGATTTGATAAATTAATGTCTTGATGTATAAATGTGAACAAAATACTTTTGTTTTACATTCATACATTACGTTTCATGTATTGTGTTGATTTAACACACTTTTCCTAAACATTTATCTTACAAACTATGAATCTGATAAATTAATGTTTTTATGTATAAATGTGAACCAAATACTTTGTATAAAGTTGTATTATACCAATTGAATTGTATGAATAATAGTTGTATGAATAACAAAATAAATCCTTCAGATGTAATTATATGAATTAAGCAAAATACAAAATTTGATTGAAATACATACTTTAATGTTTTTTTTTTTTAAATATAGTTCTGTAAATTTTAAAGAAAGATTTAAATCCGACATATATTCAAATTCAAAAATAGATAATATAGAAGACACGTCATTGTATAGTATTTTTACAACCTTTTTTTATAATATGCAATACAGAAGTTTAAAAAAATTTTCACTTTTATAAAATCCAAAGGATTGATTTTTTTCGATATATATATTTAGTATTGTGTATATCTTGGATATACACAATACTAAATAATGACAATTTTCTCTTAATTTTCTCTTTAATGATATCTTAAGTATTATAGTTGTTGTGACAATTTGAATCTATGCTGTTCATATTGCTTTAGGATATTTTCTATTCAATTTTGCGTTAGTAAAATTTTAGAAAACGTACGTGTATTTATAATAAAATGTTATATCCATCTTATTTTATGCATAAGCTATTTTTGTTAAAATCAGAGATTGTGAGATAAACTGAGAGAATGGGAAAAAATAAATTGTAGCCATGCTTCCACCTACACACTGGCAATAGCGCCACCATGTGGCGTTCAGGAGAAATGGTCTCGGCCTTGCGACTCTCACCCGAGAGGAAGCACAGCGCAACCGGCCCTTCTGTTGAGAAACGTTTAATTTAAAGTCTCTCACCGCGGGAGAAAAATATATTTAATGCAAACTGGCATAGCACTTGGCCTACAGACTCTCACCCGGAGACAAAGTAATTTTTGCGCACACTACGCGTACCTAAGTATTGGGTTTTCGTCTTAGAAGTGGAGTCCTTTCACGAATCTATGATTATCTGTCTATAAATGTATTAAATAATGTGTGACTCTAATTGTATGTGTGTGATGTTTTTGGGTATGTAAATAAAGCTGTGAGTTCTCCAACCTGTGGCTCAAGTATCTCAACCCAACCACACCTAATTAAAATGTGGTTCCCAACCAGTACACTATAAAACAAATTATCTCATCTCTTATTTTCTCAGCAGTTGTTTAAAGTGCTGTTACCAGAAACCAGAAGGTGTTGATGCAATTTTCAAGTATAAAAATCGCTGGTATCCAACAGTTTCTTAGCAAATAAATGATCAAACTTTTAGCGTAACTGAAGAGAGCTCTACAAACTGTGTTTTCTCTATAAAGAAAATATTCAATTTGTTTATTTTTAACTCTTCATTTCACCTCGCCTAGTCCGTTTTACTTAAAAAATTAATACACGTTAATTTATTCATGAATGCATGAATGGAATGCCACACCATCAGGCTGAAATCGCATTTAATTACTAACAATGAGAACGTTGTGTAGCAATTCTAGGAAAGAGTCTTTTGAAAATGAAAAAATACGATACCTGTTATCAAGTCGAGCTGGCAACAGGTTTGGCTCGTTAAAAACTCATTTACAATCGTTTGAAGCATAAAAAAACCATTGTAAATGTTTTGTAAAAAGAAAGATACAGAGAGAAAAGAGAAATAAAAGAAAGTCATTTCTTGTACTTAAGACTAAATGGAACAGTTTAGCTCATAAACACTTTAAGCAAAAAAAAAAGTGATAGTAATGGAAATAAAATATGAAAATAACATCAGGTACATGTGTATGATTATATGAGGAATAATTACTGTTGTCCGGCTCGTGGCTCAGTGGTAACGTTGGCCGTTGGTGAGCATTAGGACTGAGGTTCAGTCCGCTGATAGCATTATTGTAGACAAAAAAAGTGGTAACAGGTGGGTACATACTAATAGTTCAACAGCTGTGAAATTTATACACGTGTTTTTTGAAGGTTAGGGCTAATTAAAAATCAAATGGATTTAAAACTAGTAGCGCCATCTATATGTTAGCCTACGAACTTTTCAGCCCACCTGTTAATCCTTTTTCCTCGTTAATAAGATTTGGTGGGAGTTTTCCAGGTTTTCTCCCATACGATACTCAATGTGGGGTTGTTGCCCCTAAAAATTCCTCCCAGAAGGCACTGCCCTCCTTCTTCAGCGACACGGAGCTAAGTCAGACTTCGACGTACGGATGATCCATAATAACAGAAGCTGCCTCTTTCCCACCATCTATGAGTAGATACTCATGGGATATCCGTCCCTCATTGGAGGACATTGAAGATAGGTAATACAACATAATTACTGTGTCAGAAAGAAGCAAATGTCACCTTAATTACATAGCTGTTGATTAATATTTATATTCCTTAGAATTATACAATGTGATTTTTAAGTAACTTGATAACTATGAGTTTGCACCGTCTGCCAGATTATTTCTCAAATAATTATTCTTGTAATAATGTACCAATTTCAAACGATACATTATGTGTATCATGTGAATAATAGTCATCCCAGCATACTTATTTTACTACTTTGCATATAGAATAAATACTTATTTTAGCTATAAGTAGAGAATGAAGACCTCTTCTTGGTTCCTGTACTTTATTTTATAATTTAAGGCTGTTTCACTAACCAAATAAGGAGTTATAATAAAAGGAGTAAGGAGTTGTCTATGTGTGGCCTTTACAGTTTTGTACTTTGAAAACTCCCATGTTTTCTTTTCATTTTTCTTCAATGTATAGTTTTATCGCATTTCTTCGTGTACCTATATTCCCTGAGCGATGGCTTATGCCATCCAGTCAACATCTGCGTGTAATTTACTATGCTTCTAAATTTACTTATTAGGATTAGAACTTGAACGTTGGCAAAACTGCTGTAGAAATATCATCCAAGGGCACCAAGTAACGTGTCTGACGTTTTACGTTAGTTAAACATTCATCTTTAGTCAGTGAACCTTGAACTTTACTCTGTGCTAAAACGATGACGAGGAAAAAAGATTATCTTGCTTGCTCTGGAGTCTTCATGTTTACAAAAACATAACAGAAAAATTGGTTTCTTTACTGTCAAGTTTTAAAGCTTTAGTGGAGATGGCAGAAATAAATAGTTTTTATCAAGTAATATATGTCCTGAAAGACCTGGTTTAAAAGCAATCATTAAAATGCACGAAAAGTGTCAGGAGTTTCACACTAATTGAAAATATGTCCTCTAACTGAGACACAAGTTTCACGTTGTTGTCAAAAATAAATTTGTTATTGATGTTGTAACTGGCAGAAATAAATATTTTTTATCAAGTAATATATGTCCTGAAAGGCTTGGTTTAAAAGCAATCATTAAAATGCACGAAAAGTGTCAGGAGTTTCACACTAATTGAAAATATGTCCTCTAACTGAGACACAAGTTTCACGTTGTTGTCAAAAATAAATTTGTTATTGATGTTGTAACTGGCAGAAATAAATATTTTTTATCAAGTAATATATGTCCTGAAAGACCTGGTTTAAAAGCAATCATTAAAATGCACGAAAAGTGTCAGGAGTTTCACACTAATTGAAAAATATGTCCTCTTGAGACACAAGTTTCACGTTGTTGTCAAAAATAAATTTGTTATTGATGTTGTAACTGGCAGAAATAAATATTTTTTATCAAGTAATATATGTCCTGAAAGGCCTGGTTTAAAAGCAATCATTAACATGGAAGAAACACGTCATGAGTTTTATACTTATTGAAAATATGTCCTCTAATAAGACTAAGTTTCCCATTGTTGTCAATCAGATTGCCGCACATCTGCAAAGATTATAATTTTAATAGCAGGCTGTTTTTTCTTTCAAAGACTTTAACTGTCGAGCTTTTCCAACATCAATAGATAATCTAACGACGATACTCTGATTGAATTAATCATGGTATTATACCCTATGCACATATGTTTTTATAAAAAATTAATTACTCGTACATATTGAATCTGGTGACAGTTGTGAACAGAAATCAGTTTATATTCAGTTTCATCCTTCACATTAGTTCAATAGAGCATCATCATGTTAAAACCCGATCTTAGAACTGGCTGAGGAACATTGATGAAATTATGAAGTATCCTTTGCCATGGAAAATTCATTGCAAAAAGAGGCCAGTGTTATATAAGATTCTTTGGAAGGAAGTTATAGCTTGTTCATTAAAGGACCCAAAGATGATCTGTTCAAAGTGTCGAGTGTCACATTCTCCCAGACAATTATGGCATTTCTTGCTTTTGTATTCTCAGTTTTCTTGGTATTGTTGCATGAAAACTTTGTCATGGAAAAATCCTTGCGCAAAAGATGCCAGGGTTATGGAAGATTTTTTTTTGAAGGAAATTACAAATTCTATATTAAAGGAAACAAGGTCTATTCACAGTGTCGAGTTAATTTGTTAAGTAGATCTATTTTAGATTCTATATGTTTTAAATCTATTGAAATAGGTTTAAAGGTCAGCTAAAAACATTAAGAAATAAAGGAACAGACTGATGAAAATTTAATGGGTCTTTTAGGTTAATTTTTTTATAGTTAACTATAAAAAATGAAAAATCCGTAATTTATAGAATTAAAACCACAAGCTACAAATTCATGATGAGATCAAGTCAAAGCGTTGGAGAGCTGAAGATCTTTTAGCAATATCCAGCAATCCGCGAGGACATGCTGTCGCCCAGTTCCGACTTCTGACTGGCCATGACTGTCTAGCAGAACATCTCCATCGCATTAAAATATTTTCGAACCCTGGCTGCCCCCTATGTGGTTCAACAGACCCAATGAACAGAGACCACCTCCAACGATGTGCGGTACTTGACGGCGACTCGGAGACAGCGCTTTACTGGCGTGCGAGAGAACTCTTAAGGCAATGACTTCGGTCATCTGCGCATTGTCTGGACATTTATTCTATTGTATTTTTACCCTTGTTATTTTTGTTATTTTTACTATTTTTATTCTTCTTGTACTTGCCTTGCCATTGGAAATAAAAAAAAACCCATCTAATTAAAAATATTTACTGTTATTTTTAAAATATAAAAAAGACATAAAGTAGTTACATAAAACAGAAATCCCTAAAAGTTTTGTACTCTATTCTTTTTATGGAAAATACCTTTCACATTGTTATTCTGGTGCGATTCTGGCCCACTATTTTTATTGCTTACCTTCAAGAGAAGTAGAAAAGTACACACGGCTTTTCCCTAAGTCCTCCGTCCATGTAAACTGATAAAACACCAACACTTTATTTCCAATGTTAAACTAAAGGGAGTGGGTTCCAAATTCGTTTGTTGTGTTGTTCCTTTATCTCGTACTGTTTGTTAGCATTTATAGGACAAACATCATCAGTATTACATCTTCCGTTTTGTAATCAAAATGTCTAATAAAGCACAAAAGACATTTAGGCTAAAACAAAACAAAATCCATTGCTGAAGTCTGTAAGAAAAAAGACAGAAGCCTGTAGTTAATGACGATAAACAGACTGGAGATCGTTTCCAGGATACACAACATTAACAATACTACCACTGTTGCTGTTTCTTTATGAATGACTGACATTATAAGGGTTTTCATAACACCAAAAATCGTAAAATCTATTGAAAATACCACAGCAATGATTGGGTTTATAATTGTCATTTCTCGAGTTGCTTCTTAAATCATGAAACCCATATTGCTCACAATATTGCAAGAACCCATCTAAATGTTGTTGTAAAATCACAGATATGTTCTTTTTTATCCCACTTGTCTGAAAGCAACATCTAGAACAAGTCCAAGAACCCGTGTGTTCTCATGGAAGGAGGGAAAGGGGCAACTTGTGTTGTGATGTAGCACCCGTAGGTAGAAGTCTGACTTGGCCCCGTTTTGCTGAAGAAGGAGGATAGTGCCTTCCGGGAGGACTTTCAGGGGGAACTACTTCGCATTTGCGCATCGTATGGGAGAAAAATCGGAAAACTTCCAGTGGTTAGTCCGACTAACGAGGCAAAATGCTGAACATCACAAAAGTCATCGGGTCCTCTTGTTCTGAAACAGTGTCTACAACAAAGCAGTCAGCGGATTGAACCTCCGCCCTAATGCTCCCCAGCCGCCCACAATGCAACTGAGCCAAGAGTCGGGTACATATTACCACTGATAATCGTAATTAAGCCAATTACCAAGGTAACACAGTATCATGGAACATCAGTGGTATTTTTTTTTTCCCAAAAACAAAACAAGGGTGTTACGTCCAGATAGGAATATTTCCAAGAAAGAGAAAATGTGATATGTATTTGATTTTTTTAGACAACGTTTGGTCCTGAGTACTCCTTTTTCTTCATAGACAATTATACTTTTTTTTTTTTTTGCCTTGTAAAATAAGTTCAAGCTTTATGCCGACTTAACAGTATAAAAAAATATACTGTGTACACTACATATTTTTAAAATTATAAAAATATTTAATTAGTTTAAAAGAAAGCAGACCAAAGTTTATAGGTTACAGATTTACTTGTTGGGTTTTTTTATATAATATCATTTATAGGAAAAATATCAATATTATTATTTGTTATACCATTACATAAAAAGTGTTTGAGATCAAAATACTTGATAAAGCACCGAGGAAACTTAGACTAAACTTCTTCCCAGCTGAAAAGATAGTCTATCGCTGAAATTTGTAAAGGAGAAACCTTATAGTATTTAATCAAGATAAACAACCTGGAAGGTTATATTCATGATAAACAACATTAACATAAACAGCATTCGATAATAATACCTTTGATAATCGTAATCAATCGAATTACTAACGTTGCACAATATCATGGGATACTAAAACATCATTGGCATTTTTTCCTTCCAAAAACAAGGCGAGGGTGTTGCTTCCGAATAGGGAGGTATCCAAGAAACAGAAAAGGGGATATGTATTTGATTTGTCAGCCAACATGTGACACTGAGTGATCATTTATCTGCCCAGACAATTATACTCTTTTTCTTTGTCTTGTAACATAAATATAAGCTTTATGCCGACTTAAGAATAAGGCAATAATATTGATGCCTTAAAATACATGATATTTTAAGGTATCAATGTCATTGCCTTCTTATTTTTAACACTATTACCACTCCCATACCATTGAAACTCTAAAAGAATGCAGTGTATGTTTTTTTAATTATTAAAATATTTAATTAATTTTAAAAAAGCTGACCAAAGTTTATATGTTACAAATGTGTTTGTTGCGTTTCTTTATACCATACCATTTACTGAAAAAATATCAATATAACTATTTGTGATACCGTTACATAATAAAGGTGAGGGTGCTACGTCCAGACAGGGACATTTCCAAGAACCAGAAAATGCGATACGTATTTGATTTGTCAGACAACATGTGGCACTGAGTGCTCATTTTTCTTTGCCTTGTTACATAAGTTCTAATTTATGCCGACTTATGTATTTTAAAGCCGCAATATTATTGCCTTCAATTTTTAACACTATTAATCCTGCCATGCCATTGAAACTCTAAAAATATATAGTGTATGTTGTTTTTTAAATTATAAAAATAATTAGTTAGTTAAATAAAGGCTGATCAAAGTTTATAGGATTCATATTTATTTGTTGCGTTTCTTTATATCATGCCATTTACAGGAAAAATATCAACATTACTATTTGTTATACCATTAAATAAAAGGTGTTTGCAATCAGAATACTTGATAAAGCACCGAGAAAACTTAGACTAAACTTCTTTCCTGCTGAAAAGATAGTCTATCGCCAAAGTTTTCCCGAAAGAAACAAGAAAGAGGAAATCCAGTAGTTAATGATCATAAATAGCCTGAAGATCCTTTCCGTGATCATCACAATCAATATAATTTATTTCGAGGTACCAAGATAAGAGGGGATCACGGATTTCTGGAACACCAGTAGCATTTTTTTTCTCTAAGAATGAAGCGAGGGTGTTATGTCCAAACGGGAACATCTTCAAGAAAGAGAAAAATGTGATTAGTAGTCGATTTGTCAAACAGCATGTGCTTAATTTTTTTTTCCCCTGGACGATTAGAACTTGGACTTTGAGTTTGCCTGTTATTATCAGTTTTAATTATGTACTGACTTATCAGTGTTTTAAGGTAGAATATCTTTGATTTTTTAACAATTTTGAGATTGGCATGCAGATATAATTCTGCATGTTATAAACAGTTATTTATTCAAAGTTTATAGTTATAGTTTCACACAGTTATAGATTCCAAATTTATTTGTTGTACTTTATATCATACTATTTGTTGCCATTTGTTGGAAAAACATCATTACTATCATCATTGTTACCATTTACAATCAGGAAAAAGCATTTTCAATTAAAATTCCTGATAAAGCACCAAGGAAATTTAAACTCCTTTCTTGCTGAAATGATAGTCAATCACTAAAGTTTGTAAGAAAAGAAAGAGGATACCTAATAGTTAATGATCATTAATAGCCTGGACATCCTTTTCTTGATCATCACAATCACTCTCACTTATTTTGAGGAGATTAGACAAGAGAAGCGAAGATCATGGATTTCTTGAACACCAAAGGTATTTTGATGTGAAAACTTATAAAATCGGTATAGGTAGTTGGTAAAAATCGGTATAGGTTCATGGGTAGTTGGTTCAGAAAGAAAGTGTTAAATTTTCATGCACAGTTTGAAATGTTAATAACTTCAAAACTATATATAATTTGAAAAATATATGTATATTATCGTGTTGACAAATTTTGAAAGATTCTGGTGGAGAGGGAGCCTAGCACCATATAGTGAAGGGGGACGTAGAATCATGTGCCATGCGCTCAGTTCGCGATAATATATCTCGAGATTCAGATTCAAATATGGGAGATGGCTGTTGTGGGTGATCAAGGGCTCATTTCAAAGGCTTTAGGCAAGATGTAATTAAATGTAACAATAAAATTTACTATTTATGGATTATATATTATTAGGAGTAAACCTTTAAATTATATAAACTAATATGGAGTTATTATTCTTGGATTTATACGTATAAAATCCAAAAACTACGTGAAGCCTTTGATAAAATTGTATAATGTCTTCTTATATGCAACTAAGGTGGAAGTAGAATTCAAAAATCGAAGGGCTCAAGATGAATCCAAAAAGCCATATGCAGATATACAACGCGATTACACATTTGGTTTGATTAGACGCTCTACGGTAGTTTTTTCCACACTTTGGGCTAATTAGACCGAGACTTACAGTTTAATGTGGATTCCGAACTACTAAGAAACATCCATTCCACCTCCAGGATTCAAACCTGAAGCCTATGGTACCAAATACCAGAGCCAGTTGGCCATCAGGGCGTCCACGAATACAGAGCCCAAGGTCAAAATTAGCAAGGTTAATATTTTACGTCATTGGGCTAATCGACATAACTGATATGAAGCATATAGTATTTTAACTGTAGAAGAGCTTATTGACGTTGATTCCAAAAAGACCAGTGCTTATCATTCTGTTTCAATAAATGTCCACCCCACTCATTCCTATCTTTCTTTATTTCATCCACTCCACTTAATTCTCCAACTCGCTTACTCTGCAAATCTGTTTGCAGACATGTCTTCACACATTAATACAAAGACACAGACCAGAATATTGAACTTCCTTCTTTTTCTCCCTTCCAAGAACGAAACGAGGGTGTTATGTCCAGATAAGAACGTCTCCAAAAAAAGAGAAAGTGTAAAAAAACTGTCAGACAGAACTCAGATTTCTGTCCGGGCATTTAGAACATTTTGGTTTCATTCAGTTCAGTTTTGTTCTGAATTATAAATGTTTTAAGGTATAATGTCGTTATTTTAGTCCTTTATCATGTTAACACTTTCATGTCAATACAATTCTGAAAATTTATATAGCGAATGCTTTTAAAATTGTAATTATATTTATTTTTATTGAACAATTTATAATTTAAAATGTGCTAAGTATTCCATTTATTAGAGAATATATGGCACAGAAGGATATTTTTTTTTTTTTTGATTGGGCGTTTGAATTAGCTTTTAGGTGTTTGAGCTTTAGCTTAGGGCGCTTAGCTTTAGGTAGGGCTTTAGCTTTAGGGCGTTTAGCTTTTAGCTTTGCCCTTTTCAATGGTTTGAGCATTTATCGTCCAGACCGTTTTTTTTTTTTCCGTTCCGTTTTTTTTTTTTTTTTTTATGGCATAACGTGGTTGTATTAAATTTTGAAAAAAAATGCCACAGCCATGCCAATATAATTTTAATGTATATATATATATATATAATGTATGCTGTTAAGAATATTTAATTTGAGATAAAAAAAAATATTGGGATATCTTATATTTAGCGAGCGCTTTCAATCCAAGAAAACACGCGATTTTCAGTTTAAATTTGTAGATTGCTGAAATTAACTGATCTTCAATATAAATTCTTATAAAACATAATAAATCATAACATGCTACCATTTCTTATGAAATGAAGGTGAAATATATTATGATTGATGATATTAAACGAAATAAGTTTATATAAATATATATATTATTCATTATTTATATGGAATATTATCATAAATCATTTGACATAATTTTATCCATGTTAAATCTGATATTCTTGTAGTAATACCCTTTTACTTAAAATTGGTATTGGTCCATCTTTTCATATATTTATTTTAACTTTCTCTTTTACTTTTGAACCTACAAATCTTTGTTTTTCATTCATATTCTACAGTCATTTATTTTCCTTTTTCTTCTCATTTATATTGGAATATAAAATTTACAATTATAATGTATATTCGATATTATGATGTATTTTGTATCCGCGTTTTCACATTAGTTTTTATTAGTTTAGTTCACATAAGTTTACTTTTAGTTTTTATAACTAATAATTCTTCTTCATCTTCTACATATTCAATGTACATACAATATGAATTTTATAAGAAAGTAAGAATTGTCAGTTAGATTAAGTATGGTAATTAAAACAGGGTCACGGAGATTTGCGTATATAATAATAACGCATTTTATAAATTAGATGCCATGCTGAATATACCGGTTCTCGTTAGATCACCGAAGTCAAGCATCATTGGGCGCGGTCAGTACTTGGGTGGGTGACCACCTGGGAACACCGCGTGCCGTTGGAATTCACAAATTTGGGACCTGAATGGCCGAGTGTCTAGCGCTCGGTGTCACAGGTTTCGGGTTCGAATCCCGTCGGTGCCATGGATGTTTGTAGTGGTTCGGAATCCACTTTAAGCTGTAGGGTCCCGGTCTCCTATGACTGTAAGAACGTCACGGAGCAAAAGTCAGGCTTCTACCTACGGGTGCTCCATCACAACAGAAGCTGCTTCCTTCCCCTTCAACCATGAGTACGTATGGGCTCGTGGGCTTGGCCAGCCAAGTGGGATAAGAAACAACAACAACAAACAAACAACATAAATTAGAGTCAACTCTGGTATATAAGTTCCAAAATTGATATAATTAGAGTTTTAAAAAATTTTTATACAAAAATATTTTACATTAATTATTATAATTTGTCATTTTTCAATTTTTTAAATTTCAATTAATTTTTTACCTCGATGATTAATTTTTAATGAAATTGTGTTATTAATTTAGTTTTGACAAAAGCATTTCGCCGCAAACCTTTCAGATTTTTTAAAGAATTCCTAATTCGATTAATATGTTGAAATATTTATTTGTCTTGCAATTTTTAAATGAATCATAATTGGTTTTAAGTAAAAATTAATTTTAGAGCAACTTAAAAAAATCTTATAACTTGTCTAGCATCGTTCACGAAAAAAATATCAGAATAATAGTAACAAATAAAAATCCAAACTAGAATAAATACTACTATAATGAAGTAAAAACATAAAAAAGTAACATAATTTTATAAACTCTTTTATTACGCAATATAAAAATTAAATTTTACCTTTTTACCTTACCTTAAATTTTTATATGGTTTCTTATACCATTGGTTGACAGCAATATCTAGACCAAGTCCATGAATCGTAGTCATGATAAAGGATAAAAATATGCAGCTTCTTTTTGTCTTTGACCTTGCGACACCTAGACATGGGGCACCCAAAGAGAGATGTCTGACTTTACCCCATCCAGTTATACCGCCGGACACTGGGTAACCGCTTTAGTCGCCTTTTATGACATGGATGGGCTACAATTGAGCTATTTTAACTCAGACTTACACGGAAAAATTTTACTTTTAAAATGATGGTTAACTTTCGGAGATATGTGCTATAAATTAGAAATATTTTTCTTTCAAAAATCCAATAATCTTAAATTTTGAGTAATCAAATAGTATATATTGAAAATAAAATAAATACACTTGTTCGTTTACAACAGTAAAGAGATAGTAATAGAAAACCACTATCTGTACCATTTTATTTTTATATTACCATTTTATAAAATATAAGCTATCTAACATATACTTTTATATTTGAGCCGACATATATTAGAATACATACCATAAAATTTAACTGGCCCCCTCCCCCAACCTAATATGCATTACAATATATAAAAAGTATCAAAATTTAGCAGATGTTTTTATTATGAAACATAGAAAATTAAATTTGCATTTGAAAATAATGGCTAGACTATTAAATGCTATGCTGTAACGAATGAAATTTTTTTTTTTATTTCCAAAACAAATGAATCCAATAATTTTAGATCAATAAAAAGGAAAAATTGATCATAAAGTGAAATACGTGGACACTTTTACAACATGGACGAGAACAGGAAAAGATATTTTACTACGATCACGGATGAATTGAGAGTAAAACATCCCCGAATGTCACATAATGGTAGACATAAAAGGAAGAGAGATAAGGGGCAATGGAACTTTTGCAAATCTCTTGACGCTGTTCGGAATGCAGAAAGAGTTTCGCCCGCCGTGCGTAATTCGGAATTGACATCAGACGGAGCGATAGCGATAGGGCAGTTTCGAAATTTCCGATTTCGACAAGAAAACGGCAATTTATTGTGAAATGTATCGAATGTAAAACGAATACCGGATAAAATTCCTTGGAATATTCCATTCTTTTTCGTAAAATATTTACAATTTAAGATTTAAAAATGTTTGAGTGTTATAGAAAAGAACTCTTTATTGAAAGGGTGAGAATAAATATTTTTTTTATAATTTTCAATATACTTGAATTTTACAATATTTAAAGTTTGTAGTATGTGATAGATGGGGCCTGATGGCCGAGTGACTGGCTAGCGCTCTGGCGTACTTGCGACAGGGTTCGAGACCCTGCGGTGCCATGGATGTTTGAAGTGGTTCGTAATCCACTTTAAACCATAGGTCCCGGTCTAATATTACAGTAGAGTGTTAGGCGTAGGAAT
The DNA here is from genome assembly GCA_021605075.1 of Caerostris darwini. NCBI lineage: Eukaryota > Metazoa > Arthropoda > Arachnida > Araneae > Araneidae > Caerostris > Caerostris darwini. Next base: position 90,932 of record BPLQ01000028.1, on the reverse strand, counting down.
GATAACCCTACCCTGTAAAATAAAAACATCTTCTGTCTCGAAACCTTCCAGCAAGCAGTCGGACTTGGCCCACCATGTGGCTGTTGCGTCAATGGAGAGGTATGCGATTGATAGCAACTATCGATTTTACAACATAGCAGTGTAATAGATTGATGATAAATAGGTAGATACGACAGATAACAATATAGCCAAACCCTAATTTGCATAACGTGTAGAGGAATACCAATGATATTATTTGATAAGATCAAAATTATTAATGTAAGGTTTAGATAAATTTAAAAATAATTTATACAAATTTAAAGATGGCAAGTTTATATCGCTATCTTTAAATGTAGTTCAAATAAAATCTACTAATTATAAGATTAATTGTAATTATGGTGTTTTACAGGTGTCATAATTGACCATAGTATGATAGAAGGAAATGATTATTCAATTGGTTTAAATAATTGGTTAATAGTAAAGTGATTGGGGATTGTTTTTCATAAAATGATACATGTTCAGAGATTATTTGTCAATTGTAAGTTGATGAGACTATTTAAACAAGAATTAAATTAATTAACACTAAAAATAAACATCAAATGTGTAAAGTTTGTTTTAATAGGTGACCATTTTGTATTTAAAATAAATTAATTTAGATACCAATTAAATTTAAATTTGATATTTTAGTCATAATTAAATGGCATGACCACTAAGCATAAAATGCCAAAAGATGACTAATTCTCACGTGAATATTATGCGAGAATATTGTGTTACTAATTATAATTTAATTGCACAATATTCACGCCACAATTTAATTCAATTTAATTTCCATAATTAGATTGCATAACGTTAATGTCTGTTTAAAATGAATCCTATATTACATAATAATGTACTTTTCCAGTAATAGTTTGGGATCAGTTTATATAACAATAATGATTCTATAACTGAGCCACATCAGGTAATACATTAATTCGAAGTGAGAATTGTTGAATATTTCTAATATTCCACAATTTGTGTATCGTTACTCAGCTATTTATACTCAACAACAACTTGTTCTCTAAGAGGTTATGTTATCATATTCAGTATGATGGAACAAAAATTATATTATTGATGCACATAATAATTTCAGCGCCAGCTTTCTGGACTGGGGGATTGCCTTGGGTAGATTTGTTGCTTGGTTACCACAATCTCCTCATTCGTCATATCGGGACCTCGTCCACTGGGGATACTTGATAGGCTTAGTATGTTAAGACTAGGTCGATTCTTATGAGGGCCTTAGCTTTTGGAAATCCTTATGAAATGAGGCATAGCTGAAAATGCACCAAAATAAGTGCTGTAAACTTCTATGTGATTTCTTTTCTATTGATTGCACTTATTTTACATACTGTGAAATGATATAAATAACATTCTTTTAACGCCATTTACCTTATTTCATAGAGGATAGATAGCAATTCAATTTTCAATATCTGACGAATTGATGTTGGCAAACACATGCAACGTTTGTATGTATGCCCTTGTTAAAGGAATTTATTCAGTTTTGTTAATAAATTTAATGCCTAGTTATATTTCTTTCACTGATTTCACTACAAGTAAATGTAACTAATTTATTTTTGTAGTTAGTTTTATTTTGTATTTAGTTAGTTATTTTGTAGTTGTGTTTTGTTATTATTGACAGAAATGCTTCACTTTTTCTCTTAAGTCGATGGTCTTTGTGTTCCATATGAAAGAGGTTTATATAAAAACTTCATTCGCAAAATAAATCTAACTTTTTTATTGAATGTTAGTCTACAATGCTTTCATTTTTTTCATATAACATTTTTGAATCAATTTCCAATTTTTTGCCGATTTTATATTTTTTAATAATGCAAATTAAATGGGGCCTAATGGCCGAGTGACGAGCTAGGTGCCATAGGTTTCGAACTCTGAATACTTCGCGGTGGTGCCTTGGATGTTTTTAATGTTTCGAAATCCACTTTAAACCATAGGTCAATGTCTAATATGACTACTAAAGTTTAATATGAATGTACAGCGTAGGGCTAGCAACCCTGGGTCTCGGTTTAATATGAGTGTAAAGCGTTAGGTGTATGACTAACAACCTCACCTCGTAAAAGGCAACATCTGTTGCCCCGAAATCTGCTAATAGACAGACGACCTTGGCCCACCATGGGATTGTTGCGCCAATGAAGAAGAAATTAAATTAAATTATATTATGTTTTGTAAAGACTAATTTTAATAATTTCCATTTATAATCCATGTAAAATATTAATTTAATTGTATGACTCAAGTATTTCAATGTCTTTATTTTATATTATGTAAAAATTACATATGTTTATCCATTATTCTAAATTTAACATGGTACTCATTGTAGTTATTACAACTTAATTAAATGAAGATTAATAATTACATTTCGCCAGTTATTATTGTATGCTAAAAACTATCTACACATATCAACATTAAGTTTATGCTTCAAACGGAAACAAAACACACGTTTCTATTATTCAGGTTCAGTTCTCATAAATTTATGAGAACAGTGCATCCAGAACATTTTAACAAACCCAAAAACAATTTGCATTTTGAAGAGCCTTTTCATTAGACTTATGGTAACAGACGCTCGAATGGCTCTGTGCAATTTGAGCATCGCATTAGCTGGAGAAATAGAGGGAGCTTTTAAACAATTAGCAGAGCATAATTATTCCAGTAGGTAGATGATATTCCGTAATGACGATCCGTCGTTACCTTGTAGCCGGACTGGAGCTTTGCATAGATTTAATCTCGGATGGTTCAGTAGCAATAATGAGTCCACTAATAAACCGGCACAGCAGTTTCTGCTTACATGTCCTAAGGTAAAACAGAATTGTCTGTTTTAATGAGTAGTTCTTAACAACTCATCTTGTTTATACAATGTTATTTTTGTGTCGTATTGTATTTTAAAATGAGTGTGAACTTGCAGATAATGTATTTTATGCTGTTTTATAGGTAAAGTACAGATTGTCAAATTAATATGTTAATTTTAAGTAGTGGATCTAAGAGGATATTTAAATTGGAAATAATAAGTGTTTAATCAAAAGAATTATTTAATCGGAGAACTTGCTGTTGAATAATGTTGTTGATTACGATTACTTTAGATGATCAACTGTTATTAAAACTCAGTTCATATAAAACATTGCATATACTGTAAAGTCTTGGATTATGCTAGACCTATAACGGCTTTAAGAAGAAGGTCCCTTTAAAGTCCATGGGGACACTTTATTTTTATTTACAAGCGTTATACATCTGTATATATGTATTTATAATTCTATAACTCTATTCAGTTTTATAATTCTATTTTCAAAAAAGGGAAAATAAAAATAATTTTATTTACAAGTGCAGTTCTTTCCGAGATTGGAGATTTTCAAAGTTCTCAAGTGTTCGACAAATCTATTTTACGTCTGCGGCAGACATTAATTATCAACGTCGTGACACACGAAACCCCTTCCATTGGGAAAAACGTGCAATACTATTTTCTATCATAATAAAACTGACATTTCCATTACTTTAAAGCAACCAGTGTTGCCTTACCTTTCCCTCCTTCCATGAGACCATACAGACTTAGTCTAGATGTTGCTTTCTACTAAGTGGGATAAGAAAAAAAATGCTCTTTTAATGAAATTTATTTAAATATTACCGTTCATAAAGATTTTATTGAGGAATTTTCATATACGATCCATCTAAAATATTAATCCAATTATATGACTTAAACATTTCAATGTCTTTATTTTATATTATGTACAAAATTACATATATTTGTACATTATTCTAGATTTAACATGGTACTCACGTAATTATTACAGCGTAATTAAATCAAGATTAATAATATCATTTTGCCAGTTATTATTGCATGTCAAAATGAACGGTATATATCCAAATTAAGTTTATGCTTCAAACGAAAACAAAACACATTTCCATTCTTCAGGCTCAGTTCTCATAAATTTATGACAATACATCCAGAACATTTTAACAAACCTAAAAACAATTTGCATTTTGAAGAGGCTTTTCATTAGTCTTATGGTAACAGACGCTCGAATGGCTCTGTGCAATTTGAGCATCGCATTAGCTGGAGAAATAGAGGGAGCTTTTAAACAATTAGCAGAGCATAATTATTCCAGTAGGTAGATGATATTCCGTAATGACGATCCGTCGTTACCTTGTAGCCGGACTGGAGCTTTGCATAGATTTAATCTCGGATGGTTCAGTAGCAATAATGAGTCCACTAATAAACCGGCACAGCAGTTTCTGCTTACATGTCCTAAGGTAAAACAGAATTGTCTGTTTTAATGAGTAGTTCTTAACAACTCATCTTGTTTATACAATGCTATTTTTGTATCGTATTGTATTTTAAAATGAGTGTGAACTTGCAGATAATGTATTTTATGCTCTTTTATAGGTACAGATTGTCAACTAAATATATTAATTTTAAGTAGTAGATCTAAGAGGATATTTAATTTGGACAATTAATCATTAAACCTCATGGACAAATAATTCTTTTGATTAAACACTTATTATAAGTGTTTAATCAAAAGAATTATTTAATCGGAGAATTTGCTGTTAAATAATGTTGTTGATTAGGATTACTTCAAGTGTTATTGAAGTTCAGCTCATATAAATCATCACATTTAATACTGTGACGTCTTAGTCTATACTAGACCTATAACTTTCTTGTTCATGGGAACAATTTAATTTTTATTTACAAACATTATACATATATATAGAAATCTATTCACAAAAAAGTGAAAACTAGAGATAAATTCATTCACAGGTGCAGCTCACTCCAAGGTCGGAGATTTTCAAAGTTCGAATCTATTCAATGAATCTATTTCACCAGGTCTGAGGCAGACGTTAGTTATCAACAGCGTGATACACAAAAGCACAAAAGTCTCACTTTGAAAACAGGTGGAAACTCCGGCCTGATTAATCTTTTCAGAAAAAAAGATACTTCTTATAGACTCGTCGCAGAACAATCTTCTTCTTCTCTAAAAATCTCCCTTAAAAATATCCGTCAAGGGGCTATCAGCTTTCCTCACATCTCATTTGACTAGACAATTTCTCAGCCTATGGGCTATCACCAATCACAAGAAACCAACTCATCGTGTAGTTCATATTTCATCTGTAATTATTTATACCTGTGAAAGTCACACAGACAATCGCTAATTTCATGAGGTCTCATTATCCAGGCCACTGAATATCTGCTATCATATTTGAGTGACAGATTGTTCTCATTAGTACAAATATATTATATGCAATATATTATGCATATATTGCATATATGATTATTACTATTATATTCATGTTATTGTTATAGATTATAACCCACATTAGCAATATATCTCACTGGATTTTCCGATTTTGTTGCCAAATATTTGATTAAAGTTATATTTAAGTATTTAAAAAAAAAAAAATTGCAATAATTTGAAAACAAAAATATTTTTCTAAATATTTTTAAATTATACATACTAACATTATATATATATATATATACAAGGAAAGTTCGTGATAATATTAAAAAATTAATTTAATAATAATAAAGACATTTTTTTTTTTTTTTGAATGTGTTTTATATTTTACTATCTTTATAAATATCTACAATAGATCTACTTTCATTTTATTTTATATTCTTTTAATTTCAACTCATCAATACAATAAGTCTTTTGTTTTAAAAACTAGTTATATTGCAAAAAAAAAATTTTCAACAAAAATAATAAGTAATCTTTTTTAAATGAGAAAAGTTTTAATTAACTTTTGAAAACTATTTCTTAATTAATTTTAGTTCCTTTTTTAAATAGCATTTAAATTTTTTTTTTGTAATTATTAGAGTTTTCCAAACTCATCAGCAGTATTACTTTGTTTTATCAATGGATATTTCACGGTATTTATAAATAACAAATAATATTGAAAATTTAAAAACTAAATTTAAATCAAGTAGTTTTATTAAATACACATAACAACAATTGCTTTTTTTTATTAAGTCTCATAGGAAATAAATATTTCAAGAAAATTAAAAAATATCACAAATTATAGAATAATTTTTTTGTCGACTGTTTTATCAACGTTATAATTTAATGAAAATAAGTTTTTTTTTTTTGAGGGCTCAATTGTAATCTTGGCCTTAATTTATTCATTTCGCTTGAAAAGTTTTTTAATAACTACATCAATAGAGACGGCTCTTTTTTTTATGTTTTTTGTAATCTCAAACAATTTGTCGTTCTTTTATTTTGCAGAAAAATACAAAAAAAAAAGTTATATACGAGCTTCGTTAAGAAAAAGAACACAGTTTCCAAAAAGAGTTTTTCTAACAATTGATCTAACTAGCGTCATTGTGCATGCAAAATAAGTTCCAGAAATTTTTTTTACTACTGAAAGGCAGCTAAACTGAAAAGATTATTTTTTTAAAAAAAGGCAACTTCTTTGATAATTCTAAAAAAAATAAATGTTTTAAATTCTGCTACAAATACAACAGAAAAATACAATACAATTTTGAAAGAAAAAAAAATTCTTTATTTTTAATTATTTCTAAAGTCGAGATTTTTTTTGATTTTTTTATTTTTCAGCTGTAAAAATAAAAGCATTTCATGTTTAGACAACTATTATTGTTTTATGATTAGTGAAAGTTGAGTTTATTAATTTTCAATTTAAAATGTAGATAATTTTTTTGTGAAATCTTTCTTTCAAATAAACCACGCTTGTCAGTTTTTGGATAACTCATCAGAACGACAGCGATTTAGAAACATTTAATTTGAAAAATTAATCAATTAGAAATAATTAATTAATTAATTAGTGATTTTTAAAGAATTAAGTAAAGTACTGATTATATTTAAAAAAAATTTGAAAATATGGCAAAATTATTGGTGCTCAAAATTAACCAGTTTATAATGGTATTAAGATTTAATTTTTAAATAAGATTTATTTTGTCATGGGGTGTCCACCCCCGGATACCGGACGCTGAGGATTAGCAACAACAACAACTTTTAAATTAGTAGAATTAAAAATATTGAAAAAAGTTCATAGCTCCTTGCTTGGCTCTAACATGATAATCTAAAATACAGAAGCAAATAATAATACAAGTAAAAATTTAAGATTGTAACCGTGTTTCCTCCTACGCACTGCAAAAGCGACCCCTGTGGCGTTCAGGAGAAAGGATCAGTAGGCCTCGAGACTCTCACCCGAGAGGAAATGTAGCAGAACCGGCTTTGTTACTGAGAAACATTTAGTGCAGGACAATCACGCACTTCTGTTGAGAAACATTTAGTTTGTAATCTCTTACCCCGAGAGGAAATATATTTAGCACAACCTTGTGTAGCAGTTAACCTACAGACTCTCACCCAAAGAGGAAATATATTTCGTGCATCCAGAGCGTGCCTAAGTATCTTTATTTTCGGCATAGAAGTGGAATCTTTCCACAATTCTATAGTCTTTAAATGTATTAAATATTTTATGTAGTTAGTTTTACGTGTGTGCTGTTTTTGCGTGTGTAAATAAAGCTGTGAGTTCTCAGTCTCAAGTCTCAACCTAACCACACTCAGTTACAATTCAACTGCATAACAGAGTATTATATTAGTCTTAATTCTTTTGTTAAAAGTTTACTATGATGTTCAAACATGAAACAATCAAAACATATGTGGTTAATATTCTAAACTTCATATGCCTTGAGATGTAAAGACTAGTTCAACAAAGTTTAAATACATTTGAGTAGTAGTTAAAATTGTCATAAACTGAGTAATTTTGAAATCAGTGAAAAAATAACGAGTATCAAACCTTGAGTAACAGAAAGTACTTCCATGTCATAAGAACATTTGCATATACTGCACTGTTTTAATTATCATTATCATTATCTTTATTTATTTAAACCGTCTTTCATAATTTGTTTTTCTTTATTATTATTTTTACTTATTTTAATAGTAAAAATTATTAAATTTGTGGAATGAAAAAATATTGGAAGAATTATATAAAATTATTATTGAAGTTAAAAATACCTTGAAATAAATTTTAATGTGTAAAATTCTCGAAGTACTTTATAAAAAAAGTTGATTAAAAGGTTTAAAAATTATCCCTTCTTAATATACAATGTACTTATCGAATATTATTCATCGAATACTCATCATTTAACTGCATTATGTATCGTCACAGGCTCCTACATTATTAGACCGGCCATACACTTTACTGTTATCATTATCTTTATTTATTTAAGTAGTGTTTCATAATCATTTTTCTTTATTATTAATTTTACTTATTTTAATAGTAAAAAGTATTAAATTTGTAGAATGAAAAAATACAGAAAATAGTTTATAAAATTATTATTGTAGTTTAAAAAAATATTAATATGTAAAATTCTTGAAGTACTTTATTAAAAAAACATGATTAAAAGATTTTGAATTATCAATTCTTAATATTTAATGTACCTACTTCAATATTATTCATCGAATATTCACCATTTAACTTCATTATGCATCGTCACAGGTTCCTACGTTATTAGATTTAATGAACCTTGCATAGCTCTAACATGGTCAGTCCTAATTTCACTTGTTAATGCAAATATTTAAGTAGATGAAAACTACTTTTTTTTTTGTAATTCCTGTTAATTACTGCTTTCTTTTCAATACTAGGCAAACACAGAGTTTGTCTTTTATGCGTTATAAAATAAAATTAATACGTACTTCACTTTTTTTTTTTATTTAAGAAATCTTTCCGTGTATTCTGTTTGCTGTAGCCCTTATAATTTAATTATGTTCATTATATTTTAATTTTTTTTTGTCACGTCTCGACAGTAAAATTATGTCTTCCTTAACTTTTATGCAAACGTGCATAAAAGATAAAAAAATGCGCATAAAATTATTTCAATTAAGATCTTGAATTAATGTTTAGTAAAATGGAAAATTTTGAAGTAAGTTTTTTTTTTTTTATTATTATTGCACGTAGTCATTTTTTTTTTATTCCACATCTTCGAAGAAGTACTTTAACACTTAAAGAATTAAACTAAAATTTAAACTATTATAAAAATTTTATATTTAGTGAGACAAGTACATACAAATATAAAGTTTTCATTATATAGAGCAAAAAATGGATAGCATATTTGAAGATTGTCTATAAGTATCAAATAAAATATTCAAATCGCTATTTCTAAATTTAAGGCAGAAAAATATGTACTGTTTTATTTTTATAAATTAATTATAATTTAATTAAACAAATACGATTGGATTTTTTTAGTATTAATTATTTTTATCAGAAAGAAAAAATTATTAAAATACTGCCAGTATTAATATTAATAAAATTGAACAGGTTTTCTCACTTCTAAAAGATAGAGTAAGTTGTAGAACTAACTTCTAAGATGTTCTTATTCTTGATGTTAACTTCTAAGATTATGTTTCAATTATATTATTTTTCTATACATATCTATACTTTTTAAACAAATGTTTTAAGTATATCCTTGTTAAATATTTATAAATAAACTTTTTATATACACATTCAAATTATGTTCTTTATTTTTGAATCATTTTATATTCTTTTGTAACATACTTCTGTTAACAAAATGAAACTATTTTATTGAAGTTTGATATTAATTAAATAATAACACATTAACGAAAACAATACATTAATTTTTTTTTCATAACTTCTACGTATTTGCACATACAGTATACCTCTTATAAATATAAAATATCAATAGATTCATATGATAAAAAACAAAATTTTCATGAAACTCTATCTTTTCAAATTCAAACAATGTTTTCCAACAATTTTTTTCTATGGATATTGGGAGATCTAATAATGTTAAAGTAAAATAACATCTTCTTGCGGCAATAGACACTCAATTTCAATATTTGAATAGATGTCTCAGACATGTATGTACTTTATAATAATCTTGAAGACATATTCAGTTTTCTCAGATAGTATTTCTTACTTTTTTTAATGGCACGCCGCACAATGTTCTTCGAATGAAATCTGTGGTTTCTACTTCCTGCAATTCTTTTCAGAACTATATATTATTGCTTTCAATATTCTTTTTCCATGTCCTATGTTTTTATTTTTGATTTTTATGACGACAATAAATATACATATGTGATTGCAATTCCATTTGCATTTTGATGTATTTACTTGAATGCAAATTTGTCTTTTTCTGGACTTCAATGGAATATAAAATGGGCAAAAAAAATGACAAGAAATAATACTAAGGAATAAATATTCATTATTTGATCACTATGATATAAGTGCAATATAATAATTTGTGAAAATATGGAACAATATACAATTAATTTACTTTCCAACTACTCTATTATATTGGCATTCTTATGAAATATTTTGTTTTTAATTTATTATGTGGTTTAATAGGATTATAATAATGATTGATATATGATTTTTAACTATAATTAATATACGATTGTAATAATGATTGATATATGATTATAATAATGATTGATATATGATTATAATAATGATGTATATACCATTATAATAATTATTTGTAAAATAAATAATTTATAATAATGTAAATTTTCCACATTAAAAAATATTTTATTTTGTGAAGTTTAAATACTTAATTTGTTTATAAATTAAATAATATTTTATTTGTGCATTAAAAATAATACATTATAAGAATATCAATTTATTTTAAATTTAAAATTTCACCTACAAATAAAATATTTTAACATTTAACCTTGATGCACAAGATAACACAGGGTTTAAAAGAATTTATTGTTAAAATGATTGATAAAAATGTCCTACAGTTACTAAAAATTTAAATACTGACAACAATCGGTAACAATTAAAATGTTAATATGGTTGGAAAAAATTAAAATATTCGAAACATTTGGTAACAATCAAAATGTTAATAGTGTTGGAAAAAAATACTCATAACAGTTGGTAACAATTAAAATGTTAATAGCGTTGGAAAAAATTAAACTACCCACAACAATTGGTAAATTGGCAATAATCAAAATGATAATAGTGTAGGAAAAAAATCAAAATACTCACAGCAATTGGTAAATTGGTAACAATCAAAATGCTAATAGGATTGAAAAAAATTAAAATACTCACAACAATTGGTAAATTGGTAACAATCAAAATGCTAATAAAGTTAGAAAAAATTAGTATACTCACAACAATTGGAAAATTGATAACAATTAAAATCCTAATAGGGATTGAAAAAATTAAAATACTCATTAATTTGGTTGGTAACAATTAAAATCCTAATAGGGTTGGAAAAAATTAAAATATTCACTAATATATTTGGTATATATTTTGGTTTTGGTAAAATTATACAAATTATTTTCTTTACTCTATCCAGTATTTATTAGATTTAAAATTCCAAGTCAATTTAATCAGCCTGATTATTTATATCTGAACTTTGCTTAAAAAATGTCCTTTAATTGTTTTTGTTTTTTTTTTTTACATTTACACTCATTAAAATACTAGAACGTGTTTTCTTAATATTCATATAAAAATTATTAAAGGAATAAAACGAACTTTAGCTTAAAAATATCAAAATAATTTACTTTAATTCACTTCTTTAATATTTTATTCGTTCCAGCAATTAAAATAATAACAGTACACAAAATTAAAGAATCAAAAAAAAAATTTTTTTTGAGATTACTGTAAACCATTAACTTCAAATGAAATATATTTTTAATGAGATTGTAATTAAAACGGTTCGGTTTAACCGCACATGTTCTTATGAATTTCAAAAACAACTATTTAAGCTGTGAAATCATTAAAATAAGAGCTTCGTTTGTAATTTGAGAACTGAACGAAAATTATTTACACAGATCTAGTTTTTTAAATATTTTAAAACAACTTTTTATTTCCATAACTCCCTTGTTAATCAAACGACATTTTATCGTAATTAATATCGCTTATGTGCTTAAAAAATTAAATAGACATTGTTTTGCTTAATGATGAAATAATTTAATGATATAATAATTTTTAATTTTGTTTTTATGATTCTGGTTTTTAATTTATAATTCTGGTGGGTATGAGATATTTCCTTCCTTTCTACTTGGTTTGATTTGATTTGGTTTGTCACTCTACGGTCATTTTTTACACACTTTAGAATAATTAGACCAGGACCTACATTTTAAAGTGGATTCCGAACGACTCACAAACATCCATGCCACCGTCAGAATTCGAACTTCAAGCCTGTGGTACCAAATGGCCAGAGCGCTAGCCATTTGGCCATTTTATTCTTTTGTCTGAAAGACGGTGTTTTTTTTTTTTACATTAATTGTGACTATATTTTTAACCATTGCACGAAAAGAGTCTATAAAGTTTCAAAAGGAAATGTTTTCAGTGCTAGAAATTTTTTCAATTCCTTCTATTAGCTCACACTCTCCCTATATATATCTTGTTCAAGTTTTCAATCGTTAATAAAATACTTTTTATTCATCCACTCAAGTTCAAATACATTTTTTGTCAACTTGTAATGGATGATGCTTGATGTTAATACAGTTTTTTCAAATATTAATTCAGTAGTTAAATTCAACTAATTAATTTTAGTTTTTTTTTAGATTTAAGTTGCGTATATCTACCAATAGATGGCGCCAGATAAACTTAAAAAAATGAATGAAAATTATTTATAATGGACTTTCTGCAATGTAGTGAAAAAAAGTAGGAATTGACTTTACAATTTTTTTTTTTTTGTATTACTTGTTTTTAATTTATTGTTATTTTATGCTGACATAAATGAAATCGAAACTGTTATAGGTATAAATGAAATAGTTCTGATTCTATGACTAATGTCTTTTATAATCAGAAAATATAAATTTATAGCAAATAGGCATTCATACATCATTCATTATACTCATTTATTCCTCATCATTCATTATACTCATTCATATATTCAATTACATCATCATTCATAAATTCAATCATACATCATCATTCATTGTACTCATTCATAAATTCATTCATACCACATTATTCATATCTCGTCCTTCATTCGTACCTCATCATGAACTTACTTATTCTAGAAATCTATAATTTTGTCGAAATTATTGAAATTTTTTAAGGAAAATGAATATTTTAAAATAGATCATCAAGAAAATTCAAGATTTATTTAGTCTGAATATAAAATGTGAAGTACTTACTTCATTATAATCATTTGAAATAAAATTTATCCAAAGAAAGAATGAAGTAACAAAATAAATTAAAAATATAAATCTTTAATTGTTAAATTTTAATTAGGATTTAACTTTTACTGTCAAATGAGATACTAAAATTATTCAAAATATTTTACAAAATTTATTCCCTCTAATGTTCTGGTGCCCATAAATTTTCGAAGCACAGTTAAATATATTCATCTTAAATTTCCAATATTATTCTTTGTTTATTAATTGCGAAGAAGCCATTAACTGGATTTGAATTTTCATTTAATATTCGCCATAAACTGACAGCTTAGTTTGAGAAAATATTGCCTTATTATTGCAGAGGATAATTCCAGATGTTCCTTTGCCACAAACAACTTAATGAAGTGCAAGTATTGCTTTATTAAAATGGCAAACTTAGATGCACATTTAAATTGTTTAAAATGACCTTTTCTATCGAGTATAATTGATATTGATTAATTTTGAAACAAGAATTAAAAGAATTATAAGAATTTTTTAAATAGCAGTAAAAATAGCACTGAATTTATATCAATAACTATGATTTAAATCTTTTTTATAGAATCAAAATAAATAAAATTATTTATTTACTGTAATTTTTTGGAGTTTTAACCTTTTTAAGTTTTATTTTGTATTAAAAAAAAATTTTATTTAAACAGTCTATCAGATTTTATGCTATACTATACTTTTAATTCTAAAACATTTTAAATAAATAATAAAATTGATAATTTTTCTAAATTATTAATATAATTGTATTCTTTGTAATACAATATTTCTAAATTATTTATATTATTAATAAAATGGTATTATTTGTAATACAATGTTTCTAAATTAATTATAGTATTAATATTATTATATTCTTTGTAATACAATATTTCTAAATTAATTATATTATTATTATTATTGTGTTCTTTGTAATACAATATTTCTAAATAAATTATACTATTGTATTCTTTGTAATATAATATTTCTAAATTAGTTATATTATTAGTATTTTTGTATTACAATATTTCTAAATTAAATATATTATTAATATTATTGTATTCTTTGTAATACAATATTTCTAAATTAATTATATTATTAATATTGTTGTATCCGTTATTTGTAAATTATATAGTTCATTAAAAAAACTATTATGATGATTCAAAATAAATGTATATGAAAAACAATTATCATGAAAAAAGGAAATTTTGAAAAATATTTCTATAATAAAATTTAAATACAAAAAGGAATCAAACGAAATAAGTTGTTAGCAGACAAGTAGACAGACAAGTAGCAGATTCAACATTACCCAGGATGCACATTTGGAAACCTGCTGCAATTGCACTTATACTTTGTCACTGTAATTTGGAATAAATACGTCGAAGGTAACAGGTTTGTTCTTTAGAATAAATAAAGGGATTTTCCGGACTACAGATTTAACTTACCACTTCTTGGGCCTAGACACAAGAGCCATTGAATCGGAATTTTTTTTTTTTTTTTTTTATTTTTTTTTTTTTTTGTCTAATTTAAACCTAGCATTTACCTTGCTAATGTGTTTCACGCATTTTATCCATTAGGCATTTCTTTGACCCCATCTTAAAAAGCATAATATTTATTTCTCAATTAAATTATATATACTTATATATTTGTATATTATATAGTTCATTTAAAAATCTATTATAATGATTCAAAATAAATGCATGTAAAAATTCTCATGGAAAAAGGAAACTTTGAAAATGATTTTTGTAATAAGATCTAAATACAAAAAGGAATCCAGCGAAATAAAATGTTGATAGACAGGTAGCATTTAACATTAGATTCAACTTATCCAGATTCAACAATACCCAGGATTCATATTTAGGAACTTGCTGCAATTGCGCTTACAATTTGTCTTTGCAAATTGGAGCAAAATACGTCGAAGGTAGCAGCCTGATGACCAATTGACTAGTGCTCTGCCTTTGGTACTACAGGCTTTAGGTTCCGAATCATGGCGGTGGCATGCATGCTCGTTAGTGGTTCGGAATCAACGTTAAACTGTAGGTTAAGGTCTAATTAGCCTAAAATGTGCACAAAATGACCGTAGACAAACAAAAAAAAAAGTCGAAGGTAACAAGTTCGTTCTTTGGAATAAATAAAAGGATTTCCAGAATCACGGATTTAACCTATCCTTTCTAGGCCTAGACACTAGAGCTATTGAGTCTGATTTATTTGTCGAGTTTTAAACCTGCCATTTGCCTAGCTGATGTTTTTCAAGCATTTTATCCAATAGACATTTCTCTGGTCCTATCTAAAAAATGTATAATATATAATTTTTTTTTCGACAAAAATGTAAAACTAAGAATTTTCGGATTTCTTGGAATGATTTTAATCTAAATTCTCGTACCATTTGGGAAAGGGATAAAGCCCAAAATATTACAAAAATACAACTCAAATCAGAGTTTAAAAAACTTCTCTGAGAACAGAAAAAAACTTTCTTAGAGTTATAGTTCAGGTCATTTTCGTATTTCAAGATTCGTTTCTTGTTTCCTGATTCATTCCTGCATTTATTATTTCCCATTGTCTCCAGAAAGAATTCGGATATTCCATTCCTCTCGGAAAAATTCAGGGAGTTTTCTCAACTTTCGAGTTTCTACAAATTTCGTAATACAAGTTTACGTCATTTTTATTATTTTTGTGTGTAAAATATGTGAGATTTTCTTTCATTTTTCCCAATTTCTTCTTGAAGTTCAGTTTCTGAAGTTTTTTCTTTCAGCCTGAGTTGTTACTTTAATAAGATGCAATGATTTTATTTTCACTGGTTTAAAAATTATGATAAATGAGATTCAGCACTGGTCAATCATTAATAATAACAGAATTTGTATTTTACGAATCGTTAAAGTAAAGTTAAGGTTAAATTTTTAATTTGCCTTTTAATATAGTAAACATATATTTATTATGGAGTTTATGAGCATCAGATTTTCATGTTAAATAATACATCAGCATTAAAAGGCATACGTAGGCGACTCGGAATTATATAGCAATGAGGAATCAGAAATATTTTCCAGACGTAATAGATGACATTATAAGGACGCGACGACACTGAATTTTCAGTGACTGTAAGACTGATAATTATACGAATAATGAATTGGCTGACATTGGCTAGCGTATGGGTTGCAGAGTATAATGAGCAGGACTTCCATCACATTATTATTATCAACCCCCCCGTCGAATAGGCGAACTTTAAAATTATATTCCTTAATTGAATAAACATTATTATAAATAAACGTTTTTCAGTATAATTTTACTGAAATAAAGAGGACAGAATTTTGAGGCAGTTTTTATGTATTTTATACAGATTATCAGACTTTTTGTGTAGATTTTCAAACAAAATATGTTTTTCGAAAAAAAATCATTGAATATCTTATTACATTTTTTATTATCAATTTATGTACACATACAATGTATAAAAATTACCATATTTATTAGATGAAAACAATATAAAACAGTTATGGTTGCAATATTGTCTGACCTTATAATATCTGAAACCTTTTTTCCACTTTTAAAAACTAGGATTAAGACAAAATAATAAAAAAAAAAGAAGATACAAAATATCTATAGAAAACGTAAACAAAAAATAAGCAAATTGAATCTATGGTGAGAAAATTAAGTCCATACCGAATCGATGCGTCTGTTGCCCATAGTGATAAAATAGAAAATTAACTTCGGCCATCCCCACTCAAGATTAACATATTCTTGCGTTAATTTCAAAATAATCCATACCCTAATTACTTTATGATTAATAATGTAAACATGCTTTTCAATACATGGAATAAATTAGATACTTTCTTAATCAAGATCTTATAAACCAATTACTCCATCAATGAATACGGAAGGGGAAGTTTCCATTCTTTTCCCATGCATACTGTTGAAAAGTTTTGGGGATTCTTCCGTCCATATATCACACAGCTCCTTTGATCTCGTATCTGAGCACCAGAATTTATTTTGAGCTTGTCAGAACCACCTGTCACCATTCTCTGGCTGAGTCCTTTACGCTCCATTTCTATGGCGATCGAACGAATACTCGCCATGGATTTGTTGTTTCTTGTCTCCAGCTATGTAATTTGGTAAAAAAATTGTTTCCGTAAATAAATAACGGAAGATTTCTCTAGGAGATTATTTTATTTTATTCTCTTCTCTCTCTATTCTAGTCACTAAGTAGAATGAATTAACATTTTTTTGTTTTTATATTGAATTTTTTTTCCATTTACTTTGTCCCATGATAAATAGCGACCTGATGGCCAATTGGCTAGCGCTCTGGTCTTTTGTACCACTGGCTTCAGGTTCGAATTCTGGAAGTGGCATGGTTGTTTTGTTAGTGGTTCGAAATGCACGTTAAATTATGAGTCCCGATTTAATTAGCCCAGAATGTGCAGGAAAAAAAGACCGTAGAGCGACACACCAAACCTAAACCAATGATAAATATGCAGAGATACCATACCAAACTGATGAATCGTCTTTTTAAATAATGCATTCACTATCAACTAAAGCTTAATTTAATGATAATTAATCATTAAAGATTACTTTAATGATGTATGTAATTAAAGAGATATAATTGCAGAATATAGTTTACACATAAATTATAGAAATCGAAGTAATGGACAGATAATGATCAAAATGGTGTAATAAAGAAGGTTAGGTTTGCAATGGATTGTTGTTTTTTGGTTTCGACTATGTAATTTGGTAAAGAAAATTGTTTTCGCAAATAACGGAGGATTTCTCCAGGAAATGAATGAAATAATAATTTTTGTTTTATATTAAATTTTTTTTACATTTACTTTGTCCAATGATTAATAGCGGCCTGATGGACAATTGGCTAGCGCTCTGGCTTTGGTACCATTGGCTTCAGGTTCGAATTCTGGCAGTGGCATTAATGTTTTGTTAGTGGTTCGGAATTCACGTTAAACTGTAGGTCTCGGTCTAATTTGTCTAAAGTGAGTAAAAAAATGACCGTAGAGGGAGACGCCAAACCGTAATTGTATAAGTATTATTATAAATAAACGTTCTTGGGCTTAGTTTTGCTGAACTAAAGGTTGCATAAATTTTAAGGCCATTCTTATGCAATTTTTACAGACAATCAGAATTTTTGAGTAGCTTTTCAAACAAAATATGTTTTTCGACAAAAAAAATCATTAAATATGTCATTACACTTTTTTATTATATTAATTTGTACATACAATATATAAAAATTGTCTAATTATAAGACAAAAAAAAAAACAATGCTGTAAAAATTATTATAATTGTAATATTATCTGATCTTATAATATCTGGAACATTTTTCCACTTTTATAAACTAGTATTGAGACAAAATAATAAGTTAAATAAGATACATAATAGCAATAGGAAAACGCATACAAAAAATGAGCAAATTAAATCTATGGTGAGAAAATTAAGTCCATACCGAATCGATGAGTCTGTTGCCCATAGTGATAAAACAGAAAATTAACTTTGGCCATCCCCACTCAAGATTAACATATTCTTGCGTTAATTGCAGAATAATCCATACCTTAATTACTTAATGATTAATAATGTAAACAAGCTTGTCAATACATGGAATAAATTAGATACTTTCTTAATCGAGTTCTTACAAACCAGTTACTCCATCAATGAATAGGGAAGGGGAACTTTCCATTCTTTTCCCATACATACTGTTGAAAAGTTTTGGGGATTCTTCCGTCCATACATCACACAGCTTCTTTGATCTCGTATCTGAGTACTGGAATTTATTTTGAACTTGTCAGAACCACCTGTCAACATTCTCTGGCTGAGTCCTTTACGCTCCATTTCTATAGCGATCGAACGAACACTTTGAGATGGATTTGTTGTTTCTTGTTTCCAACTATGTAATTTGGTAAAAAAAAAATTGTTTTTGGAAAATAAATAACGGAGGATTTCTCTAGGAGATGATTGAAATCGTATTTTTTGTTTTATGTTGAATTTTTATTTTAACTTTGTCCCATGATAAATATGTAGAGATATCATACCAAATTGGTGAAGCTTCCTTTTAAATAATGAATCCGCTATCATCTAAAGCTCAATTTATTGGTAAATAATCATGTTAATCATTAAAATTTACTTTAATGATGTCAATTATTAAACAGACATAACTACATGATTTAGTTATTGAAGTCGAAATATTGTGCAAATAATGATCAGAATGGCATAATAATGAGGGTTAAGATTGCGATGGATTGTAGTTTCTTGTTTCCAACTATGTAATTTGGTAAAAAAAAATTCTTAAATAAATAACAAAGTATTTCTTAAGGAGATGAATGAAATATTATTTTTTTTTATATTGATTTTTTTTCCATGTAGCTTGTCCCATGATAAATAACGGTCTGATGGCCAATTGGGTAGCGCTCTGGTCTTTTGTACCACTGGCTTCAGGTTCGAATTCTGGAAGTGGCATGGTTGTTTTGTTAGTGGTTCGAAATGCACGTTAAATTATGAGTCCCGATTTAATTAGCCCGGAATACGCAGAAAACAAAATGACCATAGAGTGACATATCAAACCAAAATCTATGGTAAATAATAGAGATGAATAGCGATAATATACCAAACTGATGAAACCTATTTATAAATTATGCATTCACTATCGTCTAAAGCTCAATTTATTGGTAAATAATCATTAAGGTAATAATGATAAAGTTGCTTTTATGATGTCAATAATTAAAGAGATTCATATAACTACACGATTTAGTTAACACAGAAATTATTGAAGTCGAATAATGGGCAGATAATGATCATAATGATATAATAATGAGAGTTAGGTTTGCGATGAATAGTTGTTTCTGGTTTCCAGCTATGTAATTTGGTAAAAGAAAAAAAATTTCACAAACAAATAACAGAGGATTTCTCTAGGAGATGAATGAATTTTTTTTTATATTGAATTTTTTTCCATTTACTTTGTTTGTTGCACGATAAATATGTAGAGATACGATACCAAACTGGTTAAACCTCTTTTTAAATAATGCATCCACTATAATCTAAAGCTTAATTTATATGTAAATAATCATGTTAATCATTAAAGGTAGCTTTAATAATGTATGTAATTAAAGAGTTATAATTGCGCGATTTAGTATACACAGAAATTATTGAAGTCGAAGTAATGCGCAGATAATGGTCAGAACGATATAATAAAGAGGGTTAGGTTTGCGATGAATAATTGCTTCTGGTTTCCAACTATGTAATTTGGTAAATAATTGTTTTCGTAAATAAATAACAGAAAATTTCTTTATGAGATGAATGAAATAATATTTTTTTGTTTGATATTGAATTTTTTTTTTTTTTCCATTTACTTTGTCTCATGATAAAGATTTAGAGATACCATACAAAACTGGTGAAACCGCATTTTTAAATAATGCATCCACTATCATCTAAAGCTTACTTTATTTGTAAATAATAATGTTTATCATTAAAGGTTGCTTTAATGATGTATGTAATTAAAGAGATATAATTGTGCGATTTAGTTAACACAGACATTATTGAAGTCGAAATAAGATAATGATCAGAATGGTACAATAATGAAGATTAGGTTTGCATAGTTTTCTAACCGTATAGGAAACAGCAATTATTTTTATTGATTTACGAGTTACCATATCATAGGCGTTGTAGAAAGCAAAATTAATGCTTTGAAATAAAAAAAATAAGATTGAATTGTCGTTTAATGTACATTCGTATGAAATATATTTTTTGGAAATATTTCTACAAAACTAATAGTTCCATGCAAATTTCAAAATCGAAAAAATGTTTCTAATGTATAAGTGCGCCAAATTTGATTATTTTTTGCATTCATACCAATGATGTAAGCTAAAATTTTTGCTAATGAAGCCTTAAAAAAATGAATGACGAAAATTAGTGAACTGTTTAATAAAATATATTATTACAATAAACAGTAGAAATTTGAGGGTTATTACTTTATTTGGAAAATTATCTTTAGATTTTCAATCAATGCATATTAAGAATCTTAGAAAAAAAATTTTTTATAATTTTATAGTGTGCAGGTTGGGCAACCAGATTGTAAATGGGTGTAGTTGGGTTCATATACTTGAGGCACAGTCTAGAGAATTCACAGTTTTATTTACACACACGCAAACATCACACATATGCAAGAGACATACAACATATTTAAAAACATATAATTATTAATTCGGGGACGGATTCTACTTTTAGCTCAAAGCCCGATACTCGGCTACACGCAGGATGCACGAAATATACTTCCTTTAATGTTGAGAGTCTAAGGCCCGACTAATGATCCGGGGGCGCTGATTATATTTCCTCTGGGGATGAGAGACTATAGATTAAACGTTTCTCAACAGAAGCACTTGGTTGCACCGTACTTCTTCCCAATCAAGTGTCTCGAGGCCTATTGACTATTTCTCCTGATAGGGGGCGGCGCTCTTGCTAGTGTGTAGGAGGAAGCACGGTTACAACTTATAATTTATTTCTAGTACTAGCATGTAATACTCTATGTACTCATTAGTGAACTTACCATAAAAAAAAATGAGAGAAATTTTATAAAAATAAAAATTATGGATAAATTATTTATAGTTTTTAATACAACCAATTTTACAAAATTGCTATACGCTTTGATAACTAACTATCGTACTTTATTAACGTGATTTAGTGGTCATGGGATAAACTTTGAGGGTGGTACATCTTATTAAAACATTTTTTTTGTGTGTAGAAATGTATGGTCGTAAATGACGCATTGAGGAATGAACACAAAAAAAGACATGAAAAGAAAACATTGTTTAATTACAACATTAAGTGCTTCTTTGATTCAATGTGTACAAAAAATGTTCGAAATTGCGACCACCCACGGTAATACATGTTTGGTACAGTCTAAGGAGTGATTGACGAACAGTTCCAAAGACGCCGGGCATTTCGCACACGCTTATAGCCGCAGTTCAAAGAGGTCCATAATTGAGTCAACTGCAGTCTCCTAAACGAAAACAGAGTTGCAAAAACAGATTAGGGATAAATTAGAGTGCACATCTGGGTTGGCAGCCAGAGGACTTGAAATACGTTAAGTGACTCAATCAATTGGGTCATTGGGTCTGGCTGTTACGAGAAATTCATTTGAAAGTGCGCTCGTTTCTCTAAGCTTCACTTAGTAACATACATTCTTACACACACAATGTATATTTTAGTAAGCTGTACTCTCCCTCAAAGTATGTCCAATAATCGTTGTATTTTTATATGACTTCTTAATTATCTTACACTGTCTTGCGTAATTATTGTCTTATTTGGTTTTTATCTATTTTATTCATTTCGCTTAAAGGTTATAATAAATTGATATTAAATTTTATATATAATTTCTCCCACATTGAGTTAAGATATGTGGATCTTAAAATGTTTATCGCGGATTTCTTTTGAATTTTAATTTAACATTTTCAATGATATTATATCTGAACAAAAACTTACCAAAGTCATGTTCAAAGTCAGTTTGTTGTCACTGAAACAAGTACATAACTGGGAAATATCTGCTAGTTTGTACTGAATAAGAAATTATGGGGAAAATGTTTATGTATTATTGATATTTTTCTTACTAAAGTAATAGAGGAAAATATTTCATGTTCTTTTCTTATAAAAATATATCAAAGGTTTTTATCTATCAAAATTAAATTAAATAAGAAATTAGAGAGTTTTTTTATACCGTATTTTGGACGTCCGTTAGCTTTTTCTCCCTAGCTCGCATGATCATAGGAAACATTATTGCATATACGCATGCGCAATTTCCTATGAGCATGCGCGCTAGGGAGAAAAAGCTAACGGACGTCCAAAATACGGTATGCAAAAACTCACTATTATAAGAAAATTATTAAATTAATTAAATGAGAAATTATAGGAAAATTTGTTATGCGTTATTGATATTTTTTTCTTCTTAAAAAAAAGGGTTTGAAATATTTCATGTTCTTTGCTTATACAGATCTCTGAACGTATTATTATCTGTCAAAATTATTGTTCATTGCATTACATAAAAATACATTTTTTATCAAAAAAGGCATCAATTTTGAATTAAAAATCAAAATGTTTTATTGTGCTTGGTTTACTAAGTAAATTTACTTTATTAAGAAGGATCTGATGGCCGAGTGACTAGCGTTCTGGCTCAAAATGCCACAGGTTTCGGATTCGAGTAGCGGCAGTGGCATAGATGTTTGTAGTGGTTCGGAATCTACTTTAAGCCGTAGCTACCGGTCTAATATGACTAAAGAGCTGACAATCCTACCCCGTAAAAAAAAGTCAGCGTCACGGAGTCAAGTCAAACTTCTACCTACGGGTGCCCCATCACAACAGAACTTCAGAACTGCCCACTTCAGCCATGGTACCACACGGGTTAGGGAACTTGGTATGGACGTTACTATTTACCAAGTGGGATGAGAAACAACAACACATAAACTTCATTAAGAAACTTAATTACCTAAAAATTTCTGAAAGCAAAAAAAACTCATAGAAGTCCTTTTTTTCAAACCATTTTTAAGATTTTCTTGAGATTAATTTAGATTAATTTAGATTTCGATAGATTTAAATTATTAATTTTAAGTTTTTTTACAGAAACCTAACATAAAAGTTCCGGCCAAAATACAGCGTAACAAATTTCTAAAAATAAGGTAATTAAGATAATTAAGCACAAACTAGCCAAGTATCTATCGTAAATCTGATCTTTCTAATTTTTTTAGAATATAATGTATTACAATCCTTTACAACGTTCAGAAGTAGAAAAATGCTTACTACATCCATGTAATTAGATTTATTTCATGGAATTCATTTCATTTACTTAATTGGATAATTAATTTAATTTTTAAGGTTATTTATGAAGAAAAATCTCAATACTAAATTTTTTATTGAGTTTTCAATGTACTTCGTTTTTAATTATATTTGTCATTATAATGCATGTAACTTAGTTATCAAAATGATTATCATACATAATAAGTAAAAGAATATTTCAAATATTAATAAAATTAGAGTTCTAAGAACTTGCAGAATAAATAAATTGGAATGAAAGATAATTAATATGAACGTCTTTTTTTTTTAAATTTTTAATAAATCAGTTGTTAAATATGCTAAAGTAATTTTTTTGAATTAATCATGTAATAATTTTAGAATCAAACATATCTAATTAATTTTGAAAGTTAAATAAAAAATTATCTTTCCTTTGAAATCTTCGAATGAAATATGTAATCAGATTAATTACTACAAAAAATAAATTTAATAGGTTGTTAAAAATCTTGATTTTTAAAGAAAAATATTATGCTGAGCCTACAGTTAAATTTAATTAAATTTTTTTCGGAAAAAATCTTAAATCTAAATTTAAAATTATTTATAATTATTATATATAATTATTATTATTTATAATTTTAAATAATAATAATTTTATTATTTTTTTAAATCTAAAATCTAAATTCTTGATAACTAAATAAATTTGGTGCGTTATTTTGAGATAAATTGAAATAAAGTAAAATAATCCAAATAAATTCTCCTACGTGTTTTACGAATAATTTTTAAAGACATATTTTAATGATTATGTTGGAAAATAAATTTTTTTAAACTAAAATTTTGTGTTTCCTCTTCAGATTTTAAAATTATTATATATAAGATTTGATATAAAATGTATATTAAGATTTATAAGATTATTATTGATGTGTAAGATTTTATATAATGTGTATATTGGGATTTATAATATTATACAAAATATTACACATCTATAATAATCTTAACATACACATTATATAAAATCATACACATCTATAACAATCTTAACAGGTATTATATAAAATCTTACACAACTTCACTAATGTGTATTTTAAGATTGATATTATTATAGATGTGTAAGATTTTATATAAAGGACTTATTAAGATTTATCAGATATTATAGATGTGTAAAATTTTGTATAAAGTGTATATTAAGGTTTATACGATTATTATAGATTTGTAAGATTTTATATAAAGTGCTTATTGAGAATCATGAGATTATTATAGATGGGTAAGATTTTATATAAAGTGTATATTAAGAATTTATAAGATTAATATAGATGTGTAGGATTTAATATAAAATGTGATTCTATACAGTTACATAATTTACAATTATAATTTATTTTAAAAAGATTTATTGTTGTTTAAAAAGTTTTAAACCATACTTATTTTTTGAAATAACCAGAAGAAATGACAAATTTTTGAATAACTTCATTATGTATCCTTTTGTAAGAAAAAAATTTAAATTTATTTTGAAAATCATTTTTTATTAGACTTTTAATTAAATTTTAAATTTAAAAAAAAATTTCTATGTGAATATTTTTTAAACACGGTAGAGAATTCAATTTTAGGATTAAAGCTCGAACGAACGAGATTTTTTTATCCAACTTTTTTACAAACATCTTTTAATTAACCTTCAGAAAGAAAAAAATAACAGAACTTCCTTCCAAAAACAGAACTTAATAAACAAAGGAAATACCAAAGTTCAGACTCATTTTATCCATACGTATTTCCTCTGAAAGAAAAAAAAAAACTTATTTTTCGTTTCACTTCTTTGTAACCTTCATGCTCATCCTGTCAATAACTAGATAACTTCCCAGTGACAGTTTAATACCTTTGTTTCGCCAGAAAGGAAGAAGTAAAAAGAATATCTCAGAATAAGTTAGAACTTTAGTGCAAGAGTACAAGAACCACCAGCTTTCTATTACACCAAATAAATACCACAGTCAGAATTTTCCCCTTCCACAACACTAACAGGACTCCAGTGTAACAAATGATTGAATCAAACAGGGCAATCGTTGCTTTGGTTACCAGCTGGCGTAGAATTATACGTGAAGTTTTACTTCTTTTGCCACAAGCCATGGTTTTGTATGGTGCCTTTTCTGCCATGACTTATTGGAGATTTCCGCTGATAGGTTCAGATACATTATCTTTTGTGTTTAAGTGTGTTTACTAGTCACTGGGCAAAATTATTCTTATAATCATTTCAGCAAACAATCATATCTATATCTCCACTAGTGCAATGTGCGTGAGAGTGTGAGGTTTTTTTCTTTCACTAAGCTTTATTATTTTATATAATAAAATTTGATTTGGATATCGAAAGAGCACATAATCTATTTAAATTAATTAAGTTTGTAGAGTGCACGTTAGGCAACCCGATTGTAACTGGTCATGGTTGGGTTGAGATACTTAAAGTAAAAGTTTGAGAACTCACAGTTTTATTTACATACGATTATTATAGATGTGTAAGATTTTATATTAGTGTATATTTAGGCGTATAAGATGTGTAAGATTTTATATAAGTATATATTTTGGATATATAAGATGTGTAAAATTTTATATAAGTATATATTTAAATATATAAGATGTGTAAGATTTTATATAAAGTGTAATTTTATACAGTTAAATTAATTACAAATATAACTTATTTTTAAGAGAATTATTGTAGTATTCAAAGTGCTAAATCAAACTTATTTTTAAAAAAATCTGAAGAGATATCACAAATTTTAGTATAACAAACCTTTTGATTATGTATCCTTTTGTAAAAACAAAATTTAATCTTATTTTGCCGAATCTTTTTTTATTAGTTTTTTATCATTTTTAATTTAATTTGAAATTTAAAAAAACTTTTTATTTAAACATTTTTTAAACAATTCTAGACAACTCTATTTTAGTATTATAACTCGAACGAACGAGATTTTTTTTCTTCAATTGTTTTTAACAAACATCTTTTAATTAACCTTCAGGAAGAAGAAAAAAAATAGAACTTCCTCCCAAAAACAGAACTTAATAAACAAAGGAAATACCAAAGTTCAGACTCATTTTATTCATACGTATTTCCTCTGAAAGACAAAAAAGAAAACTTCTTTTTCTTTTTCACTTCTTTGTAACCTTCATACCCCATCCTGTCAATAACTAGATAACTTCCCAGTGACAGTTTTACTTATTTAATACTTTTGTTCTGCCAGAGAGGAAGAAGTAAAAAGAATATATCGGAATAAGTTGGAACTTCTCTGCAAGAGTGCAGAACCACCAGCTTTCTATTACATCAAATAAACACGCCAGGCAGAATTTTCCCCTTCCTCAACACTAACAAGACTCCGGTGTAACAAATGATTGAATCAAACAGGGCAATCGTTGCTTTGGTTACCAGCTGACACAGAATTATACGTGAAGTTTTACTTCTTTTGCCGCTAACAATGATTTTGTATGGTGCCTTTTCTGCCATGACTTATTGGAGATTCCCGCTGATAGGTTCAGATACGTTATCTTTCGTGATTAAGTGTGTTTATTAGTCACTAGGCAGAAATTATCCTTATAATCATATCTATATCTATTCTAGTGCAGTATGCATGAGAATTGAATTTTATTTTATTAGCTTTATTATTTTATATAATAACATATAATTTGGATATTTTAAATGCATATAATCTAATGAAATTAATTAAGTTTGTAGTGTGCAGGTTGGGCAACCAGTTTGCAACTCGGTGGGGTTGGGTTGAAATACTTGTTTGAGAACACACAGCTTTGAAGTGTATATTAAGATTTATAAGATTATTATAGATGTGTAAGATTTTATATAAAATGTAATTTTA
This sequence comes from Caerostris darwini, assembly GCA_021605075.1. NCBI lineage: Eukaryota > Metazoa > Arthropoda > Arachnida > Araneae > Araneidae > Caerostris > Caerostris darwini. The sequence goes on along the minus strand of BPLQ01000028.1, from coordinate 63,244 downwards.
TACAGTTTTATAATTTACAAATATAATTTATTTTAAAAATATTTATTGTAGTATAAAAAGTGCTAAATCAAATTTTTTTTTTTTTTTTAAATCAGAAGAAATACCACAAATTTTTAAATTTTATTATGTATCCTTTTGTAAAAATAATTTTTAAATTTATTTTGAAGAATCATTTTTTTTTTTTAGATTTTCAACAATTTCTAATTGAATTTGAAATAAAAAAAAATATTATATGTGAATATTTTTTAAACACTACAGACAACTCTATTTTAGGATTAGAGCTCGAATGAGCGAGATTTTTTTGTGCAATTTTTTCATTAACTTTCAGGAAGACCTTCCTTCCAAAAACAGGGCTTAATAAACAAAGGAAATACCAAAGTTCAGACTCATTTTATCCATACGTATTTCCTCTGAAAGAAAAAAAAGAAGAATTATTTTCGTTCTACTTCTTTGTAACCTTCATGTACATCCTGTCAATAACTAGATAACTTCCCAATGACAGTTTTACTTATTTAATACCTTTGTTTCGCCAGAAAGGAAGAAGTAAAAAGAATATCACAGAATAAGTTAGAACTTCTCTCTGCAAGAGTGCAGAACCACCAGCTTTCTATTACATCAAATAAACACCCGAGGCAGAATTTTCCCCTTCCACAACACTAACAAGGCTCCAGTGTAACAAATGATTGAATCAAACAAGGCAATCGTTGCTTTGGTTACCAGCTGAGGTAGAATTATGCGTGAAGTTTTACTTCTTTTGCCTCAGTCCATGGTTTGTATAGTGCCTTTTCTGTCGTGACTTATTGGAGGTTTCTGCTGATAGGTTCAGATACGTTATCTTTTGTGATTAAGTGTGTTTACAGACGGAGGTCACTGGGTAGAAATTATCCTTATAATCATTTCAGCAAACAATCATACCTATCTGCTAGTGCAGTATGGATGACAGATTTTTTTTCCACTAAGCTTTATTATATTATATAATAAAATTTGATTTGGATATCTTAAATGTACATAATATATTTAAATTAATTAAGTTTGCAGTGGGCAGGTTGGGCATTCAGATTGTTCCTGGGTGTGGTTGTATTGAGATATATGAGGCACACGTTTGAGAACTCAGTTTTATTTCCACACGATTATCATAGATGTGTAAGATTTTATGTAAAGTGTATTTTAAGATTTATAAGATTATTATAGATGTATAAGATTTTATATAAAGTGTATATTATTTGATTATACAAAATCTTACAATTGTGTATATTAGGATTCGTTAGATTATTTTAGATTTGTAAGATTTTATATAAAGTGTACATTAATACTTATAAGATTACGATAGATGCGTAAGATTTTACTTGTATAATTTTATACAGTTACGTAATTTACAAATATATTTTATTTTAAAAAATGTTATTGTAATTTAAAAAGATTTAATTCAAATGTATTTCTTTAAAAAAATCAGAAGAAATATCACAAATATTTGAATAACTTCATTATGTATCCTTTAGTAAAAACTAAATTTAAATTTATATTGAAGAATCATTTTGTTTAAGATTTTTAATCATTTTTAATTGAATTTGAAATAAAAAAAAAATGACTTTTTTTAAAATATCTTTAAACTCTATTTTAAGATTACAGCTAGAACGAACGAGATTTTTTTCGTACAATTTTTTTTTACAAACATCTTTTAATTAACCTTACTAGGAAGAAAAAAAAATAGATTTTCCTTCCAAAAACAGAACTTAGTAAACAAAGGAAATACCAAAGTTCAGACTCATTTTATTCATACGTATTTCCTCTGAAAGACAAAAAAGAATTTCTTTTCGTTCTACTTTTTTGTAACCTTCATACGGTATCCTGTCAATAACTAGATAACTTGCCAATGACAGTTTTACTTATTTAATACCTTTGTTCTGCCAGAAAGGAAGAAGTAAAAAGAATATCTCAAGAATAAGTTAGAGCTTCTCTCTGCAAGAGTACAAGAACCAACAGCTCTTTCTACTACATCAAATAAACACCCCAGGCAGAATCTTCCCCTTCCACAACAAGACTCCGGTGTAACAAATGATTGAATCAAACAGGGCAATCGTTGCTTTGGTTACCAGCTGACAGAGAATTATACGTGAAGTTTTACTTCTTTCGCCGCAAGCTATGGTTTTGTATGGTGCCTTTTCTGCCATGACTTATGGGAGATTTCCACTGATAGGTTCGGATACGTTATCTTTTGTTATTAAGTGTGTTTACTAGTCACTGGGCAGAAATTATTGATATGGATTGTTTAATTCGACATAATCTAATTAAATTAATCAACTTTGTAGTGTGCAGGTTGGCAAACCAGATTGCAACTGGGTGTGGTTGGGTGGAGATACTTGAGGTTTGAGAACTCACAGCTTTGAAGTGTATATTAAGATTTATAAGATTATCATAGATGTATAAGATTGTATATAAAATGTAATTTTATACAGATTTAAAAGTTACAAATATAATTTATTTTAAAAAGATTTATTGTAGCATAAAAGAGCTAAACCAAACTTTTTAAAAAAAATCAGAAGATATATCACATATTTTTGAATAACTTCATTATATACCCTTTTGTAAAAAAAAAAAATTTTAATTTATTTTGAAGAATCATTTTTTTTTTTAGATTTTTGCTCATTTTTAACTGAATTTGAAATTAATCAAAAAATACATATTTTTTAAACACGGTAGACAGTTTTATAGGATTACAACTCGAACGAACGAGACTTTTTTTCGTGCAATTTTTTTACAAACATCTTTTAATTAACCTTCAGGAAGAAAAAAAATAGATCTTCCTTCCAAAAACAGAACTTAATAAACAAAGGAAATATCAAAGTTCAGACTCATTTAATTCATACGTATTTCCTCTGAAAGCAAAAAAAAAGAAAACTTCTTTTTCGTTCTACTTCTTTGCAACCTTCATGGCGCATCCTGTCAATAACTAGATAACTTCCCAGTGACAGTTTTGCTTATTTAATACCTTTGTTCTGCCAGAAAGGAAGAAGTAAAAAGAATATCTCAGAATAAGTTAGAACTTCTCTCTGCAAGAGTACAAGAACCACCAGCTTTCTATTACATCAAATAAATACCCGAGGCAGAATTTTCCCCTTCCACAACACTAACAACACTCCAGTGTAACAAATGATTGAATCAAACAGGGCAATCGTTGCTTTGTTACCAGCAGACATAGAATTATCCGTGAAGTTTTACTTCTTCCGCCGCAAGCCATGGTTTTGTATGGTGCCTTTTCTGCCATGACTTATTGGAGATTTCCGCTGATAGCTTCAGATACGTTAGCTTTTGTGATTAAGCGTGTTTACTAGTCAGTGGGCAGAAATTATTCTTATAATCATTTCAGCAAGCAATCATTTTTATATCTATGCTAGTGCAGTATGCGTGATAATGTGAGATATTTCTTTCACTAGGCTTTATCATTATGTATAATAAAATTTAATTTGGATATCTTAAGAGCATATAATCTAATTAAATTAATTAAGTTTGTAGTGTGCAGGTTGGGCAGCCAGATTTTAACTGGGTGTGGTTCGGTTGATATAATTAAGGCAAAGGTTGGAAAACTCACAATTTTATTTACGCGCGATTATTTTAGATGTGTCAAAATTTTATATAAAGTATAATTTTATACAGTTACATAATTTACAAATATATTGTATTTTAAAAAGTCTTATTGTAATTTGAAAAATTTTAAATCAAACTTATTTTAAAAAAATACCACAAATTTTTTTGATTAACTTCTTCATGTACTCTTTTTGTAAAAAAAAAAATTTTTAATTAATTTTGAAGAATCTTTTTTTTTTTTTTTTTTTTTAATCATTTTTTATTTGAATTTGAAATTTAAAAAAAAAACCTTTTTTATCTACATATTTTTTAAACAAACAATTCTATTTTACGATTACAGCTCGAACGAACGATAATTTTTTTTTTGTACAATTTTATTAACAAACATCTTTTAATTAACCTTCAGGATGAAGAAAAAAATAGATCTTCCTTCCAAAATCCGAACTCAATAAACAAAGGAAATACCAAAGTTCAGACTCATTTTATTCATACGTATTTTCTCTGAAAGAAAAAAAAAGACAACTTTTTCTTTTTCACTTCTTTGTGTAACCTTCATGTGCATCCTGTCAATAACTAGATAACTTCCCCATGACAGTTTTACTTATTTAATACCTTTGTTCTGCCAGAAAGGAAGAAGTAAAAAGAATATCTCAGAACAAATTAGAAATACTCTCTGCAAGAGTACAAGAACCACCAGCTTTCTATTATATCAAATAAATACCCGAGGCAGAATTTTTCCCCTTCCTTAACACTAACAAGACTCCGGTGTAACAAATGATTGAATCAAACAGGGCAATCGTTGCTTTGGTTACCACCTGACAGAGAATTATACGTGAAGTTTTACTTCTTTCGCCGCAAGCAATGGTTTTGTATGATGCCTTTTCTGCCATGACTTATGGGAGATTTCCGCTGATAAGTTCAGATACGTTATCTTTTGTGATTAAGTGTGTTTACTAGTCAGTGGGCAGAAATTATCCTGATAATCATTTCAGCAAACAATATCCATATCTATGCTACTGAGGTATGCGTGAGAGTGTGAGGTTTTTCTTACGCTAAGCTTTATTATTTTGTATAATAAAATTTGATTTCAATATCTGAAGTGCATATAATCTAATTAAATTAATTAAGTTTGTAATATTCAGGTTGGTTAATCAGATTGTAACTGGGTGTGATTAGGTTCAGAGGCTTGAGAACTCACAGCTTTATTGACACACGCACAAACCCCACACACATACAATTAGACACATACATTATTTAACATATTTAAAGAAGATAATTATATATTCATGGAAGGACTCCACTTCTAAGCAGAAATCCCGAAACTCAAATATGCCCAAAGTGCGCGAGATATACTTCCTCTCAGAGTGTGCGGCTTATTGGCCAATTGGCTAGCGCTCTGGCCTTTGTTACTACAGGCTTCAAGTTCGAATCATTTCCGTGGCTTAGATGTTTGTTAGTGGTTCGGAATCCAAGTTAAACTGTAGGTCCCGGTCTAATTAATCTATGGTGTGCGCAAAATGATCGTAGAGCGGCAAACCAAACAAATCCTTTCCTGGTGAGAGTCTGTAGGTCACCTAATTCACCGGGTGCGTTAAGTATATTTCCTCTCGGGATGAGATAGTATGAACTAAACGTTTCTCAGTCTAAGAGCAGGCTGCGCTGTACTTTTTCTCAGATGATAATCTCGAGGCCAACTAATCATTAGAGAGTTTTTGCATACCGTACGTTAGTTACCGTAGGACGTCCGTTAACTTTTTCTCCCTAGCGCGCATGCTCATAAGAAATTATGTTTCCTGTGAGCATGCGCGCTAGGGAGAAAAAGCTAACGGACGTCCTACGGTAACTAACGTACGGTATGCAAAAACTCTCTATTATCTCCTGAACGCCACAAGGTGCGCTCTTCTCAGTGTGTAGGATAAAGAACGATTATAAGTTGAATTTATTTAAACGTACGTGTTACAGTGTGAGTTAGAATTATTTATACACAGTTTTTTAATAAAAAAAATGTTGTTGTTGTTTCTTATCCCACTTGGCTGACCAAGCCCACGAGCCTATACGTACTCATGATTGAAGGGGAAGAAAGCAGCTTCTGTTTTGATGGAGCACCCCGTAGGTAGAAGTCTGACTTTGGCTCCGTGACGCTCTTACAGTCATAGGAGACCGGGACCTACGGCTTAAAGTGGATTCCGAACCACTACAAACGTCCATGGCACCGCCGGGATTCGAACCCGAAATCTGTGGCACCGAGCGCCAGAGTGCTAGACACTCGGCCATTCAGGTCCCAAATTTAAATGTATGTACGTAAAAAAAAATGTATTGTATATTTTCAATATTTATCTCCAGATTGCATTAAATGAATGAAAAACTACAGAAAATTTAATAAGAAAAAAATGAAAGAGAATTATGTGTGTGTGTGTGTTCGGAACATCTTGTTATATTCTAGTTTAAAAATGTCAAAAACATTGAATGTACATGGTTGTATAAGAAGATGCATATTATATTCTTTCCTTTTTACATTCTTTTTTAGTTAATTTCGACAAAAAAAATTTAAATGTCCTTTTTAAATAAATCGAAAAATTTATAAATTTCTTTACTTATTTTATGCTGCATTAATTATTTATCATGTATAGGTTTTAATGTAAATTAATAAATTTATTTAAGTTTATTGTAAAAAATGTAGCGGTTTTTATATTAGCATAGCCACTTTACGTTATATTTGTTATTATAATTTTAAAACTTTTGTTTAATAACAGCACATTAATTATGATTCCGAAACCTAAAATAACTTTAATTACAGTTAAAATTAAATTCTAAGTAAATTTTACTGAAAATAATGTTTGATTTAAAAAAAAATATCATAACTAAATCAAATGGTAATCTATATCGTAACTATAATAATCAATATCATAACTAATGTCAATATTGTATTCTATATCCTAATTAACTGTAAAAATATCGAAGCTATCGATTTTTATAAAGACAATATATTTAATCGTAAAAGACCATTAAATTTAAAAAAAACCACTAATCCAATACTTTAGTAGAAGAGTTTATTTTCCTTGCAAGACAATATATTTATTAATTGATAAATCAATTTCATTCGCTTAAAAGATTCATTTGTCAAATAGTTGAAATTTTTAGCAAAACTTTTCCTCAACTGCCCACCCCCAAAACAAAATTACAATTTTTTTTTATTAAAAAAAGTGCTCCATCTGAGTTCTTGTTTACCGCCCAGTACATCAATAAAAGTTTCTAAGTACCACGACAGGGACATATTGCTTTTCGATAGTTATTTGGTCGGTTGTTATTGTTTTATGGCATTAAGGTCGATGTTTGTCCACTCTGCTGCAAAAAGATGCTTGTAGCTGTTCGGAATCCACTTTAAACCGTAGGTCTCAGTCTAATGTGATTGTTGGGCATAAGAATGACATCCCTACCCCGTAAAAAGAAAGCATCTCCTTGCTCGAAATCTGCCAGTAGGCAGACGGGCATGGTATAACATGGAGCTGTTGTACTAATGAAGAAGTCCAGTTGAAAACTGTCTCGAAAAATACAGGTTGTGTTAAAAAAATAGTTATTCACATGATGCTGATTCTGATACTAGAAACAGCAGCTTTTTTTTAAAAATTATATTCAATACTATTTCGTTTGGATTCTGTTTATTGTTTTCCTTTTTTCATCTGTTTTTTTCAAAACTATGTTTCACCTCAGTACTGGCACTTACACTGGTTTCGCTATTTTCCCCTCTACTGCCATAGATACTGTTTTCAATTCAATTATGATTGTGATTATGATGCTACAAACAGCGGCATTTTTCAAAAAGATTTCTATTCAATACTATGTCATTTGAATTCTGTATATTGTTATTTTTTCACCTGTTTTTTTTTTTTTTTAAATCATGTTTCGCCTTAGTACTGTTATTTACGCTGGTTTCGCTATTTTCACTCTCTATTACCATAGATACTGATTCCGATTCTGATGATGATCTTGATACTGATACTACAAAAAGAGGCTTTTTAAATCTTTTTCCTATTCAATACTAAGTCATTTGAATTATTTTCATTGTTTTTTTCCAACCTCTATAAAATATTTTTTTAAATTTTAGTCTTAATAATAAGTTGAGATTTATGAGGACGAAAACATTCCGAGAGAACTATACAAAATTTACTCAGGTTTGCGTGTCGTTTGAGATAAAACCTGTAAACGTCCCACTTGACTGTCGATTGCCACAGTGAAACATTCATAAATGCTATCATAATTGTGATCGAGTTTCCGTTATTAAAAATAATGACTATACCAACAATAATTATCGAAGTCTCACCTACTTTGTTGTTGTTTCTGATTATCAGTATGGTCAAACTATTTGACCAAATCCATAACTACAGAAACTTCTAAAAAGTCTAAGAATAGACGAGGTTCAGAAAAAACCTCGTCCAATGTAAAATCAAGATAACTTAAAATATGAGCTGGCGATATTTCAGCAGTCCTACACTTGGTGCAGGTCCCAAAAAATATGCCTTTGTTCATAGGTGAGGCTCCTCAAGTGTCCCCGGAGGACTGATGGCCAATTGGCTTGCTCTCTGGTCTTTGGTACCACAGGCTTCAGGTTCGAATCCTGGCGGTGGCATGGATGTTTGTCAGTGGTCCGAAATCCACGTTACATTTTATGTCTCGGTCTAATTAGCCCAAAGTGTGCACAAAGTGACCATAGAGCGACAAACCAAACCCCAAGTATTTCCATGCAAAACGTGATAAGCAAGTTTGTTGGCTTTTATGGCCTCCAAAAAGTAGGGCACCACCAGGGCGATCTCTCGAGTACCAGTCATATGTCGGAGAGATATTTCAGAGATTCTTAATTGTCTTTCCATACTAGGAGACCACCAAGTTAGTTCATAATTCTACATTCACGAAATTAATAAATATTCTCTTCTGAAATTTTATCTAAAAATATTACTAAATGCTAGATACAGTTTTAGCACTAGAGAAATAAGAATTCAAGAACGGATATATGTTAGCTTATATCATGACATTTATCACTATGAATTTAAGAAACTATCGATGATATAATGTATTTATCATTCAAAGGACATCTCACCTGTCAAATTCCACCCACTTGATTTATGAGAGTAGCTGAGAGTAGCGACATCTTGACACACAGTAGAGCTGTGTCACTATGTCGCTATTCTCCTTGGAATAGCACCATACCAGATAATTCAGAATATAAAACGAGATCATGTCACCTCTATTGCGAAATCCTGTCCTACTTCAAAATCCTTGGTGTCTGGATATACTTACTAAAATGACATCTTTAGACATTGTCTATATATTGAGAAATACATATTACTGGCCTGAAATGATACATATAATATTACAGCTATTGTATGAAATAAATGGAAAATATTTTCTGATTACCATCAAATGTTTTCAACACTATATTAAAAAAATTTATTATTTTGACACAGCAAATAATGTTGTTGAATTTACATTTTTTCTCAAATAATACTTTTAAATTTGCGTTATTGTATTCCATCAAATATAATTATTCAGTTTTAATTTTTGAATTCTTTTTCATCAAATAATTGTTGGTGAATTTGCATTTGATGCATTTTATTTTATCACACGCAAATTGATGAAATAAAAAATTTTAAAATTCAAAATTCTAATAAAAAAATTTTAGGGGGCCTGATGGTCGAGTGGCTAGCGCACAGGTTTCGGGTTCGAGTCTACCATGGATGTTTATAGTGGTTCGAAATCCACTTTAAACCGTAGGTCCCTGTCTAAGAGTTATGGGGGTAGTGTTACTCGCGTCCGTAGCATATCTTCAAGTTACACGTGTCCCCTGTGTAGTGCTAAATGAGTAATAGAGGTGTAGTCCTTGCTTATGGCATAAGGATTATCTGCCTCTGTATTGCCAGCTGCTTTATAAAAACAATAAAAATAATTATCGTTATAATATTTTTTTCCAAATGGTCAAAATAGCATTTGATAGAAATTATGTTTAGTAAAATGTCTTACTACTTAAAACCTTATCAAAGACTTCTCTTTACTAATTAATTAATTTAATAATTTTTCATAAAGAATACCTTAAACATCTTAAGAAAATCCAAGTTAAATAAACATTCCTTATTAGTAGAAATTATAAACGTCACCATGATTGCATAAATTTTCGTTTTCAGTTTACTTTTTACTGAAACAACTTTACTTATTCAAGTGGTTATGTCATGTTTCTATTACTATTTAATTTCTAATTTAATTTTTCTTTTAATTAATATTAGCAAGTGAAAAAATATGTTGATATAATAATAAATCAATGAAATTTATAAATATGATTTAATTTTAAAATATTACAGGATATAGCATTTTTATACTGAATAAATCTGAAATTAATAACATAACAAAAAACGACTGCTTGCAAATTAAAAATTTATTGATTTCTCTTTACTTCTAATATGTTCGCTATTGATGCAAAAAATACAAACTCTATAAATGCGAATTTAAAATGTACCTATTGTACAAATTGTACAATAGGTATGTACCTATGATATCCTTATGTAATGTACAAATTGTTTTTATTTATTTATTTTTAATTACGACGCATCATATATACTTTTAATTATATATAAAACAAAAATATTACTTTTATAACAGGATAATATTCTCAAAAGATTATTAAGAAACGAAATTTAAAAACTACGATGCAATTATGAATTTTTTTTTTTTTTCAAAATTCAACTTAAGATTATGAAATGACATTGCAATAGTCCCATAAAAAAATTTTGAATAATTAATTTTTATTACTTAAAAACTATTATCTCACATGAAAAGCTTTTATTAATATGAGGATGAAATATAATTAGCTATCTATTGGTAGTCATACATAGTTCTTTCACTTTCAAATCATTAATGGAGAATACACTAATTACATCTAATTAATTTCTCTGCAGTAAATCTTATTCATCTTTGTTTCTGAACAACCCTTTATGTGATTTCGGGCTGTTGTCAACTTTGTCTAGTAAGAACTAATTTTTATTATTTACGGAAGAGCAATTTCTTTCATGACTAAAATTCAATTCAGGCTGTTGTAAATTTTCCATAGTCTTGTAAGAACTAGTTTTTTTTATTTATGGAAGCGCCAGAAAGGAATTTACTCTAATGTCAGTTGATGGGTGTTGTCATTTTTGCCTCAAAAAATCGCGATCATCATATATCTCATTCAGGCCGCAGAATGTGTTAAATAAATAAGTCGAAATTCAAGTCAAGCCTAAGCTCAAAACATATCAAACATTCCAACTACCACCCATTTTAAGTAAAATATATGTTAACTATTAATCAATTATCACTATTCAACACAATACACAATTTTAAAGAATGATTCTTCCAGTTCTTATTATTGAAAGTAAGTAATCAATTTCTAAATGCAAAATATCAGACAAGACAACAATTCAACGATACTAATTTTCCTATAAATCATTTTATTAATCAAAAACATATTTCTGCAGTTATTTATGAAGTTGCAATCCATTTCATTGCGTAAGTAACAAAGCAATATAAACCATTCTTTATAGTTATCCAGTGCAAATAATCAGCAATGGTTTTTACATAATACAAATGAGAAGAATCATCTTCATATTTATTAGGCGCATGCAACTTAACCATCCAGATATCATTTCGATAAATATATATATATATATATATATATAGAGAGAGAGAGAGAGAGAGAGAGAGGGAGAGGGAGAGAGAGAGAGAGATAAATAGGAGAAGAACTGAAGTTTTACTATATATACATTCCTAAATAGCGATAAAATAAAAATAGCATATCTACCCATTAATAAAGGAGCAATAATTCTTCTAGTACTTATTATTGAACGGAAAGAATCAATTTCTAAATGCAAAATATCAGACAATTCAGCAACGATATTAAAGCTCCTATGAATCATTTTATTAATCAAAAACATATTTATGCAGTTTCGGATGCAGTTACAATCCAATTCTTAACGTACTTAATAAACCAACTTATTTTCAAAGCAATATAAAATCATTCTTTCTAAATATCCAATACAAATAATCAGCAATGGTTCTTCTTTGCATTGTACAAATGAGAAGAATCTTCTTTTCATATTTATAATGTACATGCAACTTAACCATCCAGATATCATTTCGATTTAAACATAAATAGATGTATATAGCGAGAGAGAACAAAAGCTTTACTATATAATGATTACTAAATAGCGATAAAATAAAAATAGCACATCTACCCCATTACGAAACGGAGCAAAAATTGCTAATCTTTATTCTCAAGAGCAGGTATACAAATAAGGAAAAATCAATAAATGATGTAAATTGCGGGGGTGGGGGGTAAGTAGGACGGAAGCCTTTTATGGGATGAAGGATTTGTTCGAAATTGAGGAAGCAATTTAGGAAGACGGGGGTGGTTTATCGAAAATGATGAAGATGAATGATTTTTATGATATGCAATAACCGCTTTGTCAGTTTGCAGTAGAAATATTGCCGGTAAGTAAAGTAATAATTGAGGGGCTTCGCTAAAGGAATGCGTATAATGATTGAAGTTGAAAAGTTTGTCCACAAGAAAATAAAAGATTAATGTTAAGGGCTTTTAAAATATTATTTATTGCTTAAAATTTAGATTTAGTCATAGCTAAAAGGAATATAATTCACCATATTTTTAAACCTAATATTTTTGATAATTGCAATAAATTAAATATTTATTCTTTTTCAGTTAATAAAGGCTTTTATCCCTTTATTTTGTCCTAGCATTGATGTTATTAATATTTTATTGGTATATATATATATATATATATATATATATATATATATATATATATATATATATATATATATATATATATATATATATATAATAAGTGAAAAAGGCCTTTTTGATATTTCTAAGAGTAAAGTATCTAGATACATAACAAAAATTAGAAAAACAACCATTCAATCCACCGATAATGATATCCTCTGTACACAATTACTACTACTGCACCACACTGTACCTAGAAATGAGTTATCCCTATGCAGTAAGAATGATGTGGGTGAAATTGAATGGACACACGATGGAGGCTCGAAATTTTTGAAAAATTAACTATTGGAGATACAGAAGCTAGAAAATGATGAAACCTTTTACAAAAACAGGAGAAAATATCGAAAACTTAAAATAAAAAATGTGGAAAAATATGAAATGCGAGAATATATAAAATATATATATACATCAGGCAAATTATTAGAAACATTTAAGAGCAATGCAGTACAATAAACACTACATTGGAGAATATACAAATCAGGAGACGTTTTATTTTTACAGGGTAGGGTTGTTAGCACTATGCCCAATGGTCATAGACTGGTATCTACTGTTTAAAGTGGATTCCGAACCACTGCAATCAGCCATAGCACCGACGGGACTCGAACCCGAGCCCCTGTGGCATCGAGCCCTAGAGACTCGGCCATCTGACTTCTGACTAGCTCTATACGAATATCTCGTTCATCGAAAATCAAATTGGATAAATATAAAAATCAATGGATGTTACTGCCTAAATTTAATATAAAGTTCCTTTCAAATGAAATTCCCATTAAAATGAGAACCCAAACAACCATTGTAAAATATTTCAAACAAAGATTAATTAAAATGCAGTTTCTCCAAAATTGAAAGGTTTCATCTTTGTTAATCTTCAGGCCTATGGGGCAAAGAATCCTCAGGCTAATTATTACTTGGTTCTAGTATTGATTTCACACATCTAGTGATCCTTCTTAATTAAGAGTTCCCTGAATCTCTATCTCCCCCCGCCATTTGCATAATCAGGAGTGACAAGATTAAGTGACTCACTGCTCATTGAAAGGGGTTTGTCATCACTCTAAAAGGGGTTGAAATTTGCTTGTTCTTCACCCCCGTGGAAAGTATTTTGCTTCCTTACCACCAACTAATGGAAAGTATTTCTCCAGAGGTTGAATGCTACCTCAAGGAAATCTACATTTCCTCTTAATTTGTGAAGTTTAAAATTGAAATTCCTATCTTTAATTTGTCAAATCTATGTTTATTGTAATTAGTAATTCTTTTACAAAAGGATTTCACTCAAATTACCTTTGTATCATTCATTGTTTTTTTTATGTATATAAAACCTTAAATATTATTTAAAATGGATCTGGAATGGCACTTGAAAAATTTATTACTGAGTATAAAATAATCTTTTGTAATATAAACTATTATTATAAATTAAACTACGTTTAACTAAATTTTGTAATCACGTTATTTATAATCTAACAATTGAAAATAGATTAACCGGAAAAATATGTTGAAAACACTTTAGAAACTCAAATTAACTGCAAAATTTGTTTTATATAAGAAATTTATTTTTAAAAAGAAATCATATATTAATTTTTTTTAGTACACTTAGTAAAAAGAATTAAACATTTATATAAAGTTATTATACTTCAAAATATCTTCGAAAAAAATACACGTTGGTTATTTTATATGGAATTAATATCTTCTTCTTCAATGGTGCAACAGCCCAATGGTGGGCTAAAGCCGTCTGGCTACTGGCAGATTTCGAGACAGGAGATGTTTTCTTTTTACAGGGTAGAGTTGTTAGCCTTATGCCCAACAGTCCTATTAGACCAGGGACCTACGGTTTAAAGTGAATTCCGAACCACTACAAACACCCATGGCATCGCCAGGACTTGAACCCGAAATCCTGTGGCACGAACACTAGTCTTCTAATTACCTCTACACAAATATCTTGTACATCGAAAATCAAGTCGGATAAATAGAAATTTCACTGGATGTTACTGCCTAAATTTAATATAAAGTTCCTTTTAAATAATATTCCCATTAAAATGGGAACTCAATCAACCATTGTAAAATATTTCAGACAAAGACCAATTAAAATGCAGTTTCTCCAAAATTGAAAGGTTCCATCTTTGTGAATCTCCAGACCTGTGGGGCAAAGAATCCTCAGGTTAATTATTGTTTCGTTCTAGTATTGATTTCAGTACTCTGGGGATCCTTCTTAATTAAGAGTTCCCTGAATCCGTATCTCTTCCCGGCATTCGCATAATCATGAGTGACAAGATTAAGTAACCAACTGCTGATTGAAAGAGGTTTGTCATCACTCTAAAAGTGGATGAAATTTGCTTGTTCAATCCCGCGGAAAGTATTTTGCTTCCTTGCCACCAACTAATGGAAAGTATTTCTCTAGAGGTTGGATACTACCTCAAGGAAATCTTCGTTTCCTCTTAATTTGTGAAGTTTAAAATTGAAATCTCTACCTTTAATTTGTCAACTTCATGTTTATTTATTTAGTAATTCTTTATAAAATGAACTCCACTTAAAATTTTCTTCGTCTTATTCAATTTATATATATATATATATATATATAATATATATAACTCTAAATTCTATTTAAAGTGGACGAAATATCATTTTAATAATTTATTATTGAGTATAAAATAATTATTTATAACATAAAGCACTATTATTATAAATGCAAATATATTTAGTTGCTCGACTCGTGGCTCAGTGGCAATGCGCGCTGGCGAGTATTAGGGCTGAGGTTCATTCCTTTGGCCGTATTGTTGTAGGCACTGTTTCAAAAAACGAGGAACTTTTTAATTTGCTATATATAAGAAATTTATTTTAAAAAGAAATCAAATCTTGTAATTTTCTTTATTACACTTTATATAAAATTATTATTTATTTTTACCTAAACATTATTACATACATTAACATTAAATTTAAATATTATACATCTTATTTGCATACATTATATTTTTACTTTTTTTAAGTTATTAGACATCAAAATATATCCTAAAAAATATGTCAAAATATACATTGGATATATGATGAATAATATAAAATTTTTTCTTCAAAATTCAATTTTAGCTCACATTTCATAAAATTTTATTTTTGAGAGTAATTTTCTATCCAAATTCTATTTTTTGTCGTGGTTTCTTAACCAAGTATGGAATTATTATTTTTAGATTATTTATTTAACTGAAATAACAAGATTGTGTTTTACGTTAATGGATTTTACATATATTTTATTATTATTTCAAGACTTTGCACAATATTTTATTTTTTAAAAAAACATGTTTATTATCACCAAATTAATTAAATTTTAGTTTGTCCAAAAGTATTATTAAACTAATCAGCAATCGTTACTAAACCAACCACTCAACAAACTAAAAAATAATTTTATAATGTTTGAAAATAATAATTGCTTCTTTAAATTAATTCCATGTTTAATTATTTCTTTTTCTGCTTAATACTAAACTTTTTATCATTTCTCAAATAAACATTCTTCAGCTTAAAAATGTTTATAGATAAAAAAAATAATCTTTCATTTGTTTGAAAAATGGACAATTCTCTGTTTATTGTTTTGCTCTATTTATAATAAATGCAAGCTTTCTGGGATTTCAATATTAAAAATAAATATTCAATGGGAATTTATGTTTGTATTTTATGTTATCTGATATGTGATATCATTTTTTCTAATATAAATTATATCGAAATTTTAACAAATTATATTTCTAACAAAAATGGATTCCAATAATTGTTTTCATTTTCAATTTGGTGCATTTTAACTGATCTATTTTAAGTAAATTGTAAATAAAAATCTTGATTCTTTAAATTATAATGATCTTTTTCTGAAATATATAGATACTATTACATAAAATTAAAAGGAACAGAAATTTATATTACATTTATTTTTAAACCTGCCTTTTTTAAAAATGAAAACATTACTAAAATGTCTTGAATTTTAAACACATATATCATAAAAAGACAGATTTGAATGAATTCATTTTAAATGTATACTGAAACAAGAAATGAAAAATTGTCATTTTGTAATTTGTAAGCATGATGACATAAAAGTTAAAGCAATATATTTACGAATTTAGATGAAATATATTCTATAAATGATAATAGTCTGTTTTAAAAATCAGTTCATAAAAATATAGGTTTGAATGAATTTATTTTAAATGCACACTAAAATAAGAAATGAAAGTTTGTCATTTTGTAATTTGTAAACACGATGACATAAAAGTTAAAGATATACACGAATTTAGATGGAATGTATTTTATAAATGATGGTAGTCTGTTTTAAAAATCAGTTCATAAAAAGATAGGTTTGAATGAATTTATTTTAAATGCGTACTAAAAAGAGAAATGAAAGCTTATCATTTTGTAATTTGTAAACAGGATGACATAAAAGTTAAAGATATACAAGAATTTAGATGGCATATATTTTATAAATGGAAGTAGTCTGTTTTAAAAATAAGTTCAATCCTCAAAATGTCTAGAATTTGAAGCAAATACGCTTAGAGAAGAGTGAAAAAAAAGTTTGAATGAATTTCTCTTCAGGGCAGGTCCATTCTTTTCTAAAAAAGCGACGTATCGATCAGGAAGTAGAAAATATTATGAATGAACTGGATCTGAACGCTTTCTCGTATTGATAAATTGCTCGCCAATAAGAAAGTTTAAGCCCTACGAGAAAAAGAAAATATTCGGCATAAGGAGAAAAACGATCTAAAAAAGTTAAGAAAGACTTTTAGGAGACTATTTTATCACTCTAAAACTATATATATATTTATGTGTCGAAGGGATTTAGTCAAAAGAATTATTATGCTAAGAGCTTAAGAAATTCCTGCCCTTTTTAGATATTATAGTACAATAACAACAAATGAAAATATATCCCCTAAGGTTTGTCATATTAAGTTTTTTTTTTTTAAAAAATAAAAAATTTTCAACATAAAATTGCCACGCTTTCATCTATCAGACGTCTCTGTCAAAATATATAGAAGGAAATTTGTTTCTAATAATAAAGCTAAAAAAATTAATTTAATGTTATGTATAATGTGTTGGCCGATATATAGTTTTACAGATTATATTACAATATATTATTATATTATTTATACCCATAAAATTTAGAATTTAATGTAAGAACAAAACGAACATAGCATTCTTAAACAAATAAAGAAAAGTATCAATAAATCATGCTAATGCAATAAATTATGTTCATCAATCATTCAAAATTGAAAAAATAAAACAGATTAATTAAAAAATAATAAAAACTATAGAAATGCAAACAATTTTATAAAAAATACACAAATAAATTAAATTAAAATAAAAAATATATAAAACTATAGCATTCCAAATGATTTTATAAAAAAAAAAAAAAAAACATGAAAGAAATTTAATAAAAATAAAAAAAATAAAAAACTATAGCATTAAAAATGATTTTATAGAAACTTGAAAGAAATTTAATAAAAATAAAAGACTACAGCATTTCAAACGATTTTGTAAAAAAATACATGAAAGAAATTTAATAAATAATAATAATTAATAAAAAAAATAACTAAAAAGTATAGCATTCCAAGCGATTTTATATAAAACACAGGAAAGAAATTTAATAAAAATAAAAACTACAGCATTCCAAACGATTTTATAAAAAAATACATGAAAGAAATTTAATAAAAATAACTAAAAAGTATAGCATTCCAAACGATTTTATAAAAAAATACATGAAAGAAATTTAATAAAAATAAAAGACTACAGCATTCCAAACGATTTTAAAAAAATACATGAAAGAAATTTAATAAATAATAATAATTAATAATAAAAATAACTAAAAAGTATAGCATTCCAAGCGATTTTATATAAAACACAGGAAAGAAATTTAATAAAAATAAAAGACTACAAAACGATTTTATAAAAAAATACATGAAAGAAATTTTAAATAATAATAATTAATAATAAAAATAACTAAAAAGTATAGCATTCCAAGCGATTTTATATAAAACACAGGAAAGAAATTTAATAAAAATAAAAGACTACAGCATTCCAAACGATTTTATAAAAAAATACATGAAAGAAATTTAATAAATAATAATAATTAATAATAAAAATAACTAAAAGTATAGCATTCCAAGCGATTTTATATAAAACACAGGAAAGAAATTTAATAAAAATAAAAGACTACAGCATTCCAAACGATTTTATAAAAAAATACATGAAAGAAATTTAATAAATAATAATAATTAATAATAAAAATAACTGAAAAGTATAGCATTCCAAGCGATTTTATATAAAACACAGGAAAGAAATTTAATAAAAATTTTAAAAAATTACAAACTATAGCATACCAAACAATTTTATGAAAAAACACATAAAAGAAATTTAATAAAATTTAAAAACTATTGCATTCCAAACGATTTTATAAACGAAAAGACATGAAAGAAATTTAACTAAATTAAAAAATAAAAATCTATAGCATTCCAAGCGATTTTATAGAAAATCACAGGAAATAAATTTAAAAAACTTTTTTAAAAATTACAAACTATAGCATTCCAAACGATTTTGTAAAAATAAAAAACACATGAAAGAAATATAATAAAAATAAAATAAATTAATAGTTTAAAAAAACTAAAAAATACGCTTTTAGAGTTAATCTATCTAAAAAGTAAAAAATAATTGTTAACATAAGAATAAAATGACTGACGAGAAAATGAATGTCACTGTTCTAAAAGCGTGGGGTGCTTGTATGACATTTTAAAATTAACTCTGCATTTCTGAGTGAAACTAGTGAAAAATTATAACCATTGATATTGAGCACCCCACGCTTTTAGAACAGTGACATTCATTTTCTCGTCAATTTTATTCTTATGTTAACAATTATTTTTTACTTTTTAGATAGATTAACTCTAAAAGCGTATTTTTTAGTTTTTTTTAAACTATTAATTTATTTTTTACTTTTTAGTCTGATTAACTCTAAAAGCGTGTTTTTTTTTTTTAGTTTTTTTAAACTATAATTTATTTTTTATTTTTTAGTTTCAATTCATAAAATAAGAAAAAGTAAAATTAAGGAATAAAAATTTAAAAGTTTATGAGAAATACAAAAAGATAAATACAATGCAAATAAAATTGATGAAAAATACTAAAAAGCTTTACAATTAATATAAGCAAAAAAAGAATAATATAAAAAAAGTTGGAATATACTACAAAGTAGAGTAATTGCTGCTAGAAAGGATGACTAAAGTCTAGGTCTGGTGCAAATTATGCAGAGACGGTACCTTGGCCGATTATCCGCTAAGTTTATATACTTTTTGCCCACCGAAATTTTCGGCCAATAGGAAGAGCGCAATTCGACATGATCGCACTCCTATGCCTTTGAGATCCGCCTCTTTTTAGCCACGGCCAATTCGCGGATATTACTGAATTTCTACCCGGGGTGAAAGAAAGCTGGGCAACGGGCGTACCGGTTATGATGTTCCTTGGTGGTTTTAAGAATCACAAAACCTCCACATCTTAAATTAATTGAAACATTAGCATAAATTGTAGTTTCTTAAATTAATGAATAGAAGTAATTAAAAATAAATAAATGAATTTAAAATTTAGGAAAAACATCTGCTTGAGAACAATTAAAGCATGAGATCAAAAAAAAGCTAAAGCTATCGGTACAATTAAGAGTTCGTTGACGATGCCCAAAAATAAAAAGGTTAAAGTTAAAAAAAATGAGAATTTTAAGATAAAAGTAAAATAAAACAAAAGGAATTAAGATTAAACAAAATAATTATACAAAATAAGTAGGGTTTGATCAGTTGACTACTCGCCAAGATGGCGCCATCAGTCCCAACATCGAGCCCAAAAAGTGAGTTACATACAAACATAAAAACATACATACATACATACATACAAACATACAGGTGAAGCTAATAAAAGCGTATTAAAAACAGGATTCCAAACGATTTTATAAAAAACACATGAAAGAAATTTAATAAAAATTTTAAAAAATTAAATAACTATAGCATTCGAAACGATTTTATAAAAAAAAAAAAACATGAAAAAATTTAATAAATCAATAAGAATTACTTGAGAAAAAAATTTTAAATATAAATTAACCAATAAGAAACATTGAAAGTGATTCAGAACATTGCTAACCCATTCTCCACAAATATTTTGTGTAGTTGAATTATTTGTAAGGCACTGAATTCTGTTTAATAGAAAATAAGAATTCTTAATTACAAAAGTGGCCAGATGCTCATAAGATACTATAAATAACTTTTCGTAAAAAAGAATTAAATATCTTATAATTTTACCATAATGGTTTTTTTTTTTCCTTTTCAATAACAGTACTACCAATATCATTCAATATTATTATACAACTGAGAGTACTTTAAGTTTTTTGATTATATGAGATCTCCCTCGATCTATTAAGGAGGAGTTCTATTTCTTTTTCCACAGATTTTATATATCTCCTGGCCCCTATTTACAGAATAGTTACTATAACTCTGGTCCAATTGTTTTGTTGGCTAAAGGAATTTCTATAGCAAATATATATCAGTTTAAAAAATAATGGTAGAAGATTTTCTTCGACCTTTAAGGTTGTTTTTTTCAGTTACTATTATAATTTATTTTTTATTTTAAAAAAGGGAAAATATTCAACAGTATGTACTTCAGTTGCAGTTCATTATTTTATACCTCGAAGCATTTATGATAACGATATGCGTAAAAAAACCTATCCATTCTAAAATTTCATCACATAAAAATAATGAACGTCAGACCTAAAATTAATAAATGGATTTAACCAAACATTCTGTAAAATATCAGTTTATTTTAAAAAAATAATGGTAGAAGATGTTCTTAGACCTTTAAGGTTTTTTTTTTTTTTTTTTTTTCAGTAACTATTATAATATAAATTATTTATGTTTGATTTTAAAAAAGGGAAAATATTCAACAGCGTGTTCTTTAGTTGCAGATCATTATTTTACACCTTGAAGCATTTATGTTAAGGATTATGCGTAAAAATTCTACTACCCGTTTTAAATTTTCATCATATAAAAATAATGAACCTCAGACTTAAAATGAATAAATAGATTTAACACAAATATACTGTAAAATATTTTTGAGATAAAATATAGTAGAGATTACAAAATTACTTTTTTTTTCTTTCTTAGATTGCTGGCACTTTATTTGATATCTGTGTGGAATTTCACGTCAAAATACTCATTAGTGTTTGAGTTACGCTTGACTTTGTGAGACGCTAAAACTGATTCCGGCGAATTTTGAAATGTCAGAATTAATTGAGCAAAGAACTTGCTTTCAATTTTGTTTGCGGAAATGTATAGTATGTTGCAGAAGGCATTCGGTGAGTATTTCTATATCGGAAAGAAATGCTTACAAGTGGTATAAACATTGTAGACGAAGAGACGCGTTGAAGACGAAGAGCTTTCTGGTCGACCATCAACCTGAACCGCCGAAGTTCACGTCCAAAAAATTAAATATTTGGTGCATGCAAACCGTCGATTTATAATTAATGACCTTGTTGATGATGTTGGAATTTCAAAATTCCATTTTAAAACATGTTTTGTGTCTCAAACACATCAAATCTTGATTGATACCGAAAACACTGAATACGCCAGCTCACACTGCATTGATTTTTCATGTCTTTTTCGCCAAAAAAATGAAACCCATATCGTTTCACAACCGCCGTATTCACCTGATTTAGCATCGTGCTACTTCTGTCTATTCCCTAAACTCAAAAGACCACTCCGGGGACAACGTGTTGAGTCGATTGAAGAGACATTTCAAAAATCGCCGAAATCAGTTTTAGCGTCCACAAAACCAAGCGTAACTCAAGTACTAATGTATATTTTGAAGTGAAATTTCACACAGATGTCAACCTAAAAATGAAAAAAAATTGAAATACCATATGACCGAGAAATTTAAATTGAAAACTGGTCTTACTTTTTGGACACAGTAGTAAATGAACTAATACCACATATTTCTGTGTATTAGTCGAGAATTCTTAGAACTTTTTCTAAAGTTAAATTACGCGCGTCATTTTATATATGGATTCACTCACCCGCAAAATAATATAAATACTTTTCCGGTAGCCGCGCGCAAGCGATAAATCGCCAAATATTGCGAATTATTGCATATTTTTATTACTTTATACTTATATAAAAAAAATTAACTTTAAATGAAATGAGTTATTCATTTTATGAAAATGAATTGTTTTATTTGCGAAATTGTTTTTATTGCTGGGGTTTTTTTTTTTTTTATCCACTTCTTCTTTTCCACCCCTCATTACCATCCTTTTGCATCCTCCCTAAAGTGAAAAATCTGATGTGGCAAAATTTGTGCCCCCTTTGATGTTTAGGAGAAATGATCAGTAGTCTTCGTGACTCTCATCTGAGAGGAAGTACAGCGCAACCGGCGCTCCCGATGAGAAAGGTTTAGTTTATGTAAGAGAAAATATATTTAAAGCATTAGTTACGTACAAACTCTCATCGGGAGAGGAAGTATAGTTCGCGCACCCTGCGACTGCACCTTCGGGGTTTCGGCTAAAAAGTGGAGTGCTTCCACGAATCTACAATGAATTGTCTTTAAATGTGCTAAATATTGTGTTTTAATTGTATGTAGTGTTTGTGCGTGTGTCAATACAGAGGTGAGTTCTTCAATATGTGCTTCAAGTATCTTAACCCAACCACATCCAGTTACAATCGGGCTGTCCAACCTGCACAACACAAAATAAAGTTTTCAAGTGCCAAATATAATTTAATAGAAACTAACACTTTTATAGATAACAATGTGAATTAAATTTTTAATTTTAATCACAAATTTTTACAATTACAGTCATAATTAAATTTATTATTTTGCAGATATAACACAAAAATGATATTGTCTTTTAAAATAAAGAAAATATTCTTAATTTTTATATTACTAAAAAGATTTATAATTGTACGTAAATTATTTATCATATTTGTATTTTTTGGAAATTAAAATTTTAGCATTCCTCACATTATAAACCAGGAATATACAATTAAAATAGCATTTTTAGTTTTATAATGTAGGTAAAAAACTAGGCAGGTAATGTAGGACTTGTGGCTCAGTGACAACGTGCGTCACTTTAACTGTCATGTAGTTGTAATACAACTGAACATCAGATGTAATTTTGCTTTAATAATTATTATTTATTTTATGTCGAGCAGCTGAATAATAGACATAACATAAAATATGAATACGTACGTGTTTGTTTTATCGATAAAGGAAACTAAACATGCTCGTTTATGTCATCAAGCAAAGGATGGTTAACTACTTCATCAAGAAAAATGAATAAATTTTCTAAAACTTTTTAAAAATCCATAATCCAATATTCTGCTGTGTACAGTGAACCGTGATCCAACAAGCTCATTAATTTATTATTTTTTCTTTATTTAAGAGCTCAATAATGCAAAGTTTGTGCTTGAAAATTTCATTTGCAAACATTTGCATTGATTAATTTTTATCTTTAGAGTGCTTGAATTCATAATGATGGAGAGGATGAAAACTTTTCTGAGCTTAATTATAGTGAATTAGCAGATTTTTTTTATCCTCAAAACTTTTAGGATGATTGAGTGAGATGGTAATTGTTTTCATTAGAATGCGAATTTAAAAAATAAGATATTTTGCATTTTCATTTCGATTGATATATATTTGATAATTTGGTCTTCAATTTCAGCTGTAGATTTATTTCCATTCGTGATATTTATTAAAGGATAAAATAATAAAGATAAACTACAAGAATACACAAGAATAAAATAATACACGATAATAAAATAATATACGGTAATAAAATTCACTTTGTATATTAGCTAGAATTGTCTTTTTTAAATCTAAGCATTGCTAAGATAAAAAAATCTTTAACAAGTATTCAAGCAATTGACATAGCTTTATTCATATCGTGCTTAGCTTAAAAGGATGTATTGCGAAAAAAATTATCTTAATTTTACATTTTATTAATTACATTTATTTTAATTTTAAAAATGTATTTTTAAATATATATAATTCAAAGTAACTTGTTTTGAATCTTAAAACAATAAAAGCAATGCTTTTAAAGAAAATAAAAGTTCCTAAATGTTATAAATTATTTTTAAAAGAAAATTTTCTATTTTATAAGTTTAAATATTTTTATTTAATAAAATATTAATGTTTAAAAAAATCAAAACCGGAATGTATATATATTTTTAAAATGCTTTACGTTAAACTGAAATATTTTAAAAAATATTTATACTTATTTATATACCCTGTTTTGAGAAAGTTATATTTAAAAATATTAGCTTTTTCTTAAAATAACCACGCCTACTAACTAATCCTATGTTTACTAATCCAAATTTTTATTATTCTAATTTTTCAACAACTTTATATAAAACTGGAAATTATAGAAGCACTTAAAAAAAGTTATTTATTTTGATGTTTTATCACAGAATCTTATTTCTTTAAAAACCCAGATTTGTTTTACCTTAACGTAAATAATTTTTTTAATTATTCAATATAATTTTTAAGTCGAAATCTTTTGATAAGCTTAATTATTTTTCGAAAACTTTATAAATAATTTTTTAATTATTTAAAACATCAAAATTGATAAAAATTAACATAATTAATGTTTGTAACATAATTTTAGTTTGTAAAAAATTAGTTTGAGAATTAAAATTTATGAAAAGATGTATATTAATTTTTGAAGCTATTTTTCTTATTGAACTTTTATATTTTAATTTAAAAATTCATTAGTTTGAAAAGAGGAAATCCATTTTTTTTTCTCGTTAACTACTAAAGATAAACGGAAGTAAAATTAACAAACCATTTTTTATAACATCATTTTGTACTTTTTTGCTGAGTCTTTAAATAAACATTTTAATAAAATGAAGTAGTTTTTAGACATATAAATTACGATGAATTTACTAGTTTTTATTCAATATGTAAACTTCCTTTACTTTGACATTAAATATTACGTTTATATTCTTTTCCTTTACTGCTGATTTAGAAGAAATCTGTTTAAAGTTTCATTTTATTCAAAAACATTTTAAGAAAACAGCTTCATATCTATAATTAAATTAATATTCTTCTCTACGGCTAGTTTGAAACCTAACTAAATTTTTATTTTGAATTTTAGCAAGCAAAGATTTTTAAACTGCTAATTATAAAACAAATTTTTCTTCATCTAGTGAAATAATGAAAGTTAAATTATCTTATCATTGCCTGCTTTTATTTATAAAAATATTTGTCATGTTATTTTTATAAGCTGTAATGAAGTGAAAAAAAAAATTTATTCCATTTATTTTTAAAAATTAAAAGTGAAACATTTAGTTAATAAAAAAATTTTTAATAAATATAAAATTAAAAACTAATTTTAAATAATTAAATTTAATTTTTAAATTTATTTTTAAAAAATGATTATTTTTAAAATTAACGTTTAGCCTTAAAATGAAACGTTTATTTTTAAAATTAACGTTTAGCCTTACAATTAAACGTTTATTTTTCAAATTAACGTTTTTCTGTATAACGTTTGTCTTTAGATTGAAATGTTATATTAATATTAACATTATTCATAATCTATCATTATATTATACGGATTTTAGAATGGTTGAAATCTCCCAGATAAAAAAAATAACAATAAAATTAACAAAATTCCCTACAAAAATTCTATTTAAACAAAAATCTATTTAAAAATATTCTTTGAGAAATAATAAAAAAAGACAAATCCTTTTGATATCTTATTTATATTTTTTAAATTAAATCTCAATGTTACAAAAAGAAATTTATTTCATAAAATTGCTTTATCGTGAAAATAAACGATTCTACAAAAACTAATTCTTTACACCTTTCTAAAATTCATTTTATAATTTTAGCCTTTTTGCGAAACTTCACAATAGAATTCATCTTTTTGTTAAAAATTACATTATGAAAGCATTAAAAGATAAATTCCAGTATTTGTATAGTATTCATAGAAATTGCTTGATAAAAATATCTTTAAAGAAACACGTTTCACAAAGCCTTAAGGTGACGTATAACTAATCTGTAAGATGTTTAGTAACGCTATTAAATCTTTATTTGACACTTTTATGAAGCGAAATGATATTGTAAGCCACATAAGGCTGGTATAGCGGTTATTATTTCCGGTTTGCTTGAAACTGGGCTCTGTATCAGTTTTTCGTGAATCTGCGAATAATGCGCTGTTTGATAAAAATGATGACATAGAATGGCTTTATTATGATTTGTAGTCTCCCATAGAAAATGTTAAATGATTTATCCCTTGAATTTTGCTTTTTAATTCAATTTTTGAATGCAAAAAAAAATTGTAGAAAAAGCGCTGTATTTTATTATAGCTACTGAATTTTATTATAGAGTCCTGCATTTTTTTCTATATTATTTGCATGTGATTCTAAATATAAGTGAATAACTTTTTAAAAATATTGAATCATATTCTTTTTATATGAGAACGCGAAGTCGCAGCATAAAAACACGCAACAAAAATTTTCGTTCATTGAAAAAAAAAATATAGATAAGTATAAAAAAAAATACTTATCTAGAAAAAATTATAGATAAGTATTTTTATTTATTTATTTTTTTATTTTTTATTTTTATTTATTATTATTATTATTATTTTTTTTTTTTTTTTTTTTTTTTTGCATTTTGGTAACAACCAAAAAATTGTTTATTTTGATCTTTGCCTTATTATATTCTATTTATTATGTTCAAATGATTCGTAGTTTATTATTCGTGAAATAATAAACAGATTCGAAAATTTATTATTTTTCACCATACTAATGACATATCAATTCCGAATGTCTCTAAATTAGTAAACGTATTCCACTTTACAATGCAATATATGTGATAAAATTCAAGAAAAATAATCATAAAGAAAATCGAATGGAGAAGGTTGCACGACAAAGTTAATTTAAACTGATCATAAATTTATAGTTAGGAAAACTATTGAAAAATTCAAATTTGAATGCTGTAAAAATTTTTACATAATTTAATGAAGTATTTTCTATTTCAACTTCACTACAAGCTGTTCCACAACTTCTCAGATAGTAGGATTATGTGGACGTTCTGTCCGAGGAAAGGTTTCTGTAGGTACAAAAAATAGATTGTTAAGATTTTCTTTTCTGAAATCAATGATAAATAAACCCGAAGCGTGTTAGAATTGTATTTTATTTTCATATGGGAGCCAATTTAACTTAATATTTGATTCAGATGGAAGTTTAATTAAATGGAGAATAAAAAATGTGTAACTTATTCCCAAGAACATAGTTGGAATATTATAATGAAGCATGGAGATGGAAATGTCCTTGTGTGGTGCATTTCAATATCATAATTTGGAAGTTCATAGCTTCATATTTATTGGTGACATAATAAATTATGCTCTTTATTTTAATATTTTAAGTTATCAACCCTCGATGTGGGTATTGGGAACAATTTTTTTATCAGGATAACGATCAGAAGCACACAACTCTTAACATTCGCCCATGTTGTCTCCGTAATTGTCGAAAAATTATCCAATAGGTAACTAATTCCCAAAACCAAGTAGAGTACATTTGCAGAGAACTGGAAGTTAGAGCACGAAATACAACATTAAAATGAAATGATGGAAAAATACAAAAATAGAACTAAAAACGGTAATGATGGAAGAATAAAATAATATTGGTGCACAAATTACTAAAAAAAAAAATGAATTCTATACCCATGCATTTAAATGCTTTAATGAAACATCAGAATATATTAAATAATACTAAATATTAATTGACCAAAATATTACAATAATTATTAATTTGTTCAAGTGTACGAAGTCTTTTGTGATTATTGATTTTTCAAAAAAAAAAAGGGGGTTTTGCTTCGTTCTTAAAACATTTAATGTAGTTTTGTAAAGAAAGAGTAAAAAAATTATTATAAAAAATCTCATTACGAAATATTAATTTTTATTAATGGCTGGAGCAGTGCTTTATGTATATATATATACTTTGTCAAAATTATCATTTTATTCAATTTTTAATAATTCCTAAAAAATAAATAAATACTAAAAAATTTTAAAATAATAATTACCTTGTATTACGTTTTTTTTTTTAGTTCTTCTTAGCCACATTGAGGTTTTTTTTAGTATTTTCTGGTGTTGCCATCCTATTGTTAAATAAATAATTAAATGCAAATGAGTTGTTTTTGGCAATTTGTTTTTCAATTTTTAAACATTATTTAAAAATACAATAACAAGTTTTTAAAAAAAGACTATAACTTCAAGAAGTTTTAACAATATTTGTGTATTAATTACTTCTTTTATTTAAACAAAAAATAATAATTATGTTTGATTACGAAATGTTTGAGATTTTTCATAATTAAATAAAAATGCTATTGAAGCTTTTATAAAATGCCAGCAGATTTAACTCGACTTTGGCTGATTAAAGGAAATAAAAAAATATATTATGTGAATAAATTTATATGACAGAAAGAGTGAATAGATGGTTTCAAGGTTATTAGAAGCTCCTATATTTATATGTATATAAGAATTTAAAGTAATTTAAAGTTCATTTTAAGCTCATTTTAAAAGTTTAATTTTGATTTTTTTATAAATTATGAATAGCAATATTGACAATTTTTGTTTTGTAGGCATCTATCTTTCACGCACACTAAACACACTTAAACATCAATCGCCAATCTCATGTGATAACGACTTAGTATGGTTGGTCTTCATATAAGATCGAATACAATAATTACTGTAATGAAAAATCTCAAAGTATAGGATAAGACGATCAGCTTTCTCTATGCAAAAGAATAAAATGCTGCAGGTAATTCTTCGAGAATCGTGTGTCATTTACGGACTTAGAATAACAAATGACGGAAAATTATAACGTTGTACAGTTGCCCATAATGTTGAAGACGATTCAAAAGTTCCAGTAAGAACTATTTGATTAACCTCTATAGCCCGATCGTGATCCAACTTCCGAATTTCCTTTCAATTTAAAATTAGGTTTACCTCCCAATGTCATGACGAAAGTGAAATATTAAAGTCCCCAGTGCCGGCCTTTCTTTACTCGCAGACAGTAGAATAATCCCTATAGAAAGACATTTCGACTATAGATTTATCTTTCCTATTCCCAACATCAGAGCATGGATGCACCTTCAAAACACATTATTTATTCTTACTTTTCCCTTTCGTCCTAGGGAACCACCGAAGGTAGGGTGGGTAGGGTAAAATATAAGATAATTAGCAAGTTTAAAATATTCAAGGGCTGACATGCAAATACATAAATGGTGTTTAAGAATGCCGAACACTTTAACCTATACTTCAAATACTGACTCAACGCTATTCAAAGTACAGGGTGATTATAATTAAAGTTCCACTTTCAAAATGTTGCAAAAAAAGAACCATTCGTTACAATGAGTTCAAATTTGAACTGAAGATATTTGAAAAAGGAGGAAACGGTATGGCATCAAAAAAAGTTCCAGCGATTTTAACTATCCAATTTGGTATGACCTTGCCGTGGTGGATGGTCTTTCCATTAACAGTGTCACAACTGTTGAATGACTTGGAAGTCATTTTTTCCTTCAAAATATCGAAACAATCAAACACATTGAACACTACAGTTAGTTTAATGCACCACTCATGCCAAATACGTTGTCATTTCGATTCAAAATATCACTGGCAGCAGCATTCACTTTCTTTATGCCGCTTACAGCGCGATCTATTAATACACTTTGAAAATTTTTGATGTCGTACTGTTTCCACCTTCTTCAAGTATCTTCAGTTCAAATTTGAACTCATTGTGACGAGTGTATCTTTTTTTACAGCATTTTGAAAGTGGGATTTTAATTATAATCACCCTGTACACCATAGACAATTGCTACACAACACCCTTTTCATGATACTACAATTTTGAACGAATACCGTAGGGATAGCATCAGGATGGGGTATTTGCTCACTATCCTATAGCCCGATAAAAGGATTTTCCAACTTATAGATTTATTACCCGCAATCCTAATATAAAAGAATGAATGTAAAAAAGGTAAATACAAGTTAGGAGAAAATACAGAATATTATATCCTTACTATTATATAATATTCTGTATCTTCTCCTCCTCTTAAATTAAATAATAAATTATTTTTAAATACATAATAAATAATTTAGTATTTAATTCCTTTTAACTTAATAATTCATCAAATTTATAATAGTATACTTCGTTAATAATTATAAATTTAACCATTCCTTTCAATGTATTTGAAAATCAAAATTCTTTTTACTATTTCTTAGATAAAAAAAGATCATAAGGGATTGTCATTTTTATTTAAACTATAATATTATAATTACAAATATACAATAAATATATAATATTCATAAATCAAAAATAATAATAAATAATTTTACTGTGCTTTCATTTAAAAAGCGGAGACAGCTTTTAATATTTAAATAATTTTTTTTGGAAATATAAATTTTATCTTAGCTAATATAACTACAATCAAATGAAATTTATTGTGTTTTAGTCAAAGTTGCTGTAATAAAAAACCAACAAAATGTAATAAAAAATGCTTTTATTATTTTTAATTAGATGAAGAATAATTATTTTCACGAATGAATGGAAATATATTTTAATTAAAAATCAAAAATATAATAACTTACATTTATTAAATATTCTATCCATGATTATTTAATTCATTTACATCTATCATTGAATACATTTATTTAAGTAATAAATTTAATTAACTATTTTGCATAAAAACTTATAGACAATTTACTGATTGAATCTACTTTTGTTTTGAAATAGCATTCAAGATTTTTTTTAATATTCCAGACAACTAATTAATTTTATTTCAATTTCTGCATGCAATTTTAGAAATTATAATATATTTAGAAATTAATTATTTTTGAATGATGGCAATAATAATTCAGTTAATAATTATTTAAATAAAATTGTAATATTTCAAGCTGAATAACTTATTTACATATTATCAAATATTTTAACTATTTTTTAGCAATTCTATTTAATGATGTATCTAATAAAGATAATAGTTGCATATTCCACTAATTTCAATTATATATTTTAAATTTAGAGCGGTATTAGTTTTAAATAAGCTGACCTTTCATTCAAAGTAATTTTACCTTTATGAAATACGTTAAGTTACCTTTATGACGCTGGTATTTCATTCAAAGTAATTTTACCTTTATGACGTACGTTAAGTTATCTTTATGACGTTGACCTTTCATTCAAGGTAATTTTGCCTTTACGAAATACGTCAGTTACCTTTATAATGCTGGCATTTAATTCAAAATAATTTTATCTTTATGACGTACGTTAAGTTATCTTTATGAACCTGACCTTTCATTCAAGGTAATTTTGCCTTTATAGCATACATTAAGTTACCTTTATGACACTGACATTTTATTCAAAGTAATTTCACATTCATGACGTATGTCAAGTTACTTTTACGACGCTGATATTTTATTCAAAGTAATTTTACCTTTATGACGTACGTTAAGTTACCTTTATGAACCTGACCTTTCATTCAATGTAATTTTATTTTTATGACGTATATTAAGTTGCCTTTATGATGCTAGCATTTCAATCAAACTAAATTTACCTTTATGACTGTCGTACATTAAGTTACCTTTACGACGCTGGCATTTCATTCAAAGTAATTTTACCATTGCATTATCAAAACAACAATATAGAAAATAATGCTTTTCTGAAGAACAAATTTAATGTTCCGACTCTCCAAATATAAGACCCGTTGCCCAATGGCAGCACGTGCAGCTAGTTTGCAAAAAGGCTGAGGTTCGAATTGGACGGCAGCATTGTTGGTAGGTTTAGAAACGAGGAGACTCGATGACGGTTGTGACGGAAAAGCATCTCGCATCGATAGTCAGGATTCCTGGTCAAATTTTTCCGTGTTTTCTGCCGCACAACGCGCAAATGCTGGGCTGTTATCCCTGAAAATCCTCTCGGAAGCCATTGTCCTTCCCTATCAGGGAAGGACAATGTCAATAGGGTTGGACAGGGAAGGACAATCCCCGTCAATAGGGTTGGACAGGGAAGGACAATCCCCGTCAATAGGGTTGTTCGTGGGATACATAAGTGGTATATGAGGTTCACCAATGTTCAAACAAAAGAACTAGGAATTTCCGAAAGCAGGAAATAAATTGCGAACGAAGTGATTTATTTTTCTTGTTTGAACTAAAAACTTTATTTATAATTATTTCTAAGTTAAATCAATAATGAATAAATAAAAATATTTACATTTTTATTAAAAAAAATAATTTTTTATTCAATTTACTGATATAAAGTCGTCTTTTATGTCGTACTTTTTTATGCTTAGCATATATATAGCAGAATTTCTAGAAAATTACTATAGCATATATGCATATAAGAAATTTTTCCGTTATACATATAAGAAATTTTCCAGAAAATTATTATAGCATATATAGTATATTACAGAATTTCCACAAAATTACTAGTTGAGCTTCATAAATAAAAGCTTGCACCCTATCTTGAGTATTTGAATTCTTCGCATGCTAGATTTTTTTTATATAATAAAGTCTTTTCTATATTTATTTGAAAACTAAAATTTATTTTTTAAATTTGATTAAAAATTTCAATATTGTGGTTGGTGGTTACATGAATTATTTCTTCCTTTCAAACAAGTTCTCCGGAAGTAACGCACATCACAAACTTATTGGATTAGTAACATGGCAGGTTTGCAAAATTGGCCAGTGTGATGTTGGCTTAAGTGATGGAAGGAAATGGTTTCTTGGAAGAGTTATTGCCCTTTTTTTAATGTTGTATTAGAATGACTATGGAAAATATCCACCAAGTAATCCTACTGTCAAAGCGAGACAATATTTACAAAGTCTATTTGTATTCAAATCTCTAAATTTAGTGCAAAGTGTCCATAAAACCTACATCTTCGTCCACCTTCCAGCTAACTAGAGCATGCAATAATTGGTCTACCAGTGGATGTCTAATTGAGGATACTTTAACTTTAGAAAATATGATGAAATATTAATACTTTTAGTAGCAAAAATATTCTTATTTTATTTTTAAAGAGTAAACAATTTATAATCATTTAATAATAATCATTTTTAATTATAATTACTAATAATAATAATTTAATAACAATAATTATTAATAATAATATTATTATTAATTTAATAATAATTATTATTTATTTTCTAATTGAACATAACCTTATTTAAACAAAATTTATTTTTTGATGAAGTTTAGAAAACATAACGAAATATTAATACTTTTTTGTGGCCAAAATATTGCTATTTTTATTTTAAAGAGTAAACAATTTATAATTATTTAATTATCATTGTTATTATTATTAATTTAATAATATTTTTTTTTTTATTTTTCAATCGAACATAACCTTCTTTAACTAAAAATTATTTTTTTATTAACTTTAGAAAACATAATGAAACATTAATATTTTTTGTGGCAAAAATATTACTATTTTTATTTTATAAGGTAAACAATTTAAAGTAAAATTTTACTCAAAAAAGAAATTTGCAGTCAATAAAGATAGCTTTTTTTTTTTAAGGAATGGTCATACCTCAATCTAATATTTGAGAAGTAAATATTATCGTACCATCAAAATTGTGGTGCTTGCCTTATATTTTATGAATACATAAAAAGTTATAACATGTTTCAAGTATAAAAAGGTTAAAATTCCAATATTTTATTTATTTCCAATGTATTCTTTAAATAAATGAAGGTACTTTCTTTTAAGATTGGAAATTAAAAGTGTAAACAATTTAAACATTTACGTTGTATCTTTTAAAATAGATAAAGTGGAGTTTTTAACTTTCTTGCAAATGTTTTATTTAAAACCGAAGCATTTAACTGTATGAATTAAAACAGGTGTTAATTTTCTTTCAGGCCTCGGTTTATTCTATTGCCTTGAAGACGGTGATATCTGTATCCACAGGATTTCTCTTAGCACTTGTACTTACATACCATGCCCTAGAGGTGCAGGTAAGTTCCATCTTTTAGTTTTCGCAATCATTTCATTTTTTATAGCAGGGCCCGGCTCGTGGCTCAGTGGCACCGTGCACCACTGGTGAGCATTAGGGCTGAGATTCATCATGTGACTTAATAGTGTCTGTGATATTCAGCATCTTGCCTCGTTGGTCGGACTACCTGGTGTGAGTTTCCCGGGTTTTATCCCATACGACACACAAATGCGGGGTATTTCCTCCTAAAAGTTGTTCCAGAAGGCATTGCCCTCTTTCTTCAGCGAGACGGAGGCAAGTCAGACTTATACCTACGGATGCTCCATCACAACAGATGCTACCTCTTTCCCTCCATCCATGAGTAGACTACTCACGGGATGTCCGTCCAACACTACAGGACATTGAGGATTAGACACAACAACACAGTAGGGCCAAAAATAAATAAAATATCAATTATGAATTTAAATAATTAATTTAAATAATTTTCATCTTACGAAGTTATAATGTTTTTCAAATTTTTCTTTAAGTAAAAATGGATCAGAGAAGCTTGGTGGATAGTATATCTTATTCCCGAACTAAGAGATACAGGGATTGGCACATATAAATCCATTTTCCGGAAAGTTCTTCGGTAAAACTCAAGGAGAAAGATGTGAACTCAAGGATATTAGTTTAGTTTTAAGAAGGTCATCCCAAATTGTGGTGAGGTATGTATCAGGTTTCCTGTGTTCAGTGGCTTAACCATAGGGTTGCAAGACGGGCAATTTGCCACGGGCCCCGGCCCAAGCAGAGAAGTACAGTAAAGGCCCTACATCTATTATTATATGGGACATTGATAAAAGCCTAAATAAGAAATCATATAAGACAAGACAGATTACGCAATTTGACCAATCTGACCATCGAACATTCCAAGATACGAAACTTGAACTTTGATACTGTCATTGACACTTTTGCTGATCAGAGAGCCCGAAAAAAGAAATTTTAATAAATGAAATTTTTACTACAAAATGCCAGTAATTTTAATTCAATACTCCTTTTAAATTAAAATTTCATAATATCAACCAAACCTAATATGTATTTTGGGTAGTACAATGTAGTACAAGTAATAAGTGCAATGATGATACTTTGCATTGATGTGGGTGGCCCCAATCGAATGATTTGCCATCAGATGGTATAGTTACGCCACTGCCTGTGGTGTACCCTGATTAACGTAGAATTTGCTATATATTTACCGGGACCTGAATGGCCGAGTGTCTGGCGCTAGGTGCCATAGGTTTCGGGTATGAGTCCCGGCGGTGCCATGGATATTTTCAATGGTTCGGAATCTATTTTAATCCGTTGGTCTCGGTCTCATATGACTATAGGAGCGTCAAGGAGCGCAGTCATACTAAAGACCCAGTCAGATCAAAAAACAGAATTAGTAGTAATTTATATTCTAATTGAAATTCCATCTAATATTCTTGTTTACGAATGAGGCGTATATATGATATGCACGTTTACGAATGAAGTTGGAGATGTACCCACATCATTTTCAAGCTGTGTAGGGGCAACTCAGATCTGGGCAAAGTGATGTAATGTGGTGTGGTGTAGTAGTAGTATATATTTGCCGTTCTAATAGCGAATGACTCAAATACATGTACCTCTCATTCGTAAACAAGAATATTAGAAGGAATTTCAATTAGTGCAAAAATTATTAATGATGATGTTCTTTAATCTTAATTTCGTAAGCTAGGAAACTGACAGAAGAATTTTGAAGATGAATTAGAAGTGAAACATATTCAAACATTTAAAAAAATATATCTTAGACAAATTGATTTTTATTTCGTATCCGCAAAATTATTTTGATTCAATGCACCTTTATTCAGTTTGACCAAGCAGTGATCAGTGTTAATATCAACACCTTGGATATCGATATAGCATTACTAAAGAATCGATTCAGCATTAGGGATCGATTGGGTGTCTATAAATAACCGTTTTGACAGCCTTAGTAAATTTTGATATTTTCATATATGTAAAGAAGATGGTATTGTCTTTTCGTTATCATCTTAATTAAATTGTTTCATGCGTTATTTATCCTCTCTCGATTATGAAATGTTAAGGAAGAATATCGATGTGATGTTAGTGCAATGCAATAATAAATTTACTGCATTTTACATACAATAAACCCTTTAATTACAAAAAATATCTAAAAATAGTGGTATATTATAATTACTTTATAGTAAAATACAAGGGATCAAAAAAATCAAGTGTCTCATCAACTGGTCCATGGTCAAAAAAGGTTTATGACGCCTGCTTTGAGCCATAAGCCCGTTAAACTTGTTGATATCCTTTCTAATGAACACATATCACTTCTCCACCTACGCTGTTATCTAGAACGGAAAAAAAGACAAATTCCAAATACAGCATGGTTGAGTTTTCCAACCTTCCGGCCAGCCCATGAATACATCCCAACACTGTAATAATATATTTTCTTATAACATTGAGGTTTTTATGTATTCATTTTTTGGAATTCTAATGACATCAATTTATCGAATAAAAAAAATAATGTCGATTTTATGCTATATGAATCCGAAAAAAGCTGTATTTTTTTTTTAATTTCATTTTTTTTTAAGATTACTTTTTTTCATTGTAAAAACTTCTTAACCTATTATATTAGATATTTATATATGAAATGGACAAAAAAAATGACCTATGTTTATAAATATTCTTCAGTGACACGACAGCCCCATGGTGGGCCAAGGCCTGCCAGATTCCGACACATGAGATGTTTTCTTTTTATGGGATAGAGTTGTTAGCCCTACGACCAACGCTCTATAGTTATATTAGACCGGGATCTACAGTTCAAAGAGGATTCGGAACCACTTCAAACATCCGTG
Organism: Caerostris darwini; assembly: GCA_021605075.1. Classification (NCBI taxonomy): domain Eukaryota; kingdom Metazoa; phylum Arthropoda; class Arachnida; order Araneae; family Araneidae; genus Caerostris; species Caerostris darwini. Next base: position 26,019 of record BPLQ01000028.1, on the reverse strand, counting down.
GCACTCGAATCCTGCGGTACCGAGTGCCAAGGTGCTAGTTACTCAATCAACATATATCAACAACAACAAAAGTTGTTATCTAATGAATATATATATATATAACACAAAGGAAATCCCAAAATTGTTAAGCTAAACATATTTTCTTATCGAACATGGCACATTTAGATTGCACAATTTTTCTAACTTTTTTGCCTAAGAACTATGGTTAAATTAGTAATATTTTATTTGCGGCACGAGGCAATTACTTTGTCTCCTGCGTTTCAGGAAATCCGAAAAACACCAATCGGGTATATTCCATGTAAAATTTCTTATCACATTCAAAACAAGCTGGTTTTCCAACATAGTGACTATAACTCACTCCAACAACACGAAATCAGTACTTTAATGTAACATTGTGCTTTCTACTATTAATAAATGTTATGATTTGAGAAATATCACCCGTCTAATAAGAAGTTAAGGACTTACTTTTCAGGTTGAAAATGAATTTTGTCCATTTCACTTCCCAATTGTACAATTGCAGCAGTAAGTTTTACATCGCATCCTCTAGCGACAGAGCTGTCTGATGGCCATTTGACTAACTCTCTGGCCATTGGTATCCCCTGCTGCAGGTTAGAATCATGGGGACAGCATGGTTGTTCGTTAGTGGTTCGGAATTAACGTGAAAATGTAGGTCTCTGTTTAAGTAGCCTAAAGTGTGCAAAAAATCCCCGTAGAGTGACAAAGACAGACTACAGACGCCGTTACAGTCACTGCTTTTAGAAACGAGAGCATTAATAACGATTGTGAGAATGTGTCTTGCACTCTCTGTCAGGCAACCCGTTGAGAATTTGTGTGGTTTTCAGCCATATGACACACAAATAATCTTCTGGAAGTCAATACCTTTCATTTCATACCCTACCAGATGTGTTAGCTGCTATACCAGCAGCTCGTTGTGTCAGGATGGAATACTCTCTTTTTAATTATATTAATATTTTATTTACACTATGAATACATACATACACATGGCACCCTGTGCCTCCACTACAATAGTATTAATATTTAGAAGCCAAGAGCCGGTCCCTGGCCGTCTGTTTTGATCTGACGCTCCTAGCATTCACCTCGTGGTCTCAATATCACACCGCAACCGCCATTTACCACACGGGACCACAGTTAAAGTCACAGTTACCAGTTTCTGGTCACAGTTACCAGTTATGACCGCGTCCTCTCGCGGTTATAATTAAGGCTCGTTCCCACCAAGGCGAGAGACGTGAAGATTCAAGAGGCAAGCGACAAAATTTTTTCGACCCCTTCACAGCGAAACTTCAGAAATAGCATTACGCCTAGTGAAAAACCGCTTCGAGTTGAAAGTCGGGCAACTCCAAGCGGTGAACTGCAAACCGGTTTCAGGCGACCGCGGTGAGGCTAGTGATTGGTCAAATTTTTTCGCTTGCATCTTGTTGCCTTGGTGAGCACGAGCCTTTAAACCTTACAGATGATTAGTGAAAAAAGGAGTCTAAGATGTTAGAAAAATGGTTTTACACTACATAGAAATTACTGAAAAATAAGAGATTAATCCAATATATTAAATTATTATTCAATATATTATTATTAATTAATTATATATTAAATTATCTGACCAACTTAAAAACAACACATCAAACATTTCGCATCAACAATAAAGCTGCTTTAGAGGTTCTCTCCTATATAGCACTCAAATGGGGGGGGGCAATTATCCCTGAAAAACCTTCCCTTTCAATAAGGTAAAGTTTTCCCATCCTATGCCTTCAGTGGATAATTTGTGATATGCACCAGATAATTGATGAATAAAAAAAATAATAAACAAGTGAATTAATTCTAAAATTGAACAAACCCTTTAATTCAACCATTTTTTTTTTATTTTTTATTTAAATTTTTAAATGTTGGTCAAAAATTTGTTCAAGTTTTTTTTTTCTAATATATCAAGAAAATATTTGGACTTTTTAATGGAGGTTGCGTATTGAAAATTCTTGGAAAAATACTTAAAAGATTGAACTAATAAAAGAAGGAAAGAACTTATGTGCGCTATAAAATAAAGGACTACCCCTATCCTCATAAAAATAAATTGAAATTCCATTTGATGTTCCTTATTTTTAAAGACACTGGGAAGTTATCAAATTTTATATGAAACTTTGAGATACCCTAATTTTTAACAATAATTACTTTTCCACGATAAAAAATAGTACGCGGAAGCATAAATTACTGTTTACTGTCCAAATTCCTATAAAAAAAAAGAATTATTTTTAACCTTTTAATTAAAATTTTATTTTCTTTCAACTTAAGACCCCAAGCGGAGAATCTATCTGAGTATTTTAGTAGTATTGTAATTTATATTTATTAATATTTTTTACTTTACTTTTCTAGAAAAATTCTAAAAGTTTTTTTTATTGTTTTTAGCTCTTGATTATTTTTTGATATAAGCTTTCGACTAAAAATAAATCAATGCAACAAATAAAAAGTATAAAATATTTGTAATTTACTTTATTAATTTTTTAACATTTTAATAATTATTCTTAACGATTTTTTTGTACATCAGTGGTCCTAGTGTTACATTTATGTATGGCACAAACAGCCCACCGATGAGTGATGAGAGGAGGTGGATTAACATTTTAATAATTATCCTCAATGATTTTTTGAGCATCAATGATCGTAGTGTTGCATTTATGTATGCCCCAAATAGTCCACCGATTTACGATGAGAGAAGGACATTGTTTTCCAGAAGGACTTTTAGAGTAACTGTCCCACATTTGCATATAATATGTAATAAATCTCTGTAGAATCACACCAAGCAATCTGACAATTTGTGAGACGCTTTATGCACGTTGTAACAAACACCGCCGACTCTCTTCATTTTTGAAAGGACTGACTACAGTGCATGCCGTCAGTGGGCTCAAACTTAAGCTCTCCTGTACTCTAGCTGCTCATATTAGCATTGGTCCACGAGTTTGTGTAATTAACTAATCTAGTTTCCAAAATGGAGTTCCTTGGTGTAATGGTTGGAAAAAAATACTCTTTGGACTTTAAATTCAGCAATCCAAGTTAAAATCTCGGTGGAACCTGTTTTATTAATAGGACCTGATGGCCGGCTGACTAACGCTATGGCGCTCTGTGCCACAGGTTTCACGTTCGAGTCCGCATGGTGCCATGGTGCCAATGGACGTTTGTAGTGGTTCGGAATCCCATTTAAACAGTAGGTCTCTTTTTATTATAACTGTAGAATGTTGGGTGTAGGGCTGACAACCCCACCGCATTATAAAAACATCTGTCTGGAAATCTACCAGTACGCAGCTTGCCTTGGCCCACCATGGTGCCATTGTACCAATGAAGAAGAAGGATCTCTAACTTATTTGCTTCAAATTCTATAAATGTAAACTTTTAGAACATATGTTCAACCAAAGCGCTCCAGACCCCTTTGATGTCTAAGGGACTATTTCGGGGGTCTATGAGATTGTATGAGAAAATGTCAATATCATTATTTTCCTTCATTTTCATTAAAAACTAGCATTTCTCACGTGAATTAATGTAATAAGCGACAATACAGAGGGTGTTCAAATATTTTGGTTGCGATTTTAAAAATATATATTGATATATATATGAAAGATACAAACTTTATTTTTTAATATATTCAGTCTGATATCCATTTTATTGAACTATCATATTGCATTTCGATTTCTGAGATAAAAGGACTTTCTCGGAATAACAGGGTATGATATTTCCAAGGAGTTTCCTTGATTTTCCAAGGTTTGATATCAAAGATATTTACAGGTATTTACTCCTTGATAATTCCAAGGAGGATTTATTCATTTTTAAATATTATTGTGTAAGATTAAATGACCTAAAAAAAAAACAATTTTTAAAAATTTACAATTTCATATTCTGATTTAAGAGCATCTAAATTGTTTAACAAACCATTGTTGTAAATGATAAAAATTTTAAGTACCTCTATAAAGCAAAAATATTATAGTACATATCTTTATAAAATTATAGTGAATATCAAATTACCAGAAAATACTACAGATATTTTTTGAGTGTATATTAAAAAATATCTTATTTTTGACAAATTAATCAATTAATAAAAGATTAATTCAGATAGCATAAAAATCCCAGTTACTACAGATATTTACAATGCTATCAGTTTTCAATATGATTAAAATCTTGCATAAAATATCTTTAATAAAATAATTTTTAAATAAAATCTTTTTAATACAACTTGAACTTCCACAGCGTATATTTTTGAATAAAAATTTTTTTAACGTTTCAATTTCTGAAAACGAAAACAAAAAGATTAAATATTTTAGGAACGTGTTAAAATATTCTGCGGAGTTGGAATCCCATTTCATCTTCTTTCTCCATATTTTCCATTCGTGTTGAATGAGAAAAAGAAAAATTAACACAATCCTGTCAGCAAAAAAAAAGAATGCACAAAGAAAAGAGCGCCATTTTTTCTCAGAACTGTTTTACTATGTTTCACAAAATATGAAAGCTCCCCTGTAGGGCTCTGGAAAAGTCGAATCGCTCCGTAGGCTGAAACAGAGAGAGATATTTCCGAGAAATACAAAAAAAAATCTGGCCTTTCCACAATAGTTTTCGGCTAACTTCTGACAATAGCTTCTGGCTATAGAAAAAACACATTTACTTCCCTCAGGAAGTTGGATGTATTTACTTTTTTTCTTTATCTCGAAAACATACCATTGCTTACATAAAAAAGACTTTAAGGAATTCTGGTTTCCATTCTACAATTTCCTATTCTGATTTAAAAGCATTTAAACTGTTCAATAAAGCTTTGGTTTAAATGATAAAAATTGAAAATACGTTGAAAAATTGAAAATATATAAAGTAAGAAAAATTTAGTACATCTCAAAACTATAGTAAACATCTTTATAAAACTATAGTTAATATCAAAATTATAGTAAACATCTTTATAAAATTATGATGAATATCAAGATTATAGTACAGATCTTCATAAAATTATAGTGAATATCAAAATTATAATACACACCTTTATAAAATAAGAGTGATTATCAAAATTCCAGAAAATACTACAGATACTTTTTAAGTGTATATTAAAAAATGTCTTGTTTTTGAAAAATTAATCAATTAATAAAACATTAATTCAGATAGCATAAAAATCACAATGTCATCTGTTTTTTAATGTAGCTAAAATCTTGCATAAATATATTTAATAAAATAATTTTTAGATAAATTCTTTTTTAATATAATTCTTTTTTAATTAATTTTAATATAATTATCTTTATTAATATTTAACATGAACTGCCACAACGTATATTTTTGAATAATTTTATTTTTACCATTTCATTTTCTGAGCAAAAATAAAAGGATGAAATATTTTAGGAACGTGTTAAAATATTCTGTGGACTGAAATCCCATTTCGTCTTCCTTCTCCCTATTTTCCATTCTTGTTGAATGAGGAAAAAGAAAAATCAGCGCCATCCTGTCAGCAAAAAGAATACACAAAGAAAAAAGAGCGCCATTTTTCTCAGAACTGTTGTAGTATGTTTCACAAAATATGAAAGCTCCCCTGTAGGGCTCTGGAAAAGTCGAATCGCTCCGTAGGCTGAAACAGAGAGAGATATTTCCGAGAAATACAACAAAAAAATCTGGACTTTCCACAATAGTTTTCGGCTAACTTCTGACAATAGCTTCTGGCTATAGAAAAAACACATTTACTTCCCTCAGGAAGATAAATGTATTCACTTTTTCCTTGATCTAAAAAACATACCATCACTTACATAAAAAAAAATATTTTTTTTAAGGAATTTTGGTTTCCATTCTAGATATATTTCAAGGCAACATAAAGTAAAAATAAATAATAACTGAAATATTTAAACTAATACTATATGTCACGTTTAAACAACACGAAAGTTGTGTCTCTTTTAACTATCTTATATGCGCTAAACTTTAATTAAATCTTTTATTGTATTAATCCCAATATCATCCACCATAGATCTGGCAGATCCAGCTTTATTCAGGTTGCACAATAGAAAATAAATAACAACTTTAATAAAAAATGTTAAATGTGGTCCTGGGATTCTTTTTAATTCCGCTACATGAGGGATCACATTAATGTGATCTGAATCCCCTTTAAACCATAGGTCCTGGTCTAACAGGATCGTAGAGCGTTGCGAAGGTATTGTTACTCAGGACCCGTAGATTATCTTCAAGCTACACGTACCTCCTGGGTAAAGTGAGTAACCTCTGTGCAGCGCTTGCCTTAAGGCATCAAAGACAATTGTCTAAGTGTTTGCAAGATGCATTAGAACAAAAAAATATGCCATGGATTTGGCTTTCCGCAAATAATATAAATTGAATGTTTTGTGTAAAACATTTATTTTTTTTATCATTTCAATTTCTGGGGGAAGGGGGGGGAAGATGAAATATTTTAAGAACGTGTTAAAATATTCTGTGGAGTGAAATCCCATTTCGTCTTCTTTCTCCATATTTTCCATTCTTGTTGAATGAGGAAAAGGAAACTCAACGCCATCCTGTCAGCAAAAAGAATACACAAAGAAAAAAGAGCGCCATTTTTCTCAGAACTGTTGTACTATGTTTCACAAAATATGAAAGCTCCACCGTAGGGTCTCTGGAACAGTCGAATTGCTCCGTAGGCGAAAACAGAGAGAGATATCTTCGAGGAATACAGAGAAAAAAAATCTGGCCTTTCCACAATAGTTTTCGGCTAACTTCTTCTGACAATAGCTCTCGGCTGTAGAAAAAGCACGTTTACTTCCCTCGGGAAGTTCAATGTATTTACTTTTTTCTCTTTATCTCGAAAACATACCATTACTCAAATAAAAAGAAATTTAAGGAATTTTAGTTTCCATTCTAGATATATTTGAAGTAAAAAGAAATAATAAAAAACAATCACAATACTTCAATTAACATAATATATCACGCTTAATCAACACGTAAGCTCTATCTTTATTTTAACTTTCTTATATGCGCTAAACTTTCATTAAATCTTTTATTAGTATTAATCCCAATATCCTTTTTCATAGTTTTGGCAGATTCAGCGTTAATTAAGATGCACAATACAAAGAGAGTCAGTACTTCACTGAACTTTTGATGTTGTTCTAATGCAGCTGGCAATACAGAGACAGATAATCTTTATGCCATAAGCAAGGGCTGCACCACTGTCACTCATTTAGCACTATCTAGGGGGCACATGTAGCTTGAAAATATGCTACGAACGCGAGTAACACAACACACACAACGCTCTATAGTCAAATGAGACTGGTACATACGATTTAAAGTGTATTCCGAACCATTACAAACATCCATGGCACCCCGGGATTCGAACACGAAACCCGTGGTACCTAGAGCCAGAGCGCGAGCCACTCGGCCATCAGGACCCTCACTGAAATTAAAAAGATTAAATGTGGTTCTGAAGCGCTTTTTATTTCCGCTAATTGAGGGGCCTGACAGCCGAGTGACTAGCGCACCGACGCTGGGTGCCACAGGTTTCGGTTTCGAGTACCGGCGGTGCATGGATGTTTATAGTGGTTCGGAATCCACTTTAAACCGCAGGTCCCAGTCTCATTTGACTGTAGAGCGTTGTGTTACTCCCGTCCGTAACATGTCTTCCAGCTAACGTGTCCCCCTGGGTAGTTCTAAATGAGTAACAGCGTTCGTCGGTGCAGCCCACACGACATGTCTTCTTCAGAGCTAGCTTGTATTGAGCTACTCGCAGGGAAATGGTCAATACGACCCAGTCCTCGACGTAATTGAAAAAACTTCCGCTACTTGGGCTGTAAAATCCAGGAAATTGCCACGAAATCGTCTAGGAAACAGTTAATGAAACATATTGTTAAATTATACATTATATCTCATTTTTCCACATTATTTAGGTTTAGTAGGTGTGAAAGACCGAAATATTTATCCAAAGATAGATATTTACTCTGATCTTAATAAAAAAAAAATACTACTGCTCCAAATTAAGATAATTTTCATCTCTATATTAGTACTGGACAGGTTGTAATGAAATTAATTATGTGTACGGGTTGAAAAGATATCGTAAGATCGAGAGCGTTGAGCGTTGCGGAGGGAGTGTTACTCTGCATCCGTAGCTTATCTACAAGCTACACACACCTCCTGAGTAGTGTTAAGTGAGTAACGTCGGTACAGCGCTTGCCTTAAGGCATCGAAGACAATTGTCTTAATGTTTGGCAGCTGCATTAGAAAAAAAAAATTCTCAGTACAAGAATATTAAAATAGGATCTAAAAATATACATTTACATCAAAATTATATCTACAAATATGCCCTGGTTTTGGCTTTCCGCAAATAATATAATTTATTTTAGCGTGTTTTGTACAAAACGAAATTTTGTTTACCATTTCAATTTCTGAAAAGAGACAAAAAGATGAAATATTTTAGGAACGTGTAAAAATATTCTGTGGAGTTGGAATCCCATTTCGTCTTCTTTCTCCATATTTTCCATTCATGTTGAATGGGAAAAAGAAAAATCCACGCGATCCTGTCAGCAAAAAAGAATACCCAAAGAAAAAGAGCGCCGTTTTTCCAAGAACTGTTTTACTATGTTTCACAAAATATGAAAGTTCCCCCGTAGGGTCTCTGGAACAGTAGTATTGCTCCGTAGGCGAAAACCGAAAGAGATATCTTCGAGGAATACAGAGAAAAAAAATCTGGCCTTTCCACAATAGTTTTCGGCGAACTTCTGACAATAGCTTCTGGCTATAGAAAAAGCACATTTACTTCCCTCGGGAAGCTGAATGTATTTATTTTTTTCTCTTTATCTCGAAAACATGCCATTACTGACATAAAAAAAAAATTAATGAATTCTGGTTTCCATTCTAGATATATTTGAAGGAAAAATAAAGTAAAAATAAATAATAAATAAAAATTGCAATATTTAAACGTATGTCACGTTTAATCAACACGTAATTTGTGTCTCTATTTTAACTTTCTTATATGCGCTAAATTTTGATTAAATCGTTTATTTGTATTAATCCCAATGTCATTCACCATATATATGGCAGATTCAGCGTAAACCAGGATGCACATTAGAAAGTGAATGCATACTTGACCGCTCTCATAAAAAAAGTTATATGTAGTCCCGAAGCTCTTTTTACTTACGCTACATCGGGAGGCTGATGGCTGAGTGGTTAGCGCTTTGGTGCCCTTTCTTGCAGGTTTCTTATTCGAGTCCCGGCGGTGCTATTGATGTTTGTAATGGTTCGGAATCCACTTTAAGCAGTAAATCCCGGTCTAACAGGATCGTAGAGCGTTGCGGAGGTATTGTTACTCTGCTTCCGTAGCTTATCTTAAAGCTACACGCACCCCCTGGGTAGTGCTAAGTAAATAACGTCGGAGCAGCGCTTGCCATAAGGCATCAAAAGACAACTGTCTAAATGTTTGCCAGCTGCATTAGAACAAAAAAAAAACTCCGAGTATACGAATATTAAAATAGGAACTAAAAATGTACATTCACTTAAAAATTATATCTACAAATATGCAATGGATTTGGCTTTCCTCAAATAATAGAAATTATTTTAGTATGTTTCGTGCAAAGCGAAATTTTTTTTACTATTTCAATTTTTGAGAAGGAACAAAACGATGACATATTTTAGGAACGTGTTAAAATATTCTGTGGAGGGGAATCCCATTTCGTCTTCTTTCTCCATATTTTTCTTTCTTGTTGAATGAGAAAAAAAGAAATCAACGCAATCCTGTCAGCAAAAAAGAATACACAAAGAAAAGAGCGCCATTTTTTCTTAGAACTGCTGTACTATGTTTCACAAAATATGAAAGTTCCCCCGTAGGGTCTCTGGAACAGTCGAATTGCTCCGTAGGCGAAAAGAGAGAGATATCTTCGAGGAATACAGAGAAAAAAAATCTGGCCTTTCCACAATAGTTCTCGGCTAACTTCTACTGACAATAGCTTCTGGCTCTAGAAAAAGCACATTTACTTCCTTCGGGAAGTTGAATGTATTTACTTTTTTCTTTCTTTATCTCAAAAACATACCATTACTCACATAAAAAAAAATTTAATGAATTCTGGTTTCCATTCTAGATATATCTGAAGGAAAAATAAAGTGAAAATAAGTAATAAATAACAATTGCAATATTTAAACTACCATAATATATCACGTTTAGGCAATACGTAAGTTGTGTCTCTATTTTAACTTTCTTATATGCGTTAAACTTTAATTAAATCGTTTATTTTTATTAACCCAATATCATACATCATAGATCTGGCAGATTCAGCGTTAACCAGGATGCACAATACAAAGTGAATAACTACTTCACTGAAATTATGTCGTTGTTCTAATGCAGCTGGCAATACAGAGACAGTTAATCTTTATGCCATAAGCAAGGGCTGACAAGGTAGTTTCCCCTAAAAGTAAACCCGGAAGGCACTTCCTTCCGTCTTCAGCGACTCAAAGCCAAGTCAGGCTTCTACCTACGGGTGTTCCATCACAGCAGAAGCTGCCCTCTTTCCTTTAATCCACGATTAGATTACTCATGGGGTGTCCATCCCGTGGTGCTGGACACAGATGATTAATCACAACAACAACGATAAGATTATGTGTTGTTAAAAAAAAGAATGTACTAAATAGACAGAAATTTCTTTAAAAAATAATCATTTTGATCTTAATCTACTATTATCTAAAAGTTTTATAGGTTTGGATAATCTACTAGTATCCAAACCTAGTACAATTAAGTTTTAAGTACTACGTTTGTGCAAAGCTAAAGTACTTTTTGTACAAAACAAAAGAAAACCTACAAAAAAATTGTACAAATTTACAAAACCAATCAAAGCACACAAAACAAAACAAAGTCATCATTATGTCGCACAAAATACAAAACCTAGTCATTATTAAGTTTTAAGTTTTTTAGAGAAAAACATTTCTCATTTCTGGTTTTTTTTTACCGATGAAATGATACCAATTATCTCTGGGTCTTACATTGTAAAAAAAATTTTTTTTTTTTTACGTAAATCCATTCTAAATTACACATAAATAAGTTTATGATTTATTAAAATGTGTCACGCACACTTTTTTGTAGATGTTTACCCCAGCATTCATCTGTTAAAATTGCTATTCTTTAGTTACTGTTATCGGTTTCTGATCTAAGCGACGCATATGGTTTCTCTCGATTAATCGATGCACTTTTAGAGAAGGCATCGTAATCGAGTGTTTCGAAAGTTGCAGAATCGAAGTCCCTAATCGCACTTTCGTGAATATTTAGCAAACTGTAACTAAACTGCGATTGAGAAGCGTGTGAAGCGAGTTCAAGCGTAATTTTGGAGATTTGTCACTGTCGAATTCGGAACGCGTTGGCCTCTAATATCGCAAACTACTAATGATCATTTTATGCATTGAAACATTCCAGATGGAAAATATAAATACAATTACAAAAAAATGAGAAAAGTTACAAAATAATTTTAAATTAAATAAGATGCATAATGTAAAAATTCTGTTGTTTAATTTTTTAGTAACTATTACGTATTTTTAGTAACGTTTGCTGATTTTGTTTTGTCTTCATTTATTGAAGAAATTGAAAATTTAATAAGTTAATTTGTTACTTATTATTCTACTTACGTTTCTAATGATAAACGACATAACACATATAAAAGATTATATATATGTTATATTTTAGAATTAATTTGGAATTTGATCTCAAATTTTGAGCAATGGTTAATGTATCATTTTTGTTGTTGTTTCTTGTCGCTCTTGGTCGAGAGTAAATCTAGACCAAGTCCATGAATCCGTGGAAGGAGGGAAGGGATTCATCTGTTGTGATGGAGCACCCATGGGTAGAAGTCTGACTTGGCTCCGTGTCGATGAAGAAGGACAGCAGTGCAGGAGTAACCCGCATTTGCGTATCTTAGGGGAGAAAACCCGAAAAAATCCCACCAGGTAATCCGAATCACGAGGCAAAATGCTGAACATCCCAAACGCCATCGGGTCTCCTAGTTTTTTGACAGAGTGTCTACAACAAAGCTGCTAACTGTCTATAACAAAGCCAAGTCGCTTTTCATTTAACGTCCTAATATTCCGTTTTGAAGAGTGTACAATCAGCCTTATGTGATAAAATGTATAGTCTTTAATGGATGATTTTGTTTGCAGTGATGCTTGATTTTGTTTGTAATTATGTTTGATTTTTTTCGTAGTGATGTTTCATTTTGTTTGCAGTGATGCTTGATTTTGTTCGCAATGATGTTTGATTTTGTTCGCAATGATGTTTGATTTTGTTTGCAATGATGTTTGATTTTGTTCGTAATGGTGTTTCAGTTTTGTATTGATGTTTGGCTTTGTGTTCTGCAGCTGTTCATGATCGACAACGGCGCCGAGGACTGGCGCATCGCCATGACCTGGTCTCGCATCTCTCGCATCCTGCTGGAGGTGGTGGTGTGCTTCATCCACCCCTTCCCCGGGGAGTTCTACTTCCTGTGGGTGACCAAGCTGCCCAACCACGGCAACCGCATCGCCTCGCGCTACGTGCCCGTGGACGTGATGCTGTCGCTGCCCATGTTCCTGCGCCTCTACCTCATCTGCCGCGTGATGCTGCTCCACAGTAAGTTGTTCACGGACGCTTCTTCGAGGTCGATCGGAGCACTGAACAGGATCGACTTCAATACGAGGTTCGTGCTGAAGACGCTCATGACAATTTGCCCTGGAACGGTGCTGCTGGTCTTCATGGTCTCGCTCTGGATCATAGCCAGCTGGACGCTCAGGCTGTGCGAGAGGTAGACCCTTTTCCCCATGCCTCCTCTCTTTCAAAACATTAATTATCCATTGCTTTAATGATTATGTATAATGAGGTAATCAGGATAATGAGTTAATGTCTGTGCGACCTTCCCATGTCGAAATACTACGGATTGAATATGGACTACACCATGAATTGTTCCATCGTCATTGGTGATCGATCATGAGCTGATGAGCTTTATTCTATGCAATACGTAATTACCTGCAACCAAAAGGTCATTGATAACTGAAATTATTATGAAATATATTTTTTGTATGTAATTATAATTAGATAAAACACTGGAATTATCAGATAGAATAATGGAATTAGTAAATAGGACACTGGAATTATCAGATAGAGCAATGGAATTATCAGATAGAACAATGGAATTATCAGATAAAACAATGGAATTATCAGATAGAACAATGGAATTATCAGATGAAACAATGGAATTATCAGATAGAACAATGGAATTATTAGATAAATAATCTATGTGATAATTCCCATTAAGGCAACTCATGTAAAACGTGGTTTAACTTTATTCTAAACATCCCTGATCAGCCCAGATTTAAAACAGTTGCCCTTTTCAGACTCCAGGCGGGCCATGATTGTTTGGCAAATCACATCTTCTGAATGAGAATATTTGAAAGCCCAAAATGCATGCTTTGCAATCTGGGAGATGACATAAATTCATACCACCTTCCTGTCTGCCCTGCATTTGTCTCGTCTACTGTGTATGGTCGTTACTGAGAGGCTAGGGCCCTTATGGACTAAACGCGTTACTATGTGATTTCTTTCAAATCTCGTTTTTGTTGTTTTTATGTTCCTTGTATTCTTTTTAATTTATTGCTTACTGTGACGTGCCATTGAAAATAACAAAACATTTTTGTTGCATCAGTTACGCACTAAAGGGAATAAAAATGTCGTAACATAAGTTTATGCTAGATATCTAGTCGTTCCTCAATTCGAAATGCGATTTTAGCCAATGCAAACTTGCCTGCTTCCAAAAGATCAATGATAATACAAACACTAAAAAAAAAATCCTGAGACAATTATATTGTAACGCCTTGGCCTACACTAGACTTATAACGGATTCAAGAAGAGGGCCACTTTCAGGATCATCGGAACACTTTAATTTTTATTTACAAGTCTGATATATATATATATACAACTACAGAACTATCAATTATTATAATTTATTATTTCAAAAATAGAAAATTAAAGATTTAAATTTGATTCACAAATGCACGATTAAATCACAAATCACGATTAAATCGCAGTTCACTCCAAGGTCTGAGATTTTTAGAGTTTTTGAGTCTACGTCGAATATAATTGCCTGATCTGCGGCAGACCTTCGTTATCAGAAGGCGTGATACACGAAACCACAAGGGGCTCATTTTGGAAACGCGAATCTCCGGTCTCTTCAGACACTTCAGAGAAAAAAAGAAAAATAACACTTCTGGTCTACTCGTTGCAGAACTCTATCTTTTCTGCACCTAAACGTCCCTTTAAGACAATCTGTCAAGGAGGTCAGCTTCTCTCCCTTCTCATTGGAATAGACTTTTCTCAGCTCATGGTCGATCATAAATCACGGTGGAACAACTCATGATTTAGTCCATATCTAATCTGTAGTTGTTTCGACCTGCGAAGGTCGCATATATTCCCCCAATTTCTTGAGCCTCATTATACAGTACACCGAATATCTACTATATATTCGAGTGACAGGTTGTCCTCATTAATATAAAACACTAATTGCATATAATATAACTACCCATAATACTGTTCGTCTGCTGTCAAATTTAAGTGATGGGTTGACAGTAGTCAAATAATATACATTCCTTCCCCCTGGGAATGAAATGCCAGAACTCTTCCCATGAGAAAAAAATGCTATACTATATATATACATATATATATACACTAATATATATTATATATATATATAGTGTAGCATTCAAATTCTATTAATTAATATTATTAATATTATATGTATTAATGAATATTTTTAAATTATAATCATTTAGATGTATCTAAATTGGACATTTCTTTTAAAGTTACTGCATGTAAATACAAAAAAAAATACTCGCAAAAGTGGGCATGTTTCGTAAATTCTATGCTATAAGCTTTTATTTGAATTGTGTAAAATATTTTAAAATATTTAATTACTAGAATTTATTTTTAAAGTATAAAAATTAACATTATCACTATCATACTAATTATCATTATCAGCTTTTGTACGCTTTCAAACATTTAAAAACTTGTATATTTTTGTGAAATTTTCGAATTTCATTTGTAAAACTGAAAATTTTAATACAGATTATTCTTTTAATCAAGCAAAATATAGAAGAAATATGTTTGGTTATAAATATATATAAATATTAAAAAAATGCTGCATATTTAATAAATAAAATACATCCATCATAGAATCCAATTCTAATATATAAGATTAAATCACTTTCCTCAAATTTCACCCTAATGTGAACTTATTTCATGGTAAATATGTGTTTGTAAGAGTGCGTGTCAAATACTAATGAATGAAAGATTCTATTTCACGCAATTTAACGATTGCACGCAATTTGCCAATATCTCAAAATTTTTCTTTCGTTGCTTGAAATGCTCAATAAATGCGTAATTCTATAAGTAATAAAAGTTTTTCCGATTAAGAAATATCTCTCTCTGGTCGTAAATAGAGAAATTACATGTTTAAAAGTTTCATTATTGCAATTCTTCGGAAAATATCTACTCTCTGATTATGGTTGCAGAATGCCAATTTGCTTTTTCTTTAAACTATTCCAACATATACGTGATTATCAAAATTTATCCCAATTTCTTTAAGGGTATAATATTAGCATTTTTCATATTACTATTTTAAGAGAATTAATAAGACATTTCGTAGTATAATATTTATAATACTAGTCGTGCCAATACTACTTGTGCCGACTAACATACGTGATCTATGATAGCTAGCAATTCTATAGTGTCCATTTGTACGTAATATATGATATATAAAAAGTGAATGATCGGAGTGATTGGGGAATTTAGAGGTGCTTGATTTATAAATCGAAAAGTGGCACCGTGCCAATTACTTCTGTGTCTTTGCAAAAAAATAGGCAATTTAAAATATCTAAGTTTTTCACTGAGCTTATGGAGTATGACGCAATCCCTTAAATATACCATCTAAAAGGAATTCTTTCAAAATGTTGGTAGCACAACCCTGAATTTCCTATAAATATGTGTCATGCTAGTGACAAATAACTAAAGGCGAAAAAAAATCCTGGCAATCAAAAATAACAACAGGATCTATAAAATAGGTATCTATAAATATCAAGGTCCCTTGCACAAAATTTTTTTTGAAATTAGAAGTTTTTAATCTCTTGTAAAAGTTAACTTTCTGACAGATCTCCATGCCACTGAAATCCCTTTCATTTTTCACTAATAAAAATTTATCGCTGGGCACTGATTATTTATAAATCTTTTGTATGACTATCAATTCTGTAATTTGCTAAATTCTATCCCTTTTTCTTCTTGGCATGAACAATTTCAATGTTGATGAGTATTGCAAGTAGTCGATAAGATAAATATTCTCAGAATTCGAAAAAACAATATACATTTTTTTTTCATACTTACATTAAATATTCATTCGCACGGTTAATGGGATCTAGAAAGAGATTTTTTTTTCTATTTTAAATGATTTTTACTACTCGCAGTTAAATGCTTGTGAATTTATCCAGGCAAAGTAAATTGATTAAATACGATTAAATTTATATTTCAAAATACCAAATTCAATAAGAATTTCTGACAAAAAAAAAATGCTAATATTTTCAGGAAAAGTTAGAGCCGGATATGCGTGTGGTCTTGATTCAGAGTTGTTTCTTGTTGAAACTGAATTATTTCTTTAAATAATCATTCGAATTTTTAGCTGCCATATTTATTAAAATTTGCAAAGAGCATTGCATAATTGCAACACACAAAAAACACAATTATGTAACAAATATTTACAAACTCATTTTAAAAGCATGTTCGTTTAAAGGTTTTGTACCCTCCGTACTCCCTACAGTTCTCTCAACCTTTTACCCTTAGTACTGCATGGAACTCTTCACTCGACTTTTACACTCCATTTTCTCTTCTCCCTCTCCCATTATACGTTCCAAAGTCTAACGAGCTAAAAAGAACATGCAAAGTCCGAAGTATAACGTAAGGGTCAACAAGTCCATTCATCACCATACCAACAGCGATAATTTATGACAAATATTGCTATGATATTTAACATTTCTTGATTGTTGAAAGAATGAATATAAGATTATTGACAACAAATATTATCGAGCAATGCTGTCAAGATGTCTTGAATTTTCAATGAAGATAATTAGTAAAAATTTATTTTAACTATAATCTATACATTTTCATAACCGCGTTGAAAGTAAAAACGCTATTAACACACCATTCAATTAAGTTCACCTTTCAACTATATCAAGTAAAATATGCATGACACACTTCTGATCGTAATATTAAGGAAATTTTAATATTTTATAAATTAATTTCTCATCATTCTGTTTTCTCACAAACAAAACCCGGTCTGTCTTAATGACACATAAAACTCAGAGAAATTACAGCACCTCGCAATTTACTTCACTATATGAGTCATTTATTTATAATGATGCTAATATACATTATGATGATTTTATTCCTTACAACAAAAGAAAAATGTTGGATACGGCCATTTAGTTGATTTAATTAAGATAGTAAGCATATAAAAGTAATAAGGTCATACCATGTCCCATGATCTAATAAATATGTTTTCGTTTTTTTTAATACTGGTCAAAATGTATAAACGTGTGTGAGATTCCTTAGAGAATAATTGATTGACACCAAAGACTTTATATCTTAATTAAATAATATCGTATTTGTTCCATGAAGTTACGTTAAAATAAACTAAAGAAAAAGGGAAACATTTTTTTTTATCTTGATGAGAATATTTTTTATACTTCTTTGTATACTTTTTCATATGTATAATATTTTTTGGAATGAAGAGCAGGAATATATTATGAAAATATGGAATTTATAAATAAGAAATTTTAACATATTCTTTTAATATATTCTTTTTTTTTTCTTATTCCATCATAAAAAAAAGTCAGTTTTAGTTCTTACGAAAAAATAATCAATTTAAAAAAAAACAATCATCAACAACAAACAAAAATAATTTTAAAACATGTAAAAAATAATTTTTAAACAATTAAAAAACAATTTTAAACGATTAAAAAAAAATTTTATACAATTTTAAAACAAATAAAAATTAAACAATATAATTAATTGTTTAAAACAATTAATAGCAAGTTTAAAATTAAAAAAACAAAAACAAACAACAGGCAAACAATTTTAAACAATCTAAAAGCTATTAAAACAATAAATAATTTTAAACAATTTTAGAACAATAAAAAAACAACAATTTAATTAATTGTTTGAAATAATTAGAATTCATTTTAAAATTCAAAGAACAATAAGAAAAAAAAAACAGGCAAACAATTTTAAGGAATTAAAACAATAAACAATTTTAAAACAAAAAAAAAAAAACAATTTGAAAACAATTTTACTTAAGAAAGCACACTTTAACAGTTTTTTTAAAATACGTATGTTATAATGATAAAATTATTACCATCAATCCAAAATATTATGCAAAGAATAAAACCTTAAAATCATCAACTAAAAAATTGATGCTCAAATTTCAAAAATGGAAATCCATAAATATAATTAAAATATCATAATGAAAATCCGACAGATGATAGTTCAAAAAAGAATTTTATGTTTTTAAATAATAATCACTTCATTTTTTTTATCAATCAAAATAAATAGTATTATTTTAGATGGAAATATTTTTGAAAATGAAATACTGAATGATTTATAACCTATTTTCAAAAAGGAGCATTCTACGAACGATACCGTAACTAAAAAATTTATCATAAAACATCTTTTAAATTGAAAAATGAACCATCACCATTGAAGAAAATTGAATGAGGTTGTATATAAACTCAACAAATATTTTTTACTGTGTTTAGCAGATGTAAAGAAGAAAGAACAAGTGTTGTATAAGAATATTTTAGAGAAATATTAAAGAAATTTCGAAATTTAATAATACGTGTTATTCAATAAAACGAATATACACTGAAGTGACAAAAGTCATGGGATAGCAATATGCAAATTTTCAGATGGCAGTAGCATCGCGTAGAACAGGTATAAATGAGCAGTGCTTTCGCAGAGCTTTCATTTCTGTTCAAGTTATTCATGTGAAGAGGTTTTGACGTGATGATGACCGCACGACGGGAATTAACAGACTGTGAACGCGGAATGTTAGTTGGAGCTAGACGCATGGGTCATGCCATTTCGGAAATCGTTAGGGAATTCAACATTCCCAGATCCACTGTGTCAAGAGTGTGCCAAGAGTATGAAATTTCAGGCATAACATTCCACCATGGACAGCGCAGTGGTCGACCGCCTGCACTTAACGACTGAGACCGGCGACGTCTGCAAAGAGTCGTAAATTCTAACAGACAAGCAACACTGCGTCAAATAACCGCAGAAATCAATGTGGGACGTACAAGGGACTTGTCTGTTAGAACTGTGCGGAGAAATTTGGCTTTCTTGGGCTATTCCAGCAGAAGACCGACTCGAGTGCCTTTACTGACAGAACGACATCGCTTGCAGCGACTCTCGTGGGCACGTGAGCATATCGGTTGGTCCCTAAATGAATGGAAAACCGTGGCCTGGTCCGATGAGTCACGATTTCAGTTGGTAAGAGCTGATGGTAGGGTTCGAGTGTGGCGCAGACCCCACGAAGCCATGAACCCAAACTGTCAGCAAGGCACTGTTCAAGCTGGTGGCGGCTCCGTAATGGTGTGGGCTGTTTTTTCATGGCATGGACTTGGTCCTCTGGTGCAACTGGACCGAACATTGACAGGAAATGCTTATGTTCAGCTACTTGGAGATCACTTGCAGCCATTCATGGACTTCGTGTACCCAAACAACGATGGGATTTTTATGGATGACAATGCGCCATGTCACCGGGCCACAACTGTTCGCGATTGGTTTGAAGAACATTCTGGATAATTCCAACGAATGATCTGACCACCTAGATCGCCCGACATGAATCCCATCGAGCATTTATGGGACATCATCGAGAGGTCTGTTCGTGCCCGAAATCCTGCACCATCAACGCTTTCACAATTATGGACGTCTATCGAGACAGCATGGCTCAATATTCCTGCAGAAGACTTCCAACGACTTGTTGAGTCCATGCCACGTCGAGTTGCTGCACTTCGCCGGGCGAAAGGAGGGCCGACACGATATTAAGAGGTATCCCATGACTTTTGTCACTTCAGTGTACATCTGTTAGATAACTTTGAAATTTAATCTTTATTAAATCCTTTTAAACATAATATACGAAACTTTTAAAAATAATAAGACATTTCTATTTTAAAGCTTCAACATATGTTTTACATAAGGAGAAACATCAAAGTTAATTACAAAAAGAAAATGAAAGGTTTACAGTCAACCATGCCGTAGAGTTCTTAGCCATTATCGAAAAATTCGTTCTATTTATAGATGGCGCTGCTGATGCTCCGCAGTAGCTGTTGCCACTTATACGAAAGGAGAGATTACAAACTTAATTATATCAAACTTAATTTACGAAAGTGAATATAGTTCTAAATAAATATAATAATTTCTGTTAAGAAAGGTTATTGCATAAATAATAGTAAGTATTAATATTGAAAATACATTCTCTTTGCATAAAACTTTAGATTCCTTAACTAATGAGAAAATAATTATTTTTAAAAAAATTGCTTATTTTTTTCCCCTAACCTAGTATTAAATTTTATTAGTAAGAATAATGTTAGTTGAAAATAAATATAGTAAGTAATTTAAAGCAATATATATTCAGAATACGAAAAAAAAATGTATATAAAATAATGTGGAATTTATGGCATACATTTCTTAATTCACTTATAAAAAATTTCAAATCAATAATTTTACTCTGAAAATTTTAATGTAATAAATTTTTAAGGTCCGTTAAAATTAAAAATAATTAAAAGTTGTTTTTTTTTACTGTCTATTTGCGTACAACCAATTTTGTGTTGTTTAAATTAATTACTTATTTAAAGCTTTCTTATGAATAAACAGAATTTTTATAAGCATGATGTTTTAATTAAATTTTAATTTAGATAAGGAATTTATGATTAATTCTGTTAGTTGAAACTCACAAAAAACAGAATTTTTTTTTTATTTAAATATTAAATATTAAAAAGCAAGTACAATATTACTTAAAATATTTTAAAAACGTAAAAATAATCATAAATTATATGCTGAAATTTTTTTCTTAGTTTTTTTTGTTTCATTGTTAACCTTTCACATTTAAAAAAATATTTTTCTTAAAATAATAACAAGTGTTTTTAATTTGCAAATAACATGCTGATACCCTTTAAATTATTTCTCACATCATAACAGACTTGACAACTTTTCAATACAAATATTTTGATAAGGTAAACGTTCTTAATATTTAAATTTAATAAATGTGACAATAATATCAGAATGTAAATTAAAATGTCAAGCCTTAAATTATAGCTTGAAGGGAAAATCTGAACAATGCTTAGATTAAAAAAAAAAAAAAGTAAATTGAGAAAAAGTTTCCATTAAAAGGACATTTTTTTATAAGCTTCTTTATATCTTACTTGGCAAATACTTCTTCTTCTTCTTAGTTAACAAATATTTATTCTTACTTAGGAAATGATAGGCATTACAAGCAGACGATAATTGAATTATCGTTTGCCTTCCAAATATTATTTTTAAAAATATAAGTTCACAAAAAATATATTAAATGAAATTGAAATCTTTTGTAAAAACCTTCAATAAATAAAGTCTAACTAACATCAAAATTATTTTTAAACTACGTCATTTATTGATTTAAAAAAAAATTAATTGTTGAAATCAGTTATTACTAACTCCTAAAATAAATTTTAGTTAAGGATTTCTTAAAGAAAATTTTCTATTGGAAATATTAAAGTTTAGTATTTTATGAGTATTTCTATTTTAAATATATTGATTATTAAATGTTAATAAGCGACACTGGTTCGTCCTGCACAGTGCGGTCTTGCATTATACGTTGCAGAATAACGCCTTTTCTGTTGATAATAGCAAACCTCTTTTCAATTAAATATTGATCTACTCGATCCAGTTAAAGGTTTGCATTCACAGTTTGTCCAATTTTTAGCACTTCTAAATGAACGATTCCGCTAATACTCCACCAAATACACAAAAGTGCCTTTTTAGAATATAAGCATGGAATGTTCGATGAGAGCCACTACGTTGTGAGTTTTGGATTGTCATAGAAGGTTTTCATATCCAGTGATCAAGCAATCAAAAAACGCTTCTGTATCGTGCTGTTGAAGCAATAAGTTGCATGCGGTAAATCGGTTAGCTTCGTTTTCTTCTGACAGATTATGTGGGACCCAGGCACCTGCTCTGCATATTTCATATGCTGCAAATGTTCTTGGATGGTTGACCAAGGTTGGCTAAGAGTGTTTGACAGTTCCTGGATTATCTGACAGAGATTTACTTTCACTTACGTCCTTAACACGTCATCGTCTAGAGTTGTAGCTCTTCCACGTTTAACCAGTCGGAAAGATCAAAATTACCCAATTACCTTTGGCCCGATTATCTTACCCTGCCAATTACCTTTGTCATTTTCGAACTTCTAATGCACTTGGATAAGCATTGCAAATGTTTATGGTAGCAACCGTTGCGTTACGACCCTTGTAAAACTAAAAAAGTATACAATTCTGGATATGTACTTCTTCTTCTTCTTCTTGGTTAGCCATTTCATTCAAAATTGCGAAAAAAATTGAGATTTAATTATTTATAAATAAACAAGTCACTTTTATCTTAAATTGTCTTCGGCACAACTTTGATTAACAATGAGCTGATTAAGGATAAACAAATATTAACATACACAGAAACTACATTACTTTCAAGCCCCCCCCAATATTATGGAGATATACACCTAATATAATATTTTCATACGCATATGTTTTATATAACACTAAACTTCTAAAATAAATATATATTGGCAAAGAAAACAAAAATTTTATTGGAAGGAGATTAAATTTGTAAACCTCATTGTAATTAATAAAAAACATTCAAAATCATGTTTCGGTTCGAATATTTTAAAATTACTTTACAAAGCGGCATAATTTATTATTTTTTAGATATTTTAAAGTATAAAAAATGAAACTAAGATTCCAAGACCTTCAGTATAGCAATTTACTTTCTTTATATTCTTATATAATTACAGATTTAACATAGATTGCTCATTTAATTAAAACTCTTAACATATTATTTTTAAAAAAAATTTATTTAAAAAAATCTTTAAAGGAATGTAATGAAAGAAATTATAAATTTCAGTAGTATTAAATTATTTTAACTAACATTTATTTCTATGAATGCAGGATGCTATTTCAAGGAACGAAAATACGATATTGTATTGCTATCAAGACTCAACTTAAAGACATTTATTTTGCTTATTTGAAGAAACATTTATTTCGGTTTTTTGAACTGAATAAAATTGTAAAACATTGCAGGAAATACTGATGAATGTTAAAGGATGTTTCTCATTTTCTTACATTTTTATGAGATGGTTTTATAGAATATAATGATTCCTTACATTTTATAGAAAAATAGTATTAATAACAAAAATAATATGTTATTAAATCTATGTATCCATCTCTCTCTATATATATATTAGATGGATAGATAGATTCAATAACATATTTTTTATTATTAATACTATTTTTCGTTCTATTTTTAATACTATATATAAATGTATGTATATATTATGTTCTGACATAATTTAAGATTTATAACAGTTATAAATTCAGCTTTTGAATTTTTTATTACGCTCCAAAAGTTATGAAACAATTTTTATTCATTGTTTTTTTTTAATCAACAAAAATCTATTTTTTATTGACATCAAATTGTCACGCTATCCCATCGCGTCAATCTTAAAAAAAATTGACTGGTCATTATATAAGTTATTGTAAGAAAAAAATGGTAAAAAAAATTATAATATTAGTTTACAATTTATTTTCCAAACCAACTATATTTTTTTTAAATAAATGCTGAATAAAAGTTTTAAATGTTTCTTGGATAAAAATGACTGCTTTATTGTCAATATATATTATTTTATCAACGTATTTAAAATCTTTAAATATAATAGAAATATATTAAACTTTATGCAAGCTTTTAATATAATAGAAATATATTAAGCTTTATGCAAGCTTTTAATATAATAGCAAAATGCAAGCAAATATACAAGCTTTTAATGCAATAGCAAAATGCAAGCAAATATGTAAACTTTTAATACAATAGCAAAATGCAAACAGATATGTAAGCTTTTAACATAATAGCAAAATGCAAACAAATGTGCAAGCTTTTAATATCATAGCAGAATGCAAGCAAATGTGCAAGCTTTTAATATAATGCAATCAAATGGGAAAACTTTTAACATAATAGCAAAATGCAACAAAATATGTAAACTTTTAATATAATAGAAATATTTTTTCTAAATAAAATTTACTAAAACCAAAATGCTTCATTTTCTGTAACCGGATAACGTCTTGTGATACCTGCTAGTTGTGCTTATAGAGATTTCCTTATTGATGAAGGCCTCCTTTTTATTCCAGGTACCACGACCCCGAACATGCTAATTTGCTCAATACCATGTGGCTTACTGCTATCACGTTTCTCTCAGTCGGTTACGGCGACATCGTTCCCAACACCTACTGTGGAAGAGGAATATCCGTCAGTACAGGCCTCATGGTGAGATGTTTATAATTTTCAGTGAACATTGATTTGCATTTAGTATTTTCAAATAGCATTTTAAAGTCTTCATTTATTTCCAAAAATCTTCTCATTCGAAAACACTTATTTAATTAATTAATTAATGGTATGTGTTATATGTATTGTAGTGTTTTTCGATCACAAGATATGTTTCGGCTTATTTAAAGTAATTTCTTTGTTAAACATCATATGTGATTTCTAATAAGCTAAAAACATAATTTTTTTTGGAGATTTAATGCGGATATTTACAGATTATTTTGTTGTTGATTATGATGATGTACAATGATATAATTCTACTTGTATATCATAAACAACACATCAAGGGATGATTAAGGGAACATGACATTATCGTAAGAGGATTTTTTAAGTCTTACTATTCCACATTTTGCATGTCGTACCAAGAAAACTCCCTGCAGGTTATCTGTGAAAACTTATGCAAAACACAACAGTCACCATCGAGTCTTCTCTTTCTAAAAACAGTGGCTGCAATTGATGCCACTAGCGTATTTGAATGTGAGACCTCCTACTCGCTAGCTTCCCATAGAATAACATTTACAACATTATTGCAATTCGTAGCCCCTAGACTACTAGTATGACCTCATTCGTAGTTGGGCAATATCAACATTTGAAGTACATAAATTATTTAGTCAACAGTTTGTGAAATCTAAACAAATTTTGAAAAATGAAGATGAAAAATATTTCAATTGAGGCTTACTATTAAAACAATAATAAAATAGGCATGTAAATAATGTAATGTAATAATAATATCAGCATGTGGTTATAAACAATGTTTAAAATATTGTTTGCTCACATGCTGATTTTTTTTTATGTTATATCATCAATCGGCATAAAAATTTTCATCAACTTTTTATAAGAACTAGTTATTATTTGTCAGTTAAGTTTAAATTATTTCACAAAGCATCCTTTGCATTCAAATTGAGTACAAAGTAAAAATAAAACTATTAGAAAAAATAACTGTTTACTTTTCCAAAAAGAATTTTTTTCAATACAGTTGAAGAAAAATAAAATACTTGTTATTGAAGAGTTCTATGATCCTTGATATCAACCCTTCTTCAAATGTATTTAGTAATGAGTTTCAATTATATGAATCGATAAACGAGAAACAATAGTGCTATTCCATTCATATTTCTTTTTTATACAAATTAGTCCTTGCAATTTACCATAAAACATTCTGCGATAAATATATCGATCGCAATCGATTTGCGGCATCATTGCATCACTTGATAACCTAAGTAAATCTTCATGCCTAACATCGAAATAATTTGCAATACCTGTAACAAAATATTATTAAAAAATATTATTTCTCTTCCTGCATTGAAGGAGAAGGTGCATAAATCAATTAGAATATATGCGGGTGGTTATCAAAATAATGGAAACAT
>BPLQ01000027.1:0-112857 GCA_021605075.1 Caerostris darwini | reverse complement strand
ATTTAAAGTTTCTATAGAGATTATTAAGAACGCAAAGTTATAAAGTTTAATGCAATTTACAGATAAACATTTATTTTTAGTGGTGGTTGTAACAGGGAAATCCTTTTCAGTTAACCATAATTTTTTAATCTAATTGATGAAATTACAATTGATGAAAATAAACAAGATATTTAAACAAAGATGCATAAAAAATAAAAGATGTAAATAAGATTCTCATATCCATGATTATGAAAGTAACATTCTCATATCGATCTGAAATTTTTCAATTCAATGGATAACTTTTTCAACTAACCACAAACATTTAATCGAATCTAATTGAAGAGGACAAATAAACAAGGCATATAAGCAAAATATAATAAACAGATAAAAATTTGATTGACACCCATCTGCATGGATGATTCCCATATCGCCGGACTCAAATAAACCAGACTTTTTTTGTATTTAATAAAAAGCATTTTTAAAGATAAAAAAAACCCAAAAAAATTTGATTTATCAGACGGTTAGAAAAAAAGAAAGAAAATCTTCCAGGTATCGAAGTTCAGAAGTATTGTTCCAACCGCTGTCGCAAGGTATTTTAAAAATCTTTTGAGGCCCCGTTTTATAGATATATAATCCGAAAAATATTTTCACACTTTTTATCGAAACGCTGGAATCTACTTATACGGCAGAAGTATAAAGTGTGATGTGGGGGAGGGGGAAGTCAGAAATAAGTGGGGGAGGGAAAAAAAGTAAAGAAATGTTGCCTTTAGGCCTAAAGCTAAAACTCGCCAATCTTTTTATTATAAAATGCAAAAGCAGGGGGAAAACAGAAAAACTTTTTTTTCCAAGTGAGTTGCTCTTTTATTGAAAAATTTCGCTCCCAGTCTTGAAAAAGAGATCAGTATCTGAAGGGGGGAAGGGAAGCAAGAAGAAAACCAAAATGATTGTAGCGCTTTGGAAAAAAAAGAAAGAAAGAAAAAATGCCATAATGGAAAATGTTGACAGAAAAGAATTCCTTCTCATTCATTGTGGAAATGCAAATTCATGTTTTGATTTATGATCTGATAATTGTAGGACTCCACGTGAGCATAAATAAATGTTTTGTTACAGGACAATTTGAACGAACATTGCTATTTTTATTATTATTATTTTCAGATGAGCGTTATTTTAAGATAATGTTTTTTAAAAGAAGAAAATAAGTAAATGCTTCAGATAAAAATAGGTTATCCGTGTAAAGAACGCAGAGGAACAAAGAGACGGAAATTGGCTAATTTATTTTATGTTCTTCGAAAAAAAAATGAATGTATTACAATGTGATTAATTAAGACATATATATTTTTATTCGAACAATTGTAAAGAAGTGGGATGCCTAATCCTTTACTGATTTCAATATAAATCAGTAAAGGATTAGGCATCCCACTTCTTTACAATTGTTCGAATAAAAATATATATGTCTTAATTAATTCAATGCAAATTCAATATTTTCAATGCAGCAAATAATGTATAATGTTGGGAAGTAAAAGTAATAACACGAAATTAAAAAACAAACTGTTATTTAAAATCTTAATAGTAATTAAAATAGTAGCTCTTTTAAACAAAGGATGGAAATGTATCAAATCCTATTCAGATACTGAATTATATCCTTAGTAATCGTTCAAAAGCGTAAAAAGGAAACACATTAAATAAAATTTAAAAAAAAAAAGTGTAGTTTTCCAAATGATTTCAAAAAATCACGAGAAAGAAATTTTTTAAAAAATATAAAAAAGACTAATGAATTCCAAACCATTTTATAAAGAAATAAGTGGAAGAAATTTAATAAAAAAAAACACGTGAAAAAAATTTAAATAAACCAATATAAATAGCTCGTGAAGAAAATTAAAAAGAAAAACCAATAAGAAGCATTGAAAGTAGTCCAGGACATCGCTATCCCTCTCTCCACAAAATAATCCCCTGATATTTTAATAAAACAATAATACTTTAAAAGATATTGCAAATAAAATTTCTCTTTTTCAGCCTACATATTACACTAATAATTCAATATATTTTTTAATTATACTAGTAAATATATTAACATAAAAAAGAATTTCTAATATTTGGTAAACTTCATAACTTTTTCATTGAAATGCCCTTTCATGCTTCATTCAACTGAATTGTAAAAAGCAATCAAATTGAATGACATAAAGAGGTTTATTTAAATATACTACAACAGCCTGTAAATAAATGGGACAAGGATATCTTCTAATTTGAGAGGGAGGGAAATTTGATACAAACTGTAATTTATTTTGTTTACCCATCAATAGATTATATTTCGGAATTTAAACATATTTGATGATGTCACATATTTTTATTCAAATTGTTAGGATATCAATTACAGTTAAAATAACTTGCTATTGCGTCATAAGTCGTGCGTTAACTTTATTGCATCTACAAAATTTATTTAATTCAATATGACAATGTAAGCTTATCATTCTCCTCTGACAATGTTTTTATTTTATTAAAAATTTAGCCCCGTTATGAAAGTAGGGTCTGTCTTTTCCAGGAACATCTCCTGCATTACTGAGATAAGTTTCATGGGGAGCATTGGGGAGCATAGCTACTATCATACATCAGCCATAAATTTCAAAAATAATTCCGCCGGTGTGCATTATTTCTAATCTGATGAACAGCCAATACTACAAATGGCTATTGCTAAAAAGAAAACATCCTTTTTTTGATTAGAGTGGTACAAAAGCTTGTTGTTTCAACTTAACGTAAAAGCACGAACCATTCCTATTAAATTTTACAGTACTGCGTTACTCGATTACAAAGAATTCTATGACTCGCAAAAGCTCTGTTTTCGAAACAATTTATAAGACACCCCTCAAAAATGAATAAATAAAATAAAATGAAATAAAAAAGCAACAGCTTTTCTGTGGGGAAAAAGTACTTAAATTTTACATGAGGAATGCTTTGCGTATGCTTCATCGAATAAAAAAAACATTTCTTTACAAGTTTGTACTTGGATTTAATTACATTTTGCAATTTTGTTTATTAAATATTACTTATCAGAAGTGTTTGCCAAGTGCAAAGGAAGGATGCAAAATAGGGATAGGGCTAAAAATAGATTTTTTTAGAACAAATTGATTAACTTATGGATTTTAATAGTGTGCGTAATCCTATAGTTATTTGAGAAAACTGATAGATTATTCCAGCAAGCAAAATATTAAAATTGTTCAGAATAATTTTAAAATATTTAAACTAAATTTTACAACATGAATCTAGTCTCATTTTGATTTTATTGAACTAACAGATTTGTTTAGATGAAAATTTTTGCAGCAGTGTTGAATTTTATTATTTCATTTAAATCAGTTTTTTTTTAAAAAGAAGTTTTAATGAAAATATACCTTACTTTTACATTTTGATAAGAAAAAAATATTATTTATTAATTTATAAAATGTGCTTAGTACATTTGTCATGAAATCTGCATGAATTCGTATTCTGAATGAAAATCATTCTGGTATTATGACAGTAAAATAAAATTAAGTTCAATTTTAAAGCATGAATATTAGAAAATTAGACGTTTGGCTTCAAACTACTTATGATGATTCCGTGTTTTGCTGTAAAAAATGCAACTGGAGGCCAATTTTAAAATTTATTAATATTCACCATATGAAATTCTCATATAAATTTTCACTTGTCTTCAAAATTGAAAGAACAACCGGGTTATTAAATAACGTGCATAGAGATTGAAACAAGGGCCAAACATTTGTTCTTTGTTGAATTCATCTAAACAATAAAGTGAAAATAAAAGTAATAAAGCTCTAATCGCAGATAAAATTATTTGAGTTATATTTTATTCCTTAATGAGCCTTGAACATAATAATAAAATAATATTCTTAAATTATATTTTTCAAATCTAAATCGCAATTTTTACTTGAGAATATGTGGAATTAAAAATTGTTTCTAATGAATTGTTAGTTTTAAGATGTTATGTATTCTGTTATGCTGGTGTATTGAACAAAAATTAATTCACAACATAAAACATTCTATACACATAGTGGAACGAAACAAACCAACAATGCTCTTAAGATCTTAAAACTGCAATTAATTTGTCAAAAATTTTATGAAGTACAGCATCTGATCTCTTTTAGAGCCACTGTGCTTGATTTTTTTTTTAGCATAACCGTATAGAGACCATAGACGCAGAAATACAAAGGAAGCACATAGGATGTCTACAAATTACTAGTTGGATGTCTACAAATTACTACATTTCGTTTCGGTATTCTTTTAAATTCTGTATATGTGTATTATGTAATAGAAGGTAAAAAAAGGCGAAGGCTAATATAATATTTATGAGGTTTAGTACGATATTCAGCTGTTCATTTTGAAAGCAGAACATTATACCCAATAATGAATGTAAATGTATAATAAAACTCTTTTATTTTAAAGAATAAATATAATATGGTCCTTATGACCGCGTGAATGGCGTTCTGGTGCTCAGTGGGACTGATTTCGGGTTTGAGTCTCGGCGGTCCTATGGATATAGTAGGTGTTCGGAATCCACTTTAAGCCGTAGGACCTAGTCTATTACGGCTGCAGAGCGCAGGCCTTAAATTTCTACCCTGTAAAAAAAAGAAAACATCTTCTTTCTCGTAAAACATCTCTTTTCACTTATTTCTATACATAAGTATGCCATAATATTATAAATGAAGCTACTACAATTAAAGATTTACAAAATCAATTTCTGAACATAATTTCTAGATTAACTTCAAATAGTCCTTATAAAGAATTATTTTAAACGTCCAAATTATAAACAAATTTCACATGTTTTCCAAGAAAAATCATGTTACGTCAAAGACAGAATAGAACATCATCTATAAATTGTGAATTTTCTTATACAAAATTGCTTATTTTTTAAACGCCTGTTTCAATATCTGTTTACTTCAATATTTGTCTAAGTTTATTCTTGAAATTAAAAAAATTAAAAGAAGAAACTTTTTATAATTTTTAAATTATTGTGTACATTTTTAAATAAATGTTATTTATTTAATTCATTATTACACAAACTTATTTCGCGTCAGTATGAAGAATGCTTAAGTATTTGCAGGCTTCGAGATAAATCGAACGAAAAACAAAAAATAGTCTCAATTTTTGAACTCACTCTATTTCAACCAAACTATTTCGAAGAGTAAACACTTCAAGAAATAGATAACTGTATTCAATAAAAATGAAAATAATAAAGTGGAATCGCTTTGAGCATTTCTGTGTAAGTAAGCATCCATCGCTTTTCTATTTTCACCAATTCAAATAAAACTTTATAAAAGTTTTGACAAGAAGCTGTTTATTCAAGTGAAGCATTTAAAACAAATAGAAAACCTTCTTTACAAAACTAGTTTACCGAAATCATGATAATGTGCTTTATTGGCGTAAAGATATATACGTGTAATAAGCTTTTATATAAAATGCAGTGTTAGATTGAAATTTAAAAATGTAATTTATCTAATTGAGTTATGAAATAAAAATTCCTTTATTAAATCTTTATTGCAATGAGTTAATTAACATATTATAAATAACGAGGCTCTAATTAAATACAATTCTTAGTGGTTGTAATGTTAGCTGATCTTATTTAAGTTAAGAGTTGAAAGGATCCGTTGCTTTGCAGGCAATCAAGAGACAATCATTTTTCAAAAGTAGTACAAGAAGTGCCAGTCTGTCTCGTCCAAGAATGGGTGGGTAAGTAAATTTCTAAAAATGTTGAAAGAATTGAATTTTTAAGTTAAAAGTTGCTCTAGAACTTCTTAAGAATGCAAAGTTATAAAGTTTAATACAGTTTACAGACAAGCTTTTACTTTTTAGTTGTGGTTTTAACAGGAAGCCCTTTTCAATTTTTGATCGAATCTAATTGAAGATGAAAATAAACAAGACATCTTAACTAAGTTTCACAAAAAATGAACTATGTAAATAAGATTCACATATCGATCATTTTGTAAATAAGATTCTCATATCGATCTGAAATTTTTCAATTCTATGGATACCATATTCAAACAAACACAAACATTCAATCGAATCTAATTGAAGAGGACAAATGAACAAAAAAATAATAAACAGATAAAGATTTGATTGACACCCATCTGCGTGGATGATTCCTACATCGTTGGACTCAAATAAACGTTACCAGAACTTTTTGTGTTTAACAAAAAGCATTTTTTTAAGATAAAAAATCTCACTTATCAGATGATTTAAAAAACAAAACAAAAGAAATCTTCAAGATATCAAAGTTCAGAAATATTTTTCCAACCGCTGCCGCAAGGTATTTTCAAAATCTTTTGAGGCACCGTTTTATAGATATATATAATCCGAAAAATAGTTTCACACTTTTTATTGAATCGCTGGAATCTACTTATTCGGTAGAAGCATAAAGTGTGATATCGGGGGGGTCAGAAATAAATGGGGGAGGAAAAAAGTAAAGAATGTTGCCTCTAGGCCTAAAGCTAAAACTCGCCAATCTTTTTATCATAAAATGCAAAAGCAGGAGGAAAGAAAGAAAAAAACTTTTTTTTTTTCCAACTGAGCTGCTCTTTCATTGAAAAATTTCGTTCCTAGTTTTGGAAAAGAGATCACTATCTGAAAGGGGTAAAAAAAGCAAAACAAAAATGATTGTAGCTTCTCGAAAAAAAATACCACAATTGAAAATGTTGACAGAAAAGAATTCTTTCTCATTCACTGTGGAAATGCAAATTGATATTTTGATTTATGGTGTGATAATTTTAGGGCTCCACATGAGCGTAAACAAATGTTTTGCTACGTAACAATTTGAACAAACGTTGTTATTTTTATAGTTATGATTATTTTTAGATGAGCGATATTTTAACATAATATTTTTTAAAACAGAAGGAAATAAATAAATGTTTCGGATAAAAATAGTTTATAAGCGTAAAAAATTCGAAGGAACAAAGAGACGAAAATTGGCTAATTTATTTTATGATTTCGGAAAAATAAAAGAAATGTATTACAATATAATTAATGAAAATATAGATTTTATTCTAACATTTGTTGAAAAGGGAGATGCCAATCTTTAAAATCTCTCCAAGTTATGTTTTAATAAGCCTTTACATAGTTTATGAGTAAGTTTATGTGTAATCCTTTACTGATGTCATTATATTTGTTACTTTCAATACAGCAAAAAAGTTTATATGCTTAGAAACAAAAGTAATGAAGTAAAATTAAAAAATAAACTTGTGTTTAAAATCTTAATCTTAATTAAAATCTTAGCAGTCATAAACAAAGGTAGAAAATGTATCAATAAATCCTATTCCAATAAATTCTATGCTTCGAGAGGATTTATTTAATTTATTCAGGCGCTAAATCATGTTTATCAGTTATAATTCAAAACTAAAAAATAAGAAAATTCATTAAATAAAAATAAAAAAAACTGTAGAATTTCGAATGATTTTACAAAATAGCAACAGAAAGAAATTTAATAATAAAAAAAAACACTTTAAAAATTTAAATAAACCAATAAGAATTGCTCTTGGGTCTGACCCACTCACCCTAAAACAAAACCCATATATTTTCTGGGAAGATATTGCAAATAAAATTTCTCTTTTATACCCTGTAAATTACATTAGTAATTCATTATATGAGGTCACATATAATTCATATATAATCATATATAATCAGTTTGTAATTATGCTAGTAGATATATTAATATTACATGTAATTTTCTTTATTTGGTAAACCTCGTTAGTTTTGCATGAAAATACATACTTCCTTCAGCAGAAGAACTGTAAAAAGATATTGAATTGAACGACATAAAGAGATTTATTTAAATTTACTATAACAGCCCATAAATAAATTTGACAACGATATCATTTCTTTTCAGAGGGATGGTAATTTGGTACAAGCTATAATTTATTTTGTTTACACATTTATAGAATATATTTTGGAATTTAAATATGTTTTATGATGTCACATATTTTAACTCAAATACTTTGGATATCAATTGCAGTTAAAATAACTTGCTATTGTGTAATAAATCTTACTTTAATAAAAATAAACTTTATTGCCTCGGGAAAATTTATTTAATTCGATATGACAATGTAAGCTTATCATTCTCTGAGAAAATGTTTTTATTTTATTAAAAATGCAGCCCGTTGTGAAAGTAGGGTCTGTTCGTCTTTTGAAAAATATCTCCTGCATTACTGAGATAAGTTTCCTCCGGAGCATTATTTCACGACTATCCTACATCAGCCATAAATTGCCGAAATTAATTCGGCCCGTGTGCATTATTCCTAATCTGATGAACAGCCAATACTACAAATGGCTATTGCCAAAAAGAAAACCTGTTTTTTTTCGTAAGAGTGGTACAAAAGCTCGTTATTTCAACTTAACGTGAAAACATGAACCATTCGTGTTCAATTTTACGGCACTGCTTTACTCGATTACAAAGTATTTTATGACTCGCAAAATTTTCGAAACAATTTATAGGACACCCTTTTCCTTTGACCCTTCAAAAATAAAATAAAATATGAACTGGCTATTCTGTGGGGCGAAAATACTTTAAATTTTACATGACGAATGCTTTGCGTATGGTTTATCGAGAAAAAAATTCAATACTTTTAAGTTTGTATTTGGAATTTAACGCTATTTTGCAATTTATTTTTGTTAAATATTTCTTATGTGACGCATTTTTTAAAGTGTTAAGGAAGGATAAAATAGATTTCTTTGGAACAAATTTATTTACTTATGGATTTTAATGCTGCGTAGGACTACATGAATTTGTGGAAAAAGTAATGAATTATCCTAATAAATAAATTAATGTTAAAATTGTCCAGAATAATTCATATATATTTAAACTAAATTTTACAGTATGGACAAGTTTTATTTTATCTCTATTGAACAAACATCTATATACCGATGAACCTGTTAACTTTAACTTAATGACATAAAAAGCAAAAAGTGCCCTAAGGAATGCTTCGTTTTTCTTCCGAACCTTCTTTGCTTTATTAAGAAAGAACCCGAGAACAACAACGAATAAAATTATGTTCTATTCTAAAAGTTGTGAAGTTTTTTCTTTCCTCGCGTAGTGATCAGGCACCAAGAGTGCGTAATCAATCACTGAAAATAGACGTCTTACACGGGATAATGCATTAGGTGAACTGGTCATTAGAGATGGGGCAAGACCATACCAAATTGCCGAGCATCTTCTGACAATAAAATGCAAATGAGATGTGAAGCATTCTAGCTTATTTATGACCTTTTCTTTCGAAAAGCGATTATTTCCTTTCGGAAATAAGTGAGCTCTAATCGCTTTTTGACATTTCGTGTTAAGTGCTTAAGATGTACGAGAAATTGATATGCATGTTGTAAATCTACTTGCCGAATTTAAAGCAATGATTGAAAATTTTTTTATTGGGCATAAAAATTTGTTACTAAATGAAGGAACTCATCACTTGCTATTATGAAAATGAATAGAAAATAAATAAATAAAATAAAATCATTGAATAGATTTAGCATAAATTTAAAATAATTAATAAAGAAACATTCTATATTTGTTGTAAGATAATCGTAGTAATACGGGTTAATCTATTTATATTCTATGGTCGTTTTTAGATTTTAATTTGTTATCCAGCCATTTTTAAATGGGTTGCTTAAAAAAACGAGTTTACAAAATATCTTCAAAAACGTGGGATTAATTGAGAGAAAAATTTAGAATGAAGTTGATATTAATGGTAGATATAAAAAAACATCATAGAAAATGGTAAGTAGTGTTAGATTGCGTTTATAAGAAAACGGATAACTTCTCCAACATTTGATTTAATAAAATAAATCTGGAAAATTAACTACATAATTCTGAATTTGTCGTAATTACTTAAAAAGGTTGTGAATAAAAAATTTAATGTAACCAGGGCAGTTTGTCCTAATTTTCATTTATTGGACGTCAACGGACTTTCACCTAGCGCTTATTTGGACAATGAAATTTCTAGAAAATCAGTATATTCAATGGATTGATAGACCAGCCTGAAATATGAAACATATCCGCTATAAACTAATTGTGTTCGTTATTGTAAGCTTTGCTTTAGAACTTCTGATGTTGAAGGCTTATGCACGTATGTGTATTTATTACATATGTAGTGTGGATCTTTTGTTTTTTGCACTACGTCAAATTTTATCCGTATCTAATTTCATTAAAATCTGTTCGCTATTTCAGGAGATAATTGATTAAAAATAAAGTTTTCTTTATTTTCCACATAATTATATATATATATTCAACGTATCATTTTTACTTTATCTGTTTTTAAAATACATAAATTATATTTAATAAACATAAAGGCAGAAATGTGTTGATATAAAAATTCGATAATACAATCTTCTTGTTAACATAAAGTTTTAAATAAATATTATAAATTTTTATAAAAAAAATTATTATTGTTAAATCTTGTAATATACCTCTTTTTTCTTCTTTTTTTTATAAAATTCATACAAAAAAATCAATAAAACTTAATATCATTGACATATTAATTGGATACAAAATTTTTTTTGTTATTACTATTTTTTAAATTGGAGATTATTTTACATAATAGGGTATGAATAGACTATGACGAGGGGAAGTGCTATTTTTCTCTTGTTTGTGCTGCATGGGATAAAAACCAGATTCATTCTTAACAGGCAATTCGACTATCAATGTTATATGCTTACACACAGTATTATAATTTCCATGGAGTCTTTTGATCCGAAAGAAGTTACTGAAATGCACGACAACGATAAATTCCGAGACTCCTCTCTCGATATGACTGGCTAATGAGTTAAATAAGAAGACTGATATTTATTTTCCTTGTCTATAACAGATCTCAGTAGCCTTTCTGGTATTGCAACATATATGACAGAAAGGAATCACTGAACCTTAAAAACTCTTACCATTTAAAGTTTACTTATAATTATTAGTTTTAAAACTCTTACCATTTAGATTACTTGGCAGATTCATCAGATTATCTGCTATCAAATGTCCTAAATAGAAAAAAAAATTAATAATTTAAACTTTGCCATTGTATTTAAGAACTCAAAAAAGGTTGATTCTACAAACTAATTTTTATTGCTTCTTTATTCAATTATACACTCTTTACCCAGGCACAAAAAACTTCCAATTTGTTTTCTTTTAAGCCATACATTTTTTTTTAAAACGAAATAGAAAAGGAATTCTTCTTTCACTAATGTAAAAGCATTACGGAATACCTGTGTATTATACTCAAAACGTATTACTGCACGTTGTATAAAAGGTAGTGCAACAACCCAATGAGAGTTTTTAATGGACTCGTTTCTACGCGAAGCGAAAGAAAGCACATCTCAACTCATTAATTAACGTATTGTGCTTAGAGTCAAAAAGAACTTAATGATTTCTTACACAATAAAAATTTGATTTTCTACTCAAAACGTGCTCTTTGTAGACAAACAATGCCCGTACTTTCTTCTAATTACGTTATTATAGTTATTTTTTCTCTCTATTCCTGGCAAGACATTTTGTTAAGAGCAATTGCTTCTGGTGAATGGTGATCGGAAGATTTCTTCCTGCTTTATAAAAGTACTCTTCGGAATTAAAAATAAGATGCATTTTTTTTCTACATTTCGTTTCGGTATTCATTTTTAATCCTGTATATGGGTATTATATAATAGAAGACAAAGGGGATTATAATATTAATAAGCTTTATTTTAGATACTGTGCCGTTTATTTTGAAATCCGAACATTAAGCCTATAAATGAATATATTTCTATAAAACTATTTTTTATATTAATTATAAAGTAAATAGAATCCAGTTAAATCTAGTTTATGGTTATCTTATAATAGAAAGTAAGAAAAGGGAAGGTTCAATATAATATTAATGATCTTTCGTTAAGATACTCTGTAGTTTATTTTGAGAGCATAACGTTATGGTTATTATGTCGTTATCCACTCTATTTTCTTAAAATTATAAGATGATCAACATAGCCCAAATGACTAAATTATCATTAATTACCGATTTT
The DNA here is from genome assembly GCA_021605075.1 of Caerostris darwini. NCBI lineage: Eukaryota > Metazoa > Arthropoda > Arachnida > Araneae > Araneidae > Caerostris > Caerostris darwini. Next base: position 100,881 of record BPLQ01000027.1, on the reverse strand, counting down.
ATTTATTCTAAATATTCTCATGTTTAGTAAATGCAGTTTAATAAATTTTAAAAGCTTTTTGTTTTTGTATTCTATTGAATGATTAATTTCGAAACAATCTACTTTAGCAACTTTCAACGGGGATTTCAATATAAAAACACAATTATTATTATATCAGAGTTTCGCATAAAACTTAACTGCTTATCATTATTGGTTTAACCTGATCTATTTAATAATTATTTGCTTTTCTGTTGTTTTTAGTGTTTCTCTATTCTATTTGCTTTTGCATAATCATTGCTGTAGAATAATTTTTTTGTGTAAGATATAGCATCATTTATTGTATACATTTTTATTTTTTCCTACACATGAGTATGCATTATTATTATAATTAAATAAACAACAATCAAAATTTACCTTGATTTGATAAACCAAAAAACAATTTTCGATCATCAGTTTCAGATTCTGTTTAAAAAGTCATTATAAAAATTATTTTAAAGTCAAAATTATAAACAAAGTACTGTATTTTTCGAAGAAAAATCATCTTGTAGAAAAAACAGTATAGAACATCTAGAAATTATGAATTTTATAATATAAAAGTATGTATTTTTAAATCGTCTATTCTTAATTTCAATATTTGTCTAAATTTGTTCTTAAAATTAAAACAAAATAGAAAAACACTTTTATATTTTTTTAAATATTGTGTACATTTGTAAACAAATATTTTTATTTGATTCTTTGTCACCCAAACTTATTTCGAGTCAGTATGAAGAATGTTTAAACATTTGCAGGTCTCGAGATAAATCGAACGAAAAACAAAGAATATTCTCAATTTTTGAAGGCCCTTTATTTCAACCGAACTTCTTCGAAGATTAAATAGTTCTAGAAATAGATAAATGTATTTAATAAAAATTTGAAGATAATAAAGTGGAATCGCTTTGAGCATTTCTGTATAAGTAAGCATCCATCGCTTCTCTACTTTCACCGTTCAAATAAAACTTTATAAAAGTTTCGACAAGAAGCAGTTTATTCAAGTAAAGCATTTATTCAAGTAAAGCAATCATAATAGTTTGCCTTATTAGCCAAAGGATATATAAGCATAATAAACTTTTATATAAAATTGCGTATTAAATTTAAATTTAAAAATATAAATTATCTAGCAGAATTATGAAATAAAAGTTTCTTTTACTAATACTCTATTGCAATTAGCTAATTAACATACAGTAAATAAAGAGGTTGTAATTAAATTAAGGTCTTTGTGATTGTAATGTTAGTTCACAAAGCAAATTCTAACTTATTTAACACAATAGGTGAAAACACTAAGGCACGTTGGTTTGCAGACAATCATTTTTCAAAAGTAGTTCAAGAAGTGCCTGTCTGGCTCATTCTAGAGTAGATTGGTAAGAAAATTTTCTAAAAGTGTTAAAAGAACTGACTTCTTAAGTTAAAAGTTACTATACAGATTAGGACGAATGCAAAGTCTTAAAGTTTAGTACAGTTTACAGGCAAGCTATGACAAAATTTTGACTTTTGTTGTGGTTGTTACTTGAATATCCGCTTAAATTTAATTTGAAAACTATTAAAAAATTCAAATCCAGATAAAAATTATAAAAGGAATTTTATCGAAATCTTTATAGTGTGCATTATTAGCCTAAAGATATATTTGTATAATAAACTATATTTAAAATTCCTTATTAAATTTCAATTTAAATATTTAACTTATCCAACAGAATTATGAAATAAAAAGAGTCTTTTAATAAAATTCTATTGCAATGAGTTAATTAACAGACTTTAAATAATTAGGCTCTAGTTAAATACAGTTCTTTGTGATTGTAGAACAGATCTTTGTGTACAGTTCTTTGTGATTAATTCCCGAAGCAAATTTTAAACTTATTTAAGACAATAGTCGATAGATCTAAGGATCCGCTGCTTTGCAGACAATCAAAAGACAATAATGTTTCAAAAGTAGCACAAGACGTGCCAGTCTATCTCCTCCAAGAGTAGACGGGTAAGTAAATTTCTAAAAGTATTGAAAGTACTTCATTTTTAAGTTAAGAGTTACTATAGAGATTGGTTCGAATGCATAGATATAAAACTTAATACAGGCAAGCTTTAACAAAACTTTGACTTTTTCGTTCTGGTGGTAACATGAAAAACCACTTAAATTTTATTGACAGACTATAGAAGACAATAGATGCAAATAAAGTAGAAATTTATTATATTAAATCATTATTTTTTTAATTATTTTATTTAAAAATCAAATATGAAATATATATTATAGCAATACGATCGTCATGGCAATTAGAGATTGTGTAGTGTGAATGGATTCAGTTTTGTTATATCAATTTGGCGTCTACATAAAATGATAGACGAAAAATGCCGATGTCCGTTTGCTACATTTTAGTCGAGAATTTAGGTTTTCTTTACGTGTAACACAAATGTGAATCAGTTATCAGTCACCTTTCAGAAATCATTTGTGTCTTTGGTGTGATAGGAAATGTAATATGTTCTCTTTAGAATCAGATCGATTACATATCTGCTTCATCAAATAAAAATTCGAGGTAACCCAATATCATATAGCAAAAGCAGGAGATTGTGGAAATATTATAGGAAGATTTCATATTCACAAGGTTCCATATTAACGAAATTATTGTTTCTACAATGATTTTTTGTGTATAATACAAATGCAAGTTTATTCTTTAGAAAGACATAGCGGAAGATATTTTTTACAATCTATTCTTTCTTGAATGAATAGTGTAACAGATTCACTGTAGAATATCCTGTAAAATAGAGGTGTTATATACACTCAAGAGCCAAAACATTATGACAACCTGTCAATAACGAGTTGGTCCACCTTTGGCGCGCAACACAGCTTCAACCCGCCTTGGCAAGGATGCCAAAAGTCCTTGGTAGATGGCCGGAGACAGATTGTACCAGATGTTTAAGCAACGGTCACGCAAATCCGAGATATTGCGAATTGGTGGTCTTTAAACTCTGAGCTACCGTCCCAGGACATCCCAAATGTGTTCTATCGGATTGAGTTCCGGTGAGTTAGGCGGCCAGGACATTAACTGGAATTCAGCATCATGTTCCTGGAACCACTCCAACACAATTTTAGCCTTGTGACAAGGGTCGTTGTCCTGTTGGAACATTCCATTTCCAGCTGGAAAAACAGAGGTCATGTAAGGGTGCAACTAGTCCGCAATGATGTTCAGATACCCTGTAGCATTCATGGTCTGCTCTACCACAACCACAACCACGGGTCCTAGAGATGCCCAAGAGAACGTCCCCCAAAGCATAATACCGCCACCACCGGCCTGTGTATGATTTACTGTACATTGAGGGAGCAACTGTTCGCCTGGAAGACGGCAGTTGGCCATCGGCGTGATGAATGACAAACCGTGATTCATCTGACCAGGCAACTCTCTCCCACTGATCCATGGACCAATCACGATGTTCCCGGGCCCAGCGCAGGCGCAGTTGGCGATGACGCTTGGTCAGCAAAGGCACACGAGTGGGACGTTTGCTGCGTAGCCGCCCCACATCCAACAGTGTCCGCTGAACAGTGCGCTCCGATACTATTCTACTTGGCCCTGCATTGTATTGGGCTGTCAACTGAGCCACTGTCTGGCTCCGGTTTTGCTTCACCATGCGAGACAGTCTCCGACGACCTTTTTCTTTGATAGCGTGTGGACGTACAACACCATGTCGTCTACTGCTGGTTTCACCATCATTCATCCACTTCGCATAAGTACTAACAACTGTAGATCGCGAACAACCCACGAGTCATGCAGTTTCGGAAATACTTGTTCCGAGCCTTCGAGCCATTACAATCTGCCCTCTATCAAAGTCGCTTATTCCGCAGCCTTTCCCATCACACACAGAAGTAAGTGAAAGAATGATTCTTCAGACTCTCCAGCAGCAGTTAAATACCACTTCCACCTGATCACGTGCCTTCCACGTCATCCAGGCGAGTTCATTGAAAAATGTAGGGGTGGTCATAATGCTTTGGCTCTTGAGTGCATATGGCGGCTTAAACAAGAAATTTATCAACGTAATTCAATGAGCATATTCTCAAAGGAAGAAATTTTTGAAACATTATGCAAAGATAAAGTGAGCATTTTTCTACAAAATGTTATAGTGACATAAAGTAATATTTCTTACATTATTTTTCTTCCCATATATGAGTCTGTCTTTTGAAAGAACGTCGTAGAAGTTATTCCTTTTAGAAGATAATGTGCGTATTTATTCATAGAAGGATATTATGCTTATTTATTCTACAAGTTTCGATACATGTAAAAAACATTAGTTCTTTGAAATTGCTAAATGCCTTTACATTCATATGTGCAATTGAATTTTTAATTTCTCTCTACTTAAAAATAAAAATTTTAAATTTTAAACGAAATAAAAATTTTTGATTGTTATTCGAAAATTCATTTGAAATTCGAAATTTAATTTTGTGATTAGACGAAATAAAAAATTTAAAATAACGAGAATTATCAAGTTTAAAATCTTTGTTGCATCTTTTACTACCATATGGCCTCTTCCATTAATTTTCTCAAACCAAAAGGAAGGTTTATCTGACTAAAGATTTTATGTGCCTTAAACGATTTGGTTGTTCTGTTTCAGGCAGAATTTCTTTGTAGCAGAATTTCTTTGTAGCAGAATTTTTGCTCTGCTCCAAGACCACTGTATTTTGTTGTATGTAATATAAAAAAATATATTATAAAAAATATATATATAAAAAAATATAAAAAATATATATAAAAAAATATATATACACTGTATATAAAAAAATGAAAATAACTTATGACTATCTTTGGTAAATGCACTAAACAGATAAACGTTAAAATTATTTTGAAAGACTAACAGAAAGAGAAACTTTTACTTTGAATCATTTTTTGAGTTGAATCGCTCTTGAAATAAGAAATTTGAAAACTGTAAATGATTCATTTAATTCAAACACTTGCTTCAGAAATATCAAGTAAATGTTTGAGAGTGCAACATTTTTAACCTGCCATTTGTCATTCTATTCAAATGACTAAAGGAAATATCATTTCAAACACAGGAAAAAAAAAAGAATTTTTAAATATATAAAAAAAAAAAATAACAGCTTTCATTCTATTCTGCAAAAAGCAACAACATAGGCAGTTTATATAGAAAAGGGCATTTTGAAATTCACTTTTCTTTATTCCAAGCTGTCACATAGATGAACGCCATGTACTGAAGAAAAATCAAGAAAAGAATGTTCAAAACGCATATTTTTAGAATATAAATTATTTAAGAATTTATTTAAATGGTGATATTTTTAATGTCTATATAATTAATCTAAAATAAAAATTAGCCGTATATAATGGTACTAATTATATAGATATTTTATTATAGTGTAATTAATTGAAGTCTTTAAAATATATAATTTAAAATTTCTGAAAGTGTAAATTTTATATCTTTAACACTTTTAACACTCAAGTCTAAATATTTACACTTTTAATACTTAAATCCAAATATTTGAGGCATATTTAATTTAAGGAATAAATATTTCTGAATTGTACAAAATAAAGTTACATAAAAAATATGAAAGATGTAAATAAGATTCTCACTTCGATCTAAACTTTATCAGGTAACCACAAGTTATATTAATCGAATCTAATTGAAGATGACAAATAAACAAAATACATAAACAACGGAACATAAAAAAACTGCAGATTAAATTAATACATTTTATATATAATGTTCCCATATCAAACGAAACGTTTGTCTTTCAATGAATACCATTTTCAAGTAACCACACGATTTCTAATCGAACTTATTAAAGATGGCAAACAAACAAAATATCTAAACAGAACTGCTTAAAACATGACACATGCAAATAAGAGTTTCACATCGATCTAAATATTTTCAATTCAATGGATGCCGGTTTTATGTAACCCCAAGTTTTTAATTGAATCTATTTGAAGACGACACATAAACAAATAATAATTGGCATAATATTTGAAGAAAGCGCCAAAAGTTTGTTCACTGCTGAAATCATGTGAACACTATTGTGCAATTGCAAGTTCTAACACAAAATTCGAAACACAGAAAAAAGTATTTGAATTGTAATCTATTCTCTAATGAGTGCATAAAGTTAAAATAATAAAAAATCATTCTTAAATAAAATTTTTAAAATTTAAATCACAAATTTTGATGAATTTTTTTACTTGAAAATAAGTGGACTTTAAGAAAATCTTTCAAAGAAACTTTTAATGAACTGTTAGTTTTAAATTGCTGTAAGTGCTATTATGCCGGCAATTTTTAAAAAAAAATTCTTTCCCGACACCAAAACTTTCTATACACATGGCGGGGAAAACAACAATGCTCTTAACATTTAAAACTACAATCAATTAGAGCACCAGTGCTTGAGTTTTTATTATAACAATAAACGAACTATGGCCTCTGAAATACAAAGAAAGCAGCTACAGTGACTACAATTATAAATATATACATAATCGATGAACCTGTTACCTTTAACTTAATGACATAAAAAGAAAAAGGCTCCCTAAGAAATGCTTCGTTTTTCTTCCGAACCTTCCTTGCTTTAATAAGAAAGAACCCGAGAACAACAACGAAACAAATTCTGTTCTTTTCTAAAGATTGTGCAGTTTTTTCTTCCTCACGTAGTAATCAGGCACCAAGAGTGCGTAATAAGTGCGCGAGTGTAAAGAGTGCGAGAGACGCCTTGCACGGGATAATGCATTGGGTGAACTAGTCATTAGAGATGGGGCAAGATCGTGCGAAATTGCCGAGCATCTTCCAAATGCAAATGAGATGTGAAGCATTGCAGCTTATTTATGGCCTTTTTGCGAAGAACTAAGTTAGCTCTAATCTTTTTTTGACATTTCGTGTTAAACGTTTATAATGTACGAGAAATTAATATCCATTGTATAAATCTATTTGCAGAATTAAAAATTGTCTTATTGTGCATAAATATTTGTTACTATACTACCAAATTTATTATCCTTATGTCATGTAATATACCTCCTTTTCACGTCTCTCTAGCAAATTAGTAAACCGCAATATTAACATTCATATATTAATTTGATACATAATAATTTTTTTCTTATTATTTCTGTTAAATCAAAGACTATTTCGCCTAATTTGGCATAAGTAGTCTACGACGAGAGGAAAATGTTGTTCTTCCTCTTGTTTGTGTGGTATATGGGATAAAAGCAAGGTTAATTCTTACAAGGCAATCAGAATATCGATGTGACATGCTTACACACACTATACAATTTCCTTGGAGGCTTCTCTGAACCGACAGCAGTGACTGCAGTGCACGTCACCAGTGAATTCTAATCTTCTCCTGTCTTTGTAGTCATTCCTAATATATACAACAAATATGACAGAAAAGAAAAATATCGAAGTTTAAAAACCTTCACATTTACTTCCTATTTAACTATTTAGATTACATGGCAGATTTTCAGATTATCTGCTATTAAGCTTCCTACATTGAAAAAAAAAATAATGTAAGCGCTGCCATTTTATTTTACGAATACAAAAAATTTAATTCTTATAAACTAATTTTTATTGCTTCTTTATTAAATTAAACACTATTTATCCTGGCACGATGAACTTCCTAGATTATTTTCTTTGAAGCCAAAATTTTTTCAAAAACGAAAAATGAAAGGGATTCTTCTTTCACTCATATAATACACAGGTATCACCGATACCTGTGTATGTATTACTGAAATGTATTATGTATTACTGAATAATTGCATGCTGCATAAAAGATGACGCAACAATCCAATGAGAATTTTTAATGAACCCGTTTCTACTCGAAGCGAAAGAAAACGCATCTCAACTCATTAATTAACGCATTGTGCTTAGAGTCAGAGAACTTAATGGAATTCTTACGAAATAATAAATTTGATTTTCTACTCAAAATGTGCACTTAGTAGGCAAACAATGCCTGTACTTTCTTCTAATTATGTTATTATCGCATTTTTTTCTCTCTCCCTTCTGGGCAAGACATTTTGTGAAGCGCAATTGCTTGTGGTGAAAGATGATCGGAAGATTTCTTCGTGCTTTGTAAAAGTTCTCTTCGGAATTAAAAACGAATGCTTTTTTCTATATCTCATTTCGGTATTCTTTTAAATCCAGTATATAAGTATTGTATAATAGAAGGTAAGAAAAGGCGATGGTTAGTATAATATCAATGAACGTTAGTTGAAACACTCTGCTTTTTATTTTGAAAATAGAACATTATGTCTTTTGTTGAATAGCAACTATTTTTATTTAAAAAAAATATATATATGTTTTGTAATGCTTTTTTATTAAGATGGCCTGTGTTAAATTGTACTTCTGAAGTGACGAAATTCAATTCGAATAGAAGAACTTATCTCAGAGTTTCGCAACAAACTTATCCTTTTTTTAAACCTGATATATTTAATAATTTTTTACTTTCCAATTGTTTTTAGGATTTCTCTCTTTCTACGAAAATGGTTTTTGTATAATCATTGACGTTGCATAATTATTTTTGTATAAAATATTGCTATCACTTGTTCTATAATTTTTTAGTTATTTCAGCCCATAAGTATGTTTTAATATTATAAATAAAGCAATACAATCAAACATATACCTTGATTTGAAAAACCGAAAATCAATTTTCGATCAACAGTTTTAGCTTCTATTCAAGAAGTCTTAATAAAAATTCAAAGTCAAAATTATAAACAAAGTTTTATCTTTTTCTTTAAAAATTTTCTTATACTAAAGACAAAAACATCTTCTGGAAATTATGAGTTTTATTATACAAAAAACGACTATTCTTAATTTTTGTTTACTCCAATATTTGTCCAGATTTGTTCTTGATGTTAAAAAGAAACAGAAATTTTTTTTTATAATTTTTGAAATATTCTGTACATTTTAAAACAAATGTTTTTATTTAATTCATTGTCACCAAAACTTATTTCGTGTCAGTATGAAGAATGTTTAAACATTTGCAAGTTTAGAGATAAATCGAATGAAAAACAAAGAATATTCTCAAATTTTGAAGTTGCTGTATATCACCCGAACTTCTTTCAGGGGTAAACATTTCAAGAAATATATAAACGTATTCAATTAAAACTGAAGATAATAATGCGGAATCGCTTTGAGTATTTCTGTATAAGTAAACATCCATCACTTTTCTTTTTTTACAATTCAAATACGACTTTATAAAAGTTTTGACTAGAAACAGTTTATTTAAGTAAAACATTTAAAACAAAACCTTCTGTAATGCACACTATAATGAATTTTCCGAAATCATTATTGTGTGCATTATTAGCGGAAGGATATATACGCATAATGAACTTTTATATAAAATTCCGTATTAAATTGAAATTTAATTAACAAAATTTATTAACAAAAAAATTTATGTAACAAAATGTAACAAAATGAAAGTTTTTTATGTAACAAAATAAAAGTTTCTTTTACTAGAACTCTATTGCAATCAGTTAATTAACATATTAAAAATAACGAGGCTCTAATTAAATACAGTTCTTTGTGGTTATAATGTTAGCTGACGAAGCAAATTCTAATTTATTTAAGACAAGATTTGAAAGGATATGTGCTTTTCAGACAATCAAGAAACAATAATTGTTCAAAAGTAGCACAAGAAGTGTCAGTCTGTCTCGTACAAGAGTAAATGGCCAAGTAAATTTCTAACAGTGGGGAAAGAATTGAATTTTTAATTTAAAAGTTTCTATAGAGATTCTTAAGAATGCAAAGCTATAAAGTTTAATACAGTTTACAGACAGGGTATTACTTTTTAGTTGTGGTTTTAACAGGAAAACCGTTTTCAGTTAACGAAAGGTTTTAAAACGAATCTAATTGTAGATGAAAATAAATAAAATATCTAAACAAATATTACATAAAAAATTAAAGATGCAAATAAGATTCTCCCGTCAATCTAAGTTTTTCAATTCAATAGATACAATTTTCAATTAACCACAAGTGTTTAATCGAATCTAATTGAAAATAACAAATAAACAAGACATATAAACAAAACAATAAAAAAAAAAAAAAAAATTGTTTGACACCCATATGCATGGATGATTCCCACATCTCTGGACTCAAATAAATGTTACCAGACTTTTTTTGTATTTTATAAAAAAGCATTTTTTAAGATAAAAAAAAATCTGACTTATCTGACGGTTGAAAAAAAAAGAAAGAAAATCTTCAAGATATCAAAGTTTAGAAATATTATTGCAACCGCTGCCGCAAGGTATTTTAAAAATCTTTTGAGGCACCGTTTTATATTTATATAATCCGAAAAATATTTTCACACTTTTTATCGAATCGCTGGAATCTACTTATACGGCAGAAGCATAAAGTGTGATGTGGGGGGAGGGGGGAGCCAGAAATAAATGGGGGTAGGTAAATAGTAAAGAAATGTTGTCTCCAGGCCCAAAGCTGAAACTCGCCAATCTTTTTATCATAAAATGCAAAAGCAGGGGGGAAAAAAGAAAAACTTTTTTTCCAACTGATCTGCTCTTTTATTGGAAAATTTCGTTCTTAGTCTTGGAAAAGAGATCACTATCTGAAGGGGTAAAAAACGAAGCAAAACAAAAATGATTGTAGCGCCTCGAAAAAAAAAATGCCATAATGGAAAATGTTGACAGAAAAGAATTCCTTCTCATTCATTGTGGAAATGCAAATTGATATTTTGATTTATGATCTGTTAATTTTAGGACTCCACGTGAGCGTAAATTAATGTTTTCTTACATGAACATGTGAAAGAACACTGTTAATTTTATTATTATCATTTTTAGATGAGCGATATTTTAAGACAATTTTTTTTAAAAAAAGGGAATAGAAATAAATGTTTCAGATAAAAACTGATTATCCATGTAAAGAATTCAGAGGAACAAAGAGACCGAAATTGGCTAATTTATTTTAGGATCTCGAAAAGAAAAAGGAATGTAATACAATGTAATAAGTTAAGACATATATTTTTATACAAACAATTGTTAAGAAGTGGGATTCATAACCTTTAAAGTCTTTTCAAAGTATTTAAAGTACATTTAAAGACATAATGAATAATTCGTGGAAGGATTCTACTTCTGAGCCGAAAACACGATACTCAGCTAAGCGAAATATACTTCATGTTCGGGTGAGAGTTTGTAGGCCAACTAATACAGAGGATTGTGCTAAATATATTTACACTAGGGATGATAGACTATAAACTAAATGTTTCTCATCTGGAGAGCAAGTTGAGCCGTATTTCCTCTCCGGTGAGAGCCTCGCGGCCAACTGGATACTTGACTCTCGGAATTCAAGAGAACATAGACTCTTGAATGCCACAGTGGGGCTATTTCCAGCGCTTAGTAGGAAACAAATTGCGCTGTAATAAAATATGCATTGTCGTTTAATGTTTAATATTTGCATTGCTTCCTTTTCAAGTTTACCATACATGTTAAATTATATATATATATATACACACACACTTTTAATACTTGAGTGTATATTCTTTTGGAAGGACGTAGAATGCCATGAAATAAACAGCGAAGCAAAAATAAACTTTTCTCCGGCACTTTGCTCTTAAGATTTTCCTCCAATTAGTTTTGACTTTGACAGTAAGAATTTAATACAATCTCTTCGTTTTCTTGCTTCTATGTCAGAAAACATCTTTCTCAAGAAGTGTAATACAATACAGAGGAAGTATTTTTCTTAGTTACTTATGAGTTTGTTATTTTCCCATGGTTTACTGACCCAAGAGAAATCGTTTCTCGTGTTCAACATTTAGTTCAACTAATGTTGGTCTCAAATCTCCAGTGATCAAAGCTGGATTTTATTTTAAGGTCACAATCAATGTTTTTCCTCATAGGATTAAAATCATTTTGGAAAGGGTAAAAGTAATATTTTATAACGAAAACATCTATTTCTAGACATCTATTCTTCAATAGAGATATTTTATTTTTAAGATTTTCCGGATTCATTATTAAAAGCACAAGAATAAACATGGCGAATAATAATTTGATACTTTTTTTGAGGTATTTGCAACTGTTTTCGGAAAACTAACGTAATTTGACAGACAATTCTATAAAATTACCTTCTTTAATATTTTCTTTAGAATAAATAAGTATAATTATAAAATTATAAAAATATTAGTTTTAATAAAATGAAATTAATGACTTAAATAATAATAATAATAATGTAATTTACAAATTTGCATTATTAATATAATTATATTTAAACTAATAATAATTATTAAAAGTTATAGTCTTCAAATCCCACATACTCCAGTAGACTGTAAACAACAAAGACGAACTTTTTTGTTCAAAAACCAAACACATTCACTCGATATTTATATTCCTTGCTCGTTAAAACAAAGCCAACGCCTACGCAGACGAGGGAGTTATAATTGCTCTGGCGTAAGTTTACATTTCCATTTTTTCTAACAATTTACTCTCTTGGAGCCATTTTCATTCATAAGACAACAATTATTAACAGTTATTAACATTTGCTGAAAAATTCAAATAAAATCTTCAATTAAACTGTAATACTGTACTAATTAATAACTATTATAAAGGTGTCATTTGTAAATATCTTGTTTGAAATAAATCTTGGTTATAAATTTATTATTAGAAGAATTTGAATTGGTTATTTTAAATGTCAAATTGAAGTAAACGTCATTATATTTAACTGTATACTGTCTTGTTTATATTTTCTTATTTTAATTTTTAAGTGTGAAAATTCATATATCTGCTTATTAACTGTGATGTAAAGAGTTATGTTGTATCAGATTTTAAATCTAAACTCTTAAATCTTATTAATTCATTGTGAACAAAAAATAAACATTAGTTATATTATTAAATTACTGATTATTAAATTTATGGGCACTAAATTAAAAGTGAATTTTTAATAATATAAAATTCCTTGATGTGACGTTTCTTCTCAGTGTTTATTAAAAACTTTTACTGGTATGTAATATTTTTCTTAAATGTTTTTTGCATGCTTATATTCTGGATGGCAACTTTTTTAATTATTTATAGCAATCACTAGATGCTACAATTAAATTAGTTTTTCAACTCCGAAAAATGTTAAATGTAATCGGCAATAAAGCAATATTTTAATTTATGAACTTCAATGTTATATAAAGGTTCGTTTGCAATCCAAAATTATCACTCAAAGGACATCGTCTTGTAGTGGGCAGGTTGGCCAACCAGATTGTAACTGGGTGTGGTTGGGTTGAGATATTTGAGGCACAGGTTGGAGAAATCACAGCTTTACTTACACATGCACATACATAAAATTAACGACATACAATATTTAACACATTTAAAGACAAAACAAATAGTGTATGATTATTGTAGTATGCTAGTATGAAATTTATTACCCTTTTTTACGATGGAATTTCTTTTTGACAGCTTATCTGTTTTGCTAATGTTAGAAGGAAAATGTTTTACGTTAAAATATACTTATAAATTTTTCGAACATCATTAATAAAGTAATAAAATAAGTAAAAAAAATAATAAGTAAATAAATATTTTCTTTTATCTATCTTTAGTAAGCACCTAATTAAAATATTGTAATCTGGGCCGATATATACGTTACCCGTGAAATTTACAATTTAACGTAAAACAAAACGCAAAACGGCATTCTTAAATAAACAAACAAAGAAACAAAATATATCAATAAATTATATTCAGGCAGTAAATTATATTCATCAGATTGAAAAAAGAAAACACATGAAATAAAAAGAAAACTAGTGAATTATAAACGATTTCACAAAAAAGAACGTGAAATAAATTTAATAAAAAACACGTGGAAAAACTTTAAATAAAACAACAAGAATTGCTCGTGAAAAAAATAAGAAACGTTGAAAGCAGTTCAGGCAATCGCAGACCCACTCTTCCCAAAGCAATACCCATATATTTTATGGTAAAAATACTATAGAAGATATTGCAAATAAAATTTCTCTTTTAAGCCGGTAAATCACACATTCAACACAGTACTAATTATACTAGTAGTTATATTAATATTAAATGAAATATGATTTATTTGATAAATCTCATCAATTTTGCTTAGAAATATGCTCTTTGTTCATCAGATTTGTAAAAAAAAATTGAATTGAATGATACAAAAAGATTTATTTAAATTTACTACAACAGGCTATCAAATAAATGAAATATGATATCTTCTCGTTTGAGAGGGATCGAAATTTTATACAAACTGTAATTTATTTTGTTTATCCATCAATAGATTATGTTCCGGAATTTAAATATATTTGACGATATTATATATTTTTATTTAAATTGTTAGGATATCAATTACAGTTAAAATAACTTGTTATAAAATAAACTTTATTGCCCCAAAAAAATTTATTTAATTTGCTATCATTCTCCTTATCATTCTCCTATTCCATTCTATACCTTATCATTCTCCTGTGAAAATGTTTTTTATTTTATTCAAAATGCAGCCCGTTATGAAAATACGGTCTATCTTTTCAAAAACATTTTCTGCATTACTGAGATAAGTTTCATCGGGAGCATTATTTCACGACTATCATACATCAGCAATAAATTTCCAAAAATAATTCCGCCCGTGTGCATTATTTCTAATCTGATGAACAGACAGTACTACAAATGGCTATTACTAAAAAGAAAACCTCCTTTTTTTCGTTAGAGTGGTACAAAAGCTCGTTATTTCTACTTAACGTAAAAGCACGAGCCAATCGTATTCAATTTTACAGCACTGCTTTACTCGATTACAAAGAATTTTATGACTTTCAAAAGCTCTGTTTTCGAAACAATTTATAAGACACCCTTCAAAAATAAATAAAATAAAAAAGAAAAGAAATATGGAAAACGGGAAAGAAATACTATATAAATTTTACATGAGGAATGCTTTGCGTATGGTTTATCGAAAAAAAAAAATCATTACTTTTGAAGTTTGTACTTGGAATTTAATGCTATTTCGCAATTTATTTTTATTAAATATACCTTATGAGATGCATTTTTCAATTGCAAAAGAAAGATACAAAATAGATTTTTTGTGGAACAAATTGATTAACTTATATATTTTAATAGTGGGCTTAGGCCTATAGGAATTTGAGAATAATAAAGTATTTCAATCAATAAAATAATGTTAAAATTGTTCAGAATAATTAAAAAATATTTATACTAAATTTTTCAATATGAATTTAGTTTTTTGTCTATATTGAACTAACAGATTTCACATGAAAATTTTGTTCAGCAAAAATGAAAAAAATTGCAGCAGTGATAAATTTTATTATTTCATTTAATCTAAACACAATTCTTAAATTATATTTTAAAAATTTAAATCAAAAATTCTGATGGAAAAAATTTGAATTTTGTTTTTACTTCAGCAGATGTGGATTTTTTTAAAATCCTTCAAAGAAATTTAATGTATTGTCAATTTTAAAATACTATGCATTCTATTATGCTGGTATATTGCCAAAAAAATTCGTTCTCAACACAAAACTTTCTATACAGATAACACACATTCTCTATGCTTTCGAATTAGAGAATGGAATCTCCTTTAACTTTGAAATCAATGACTGCAATGCACGCCTAAGATATTAGTTACGATATTAGATACGCGCTAACTTTTCCTCAATCTCAGTAGGCCATTTCTACTAAATACAACATATTTGGCAGAAAAAAAATTATTGAAATTTAAAAATTTTCACATTAAATTATTCAAATTACTTGAGAAGTTCATCAGATTATCTGCTATTAAACTTCTCATATTGAAAAAAAATTTTTAACTCTGTCATTTAATTTTACGAACACAAAGAAAGTTATTTCTTACAAACAAATTTTTATTGCTTCTTTATTCAATTTTACACTATTTACACAGGCACAATAAACTGCCTCGTTTTGTTTTCTTTCAAGACAAAAAGTTTCTTGAAACCACAAAAATGATAGAAATTCTTCTTTCACAAATGTAAAAGCGTTACCTGATACCTGTGTATTAAACTCAAAATGTATTACTGAATAATTGCACGCTGCACAAAAGATGATGCAACAACCCAATGAGAGTTTTTAATGGACCCGTTTCTACGCGAAGTGAAAGAAAACACATCGCAACTCATTAATTAACTTATTGTGCTTAGAGTCAGATAACTTAATGGATTTCTTACACAATAATAAATTTGATTTTCTACTCAAAATGTGCACTTAGTAGGCAAACAATGTCCGTCGTTTCTTCTAATTACGTTATTATTTTTAATTTTTTCTCTCTATTCCTGGCAAGACATTTTGGTAATAGCAATTGCTTCTTGTGAATGATGATCGGAAGATTTCTTCCTGCTTCTTGAAAGTTCTTTTCAGAATTAAATAAGAAAACGCACTTTTTTCTACATTTCGTTTTCGTATTCTTTTAAACCCAGTATATCCGTATTGTATAATAGAACGTAAGATAAAGCGATGGCTAATATAAAATTAATCAGTTTTAGTTAAGATAATTTGCTGTTTATTTTAAAAGCAGAACATTATGCCTATTAATGAATATAATTTAGTAAAACATTTTTTTACTTTAATGAGTATATACACTCATGTCCATAAATTAAAGATAATGAAGTTCAGGCAAAGAAAGAGACAGAAGCCAAACAAATTTGACTTATTTATAAAGTCTATTTATTAAACAAAAGGTAAAGAGCAAAAAAGATGCTATATGTTTGACATAATTAATAAAAATTGCGATTTTTACTTCCTGGAGCAAATTTCAAAAGAGAACCTATTTACAAAAAACACTATAACATGGTTAGTATGATGGTTAATATGGAGTATGTCTCCCGGACGATGCAATACAGGCTTTACAACGCCTAGGCATGCTAGGTATCAAATTATCAATTTCATCTTGGGGAATATTACACCACTCCTCAAGCAATGCCCTCCAAAGTTCCGGTTGACGGGTGGGAGGGGGTTGACGGGCAGCAATTCGTCGGCCAAGCAGATCCCACACATGCTCTATTAGATTCAAGTCCGGTGAGTATGCTGGCCAATCCATACATGGGATATCCTATAAATGAAGGCATTTGTTTACAATGTTTACATGGTGAGCACGGGCGTTGTCATCCATAAACAGAAATTCAGCACCCATGGCGCCCCGAAACAAACGTACATGTTGTTCCAGAATGACATCCCGATAGATGTGGCCTATCATCGTTACACTCTGAACATGCAGGTCAGTTCTGGAACCAAGATTAATTCCTTCCCAAACGAGCCCTCCTGTACCACCGAAACGGTGTCGTTCAATGGTGTTCTCTTCGGTGGTAACGGGTACCTGGCGCTTTCCATATGAAAGTCCGGCGAGAATCAGACTGCAAACTAAACCTGGACTCGTCGGAAAACATCACACAAGACCCACTGTTGCGGTGTCCATAATGCATGTTGCTCCAGGTTAATGGAACGACAGTGAGTTGCGGTAAGTGGAACACGAGCATATAGACCAATGTGCCCTAAGCGTCTGTACACTATCTGCCAAACTGTCGCCAGTAACTGAAGCGACTGTACACTGTCTGACTGTTTCTTTTGGTAATAACTAAATACCGGTCCTCATTCGGGGTTGTAACTCGGGGGCGACCTGTGCTGCAACATCTACTCACATTATCATCATCTTGGAATCGTTGCCAAAGCCTGGAGATGACGCTCTGGGTGATTCCATGTTCCTCGGATACTTCCAGCTGGGTACGTTCACATTCCAGTCGTCCGATAATTCTACCACGTAAAAAATCATCCAAATGCTTCCTTTGTGCCATAACTATGCGGTTATTGGACTGAAAGGCTTTTAAAGCGCTTGTGAACAATTTTTCTTCTTTGCCGCCATTCCTTATATACCCCTCTCTTACACTTTCGTCATTGTGACGTACTATCCGCGCCATCTGGTGGTTTCCTGTAATTTGCATATTCTTCTTCAAGATGTGTGTGATAATTCTACAGGTGAAATTTTTATTTTATTTTAGAGTTCAATTTCTGTGTGATTCTGAATTATCCTTAATTTATGGACATGATTGTATATTGTTAATTCCTGTCCCACTTGGTCGACAATAATATGCAGACCAAGTTAGTGAACCCCATGAATATCAATTCTAGATTCTTTTCCAATAGGTTTTTAAACAAATTCTTTCAAATTGCAAAATTATAATTTTTTTGCAATAAGTTCAAGATAAGATAAAAGATCAATCTTTTTGCAAAAAAAAAGTTATAGTTTATCAAAGGCAGTGCAGAACATCTTCTAGACGTTATGAATGTTGTAAAAGTGCGTATTTTTAAAACGTCTATTCTCAATATTTAATATATATATTTTTTAATATTTTGTCTAAATTTGTTCTTGAAATAAAAAAAATAGGAATTTTTTTTTTTATAATTTTAAAAATATTGTGTACATTTTTAACTCTTTTTATTTCATTCATTATCACCCAAACTTATTTCGCGTCAGTGTGAAGAATGTTTAAACATTTTCAGGTTGCGAGATAAATCGAATGAAAAACAAATGATACTCTCAGTTTTTGAAATCACTATATTTCAGCTGAACATCTACTTCCAAGAACAAATATTTCAATAAATAGATAAATTGTATTCAATAAAAATTGAAGATAATGAAATGTAATCCCTTTGAGCGTTTCGGTATAAGTAATCATCCATCGCTTTTCTATTTTCACAGTTTACATGAAACGTTATAAAAGTTTTGATAAGAATCAGTTTATTCCGAGCAAAGCATTTAAAACAAATATAAAACCTTCTTTATAAAAGGAATTTTACCGAAATAATTATAATGTGCATTATGATTAAAGATATATACGTATAATAAACTTTTATATAGAATTCCTTATAAAATTGAAATTTAAAAACGTAATATAACTAACTGAATTATAAAATAAAAGGTTATTTTACTAAAAATCTATTGCAATCAAATTAATTAACATATTATAAATAACGTGGCCCTAATTAACTACAGTGCTTTGTAATTGTAATGCTAGCTGCCTATTACTTAAGATAAGAGTTGAAAGGATATGTGCTTTTTATACAATCAAGAGACAATAATTTTGATTTTCTGTCACGTCCAAGACTAGATGGCTAAGTAAATTTGTAAAAGTGTTGAAAGAAATGAATTTTTAAATTAAAAGTTGCTGTAGAGATTATTAAGAACGAAAAATTATAAAGTTTAATACAGCTTACATATAAGTTTTCACTTTTTAGTTCTGGTTGTAACAGGAAAACTCCTTTTCAGTTAACCACAAGTTTTTAATCGAATCTAATTGAAGATGACAAAAAAAAAAAGATCTATAAACAAAGTTGCATACAAAGCTCACATCAATCATTATGTAAGTGAGATTCTCACGTCGTTTTTTCACTCAGTTTTCAATTCAATGGATATCATTTTAAAATAATCGCAAGCCTTTAATCAATTCTAATTGAAGATGAAAAATAAACGAGCATATAAAGAAAAAATAATAAAAAGATAAAAATTTGATTGATACCCATCTGCATGAATGATTCCCATATCGCTGGACTCAAATGAATGTTACCAGACTTTTTTCTATTTTATAAAATGCATTTTTTAAAGATAAAAAAATCAGATGGTTAAAAAAAAAAAAAGAGAGAATCTCCAAGATATCAAAGTTCAGATATATTATTCCAACCGCTGCCGCAAGGTATTTTAAAAATCTTTTGTGGCACCGTTTTATAGATATATAATCCGAAAAATATTTTCACACTTTTTATCGAATCGCTTGAATCCACTTAAACGGCAGAGGCATGAAGTGTTATGTGGGGGGGGGGAGTCAGAAATAAGTGGGGGAGGAAAAAAGTAAAGAAATGCTGCCTCTAGGCCTAAAACTGAAAGTCGCCAATCTTTTTATCATAAAATGCAAAAGCAGTGGGAAAAAAGAAAAACCTTTTTTCCAACTGAGATGCTCTTTTATTGAAAAATTTCGTTCCTAGTCTAGGAAAAGAGATCACTATCTGAATGGGGGGGAAGCAAAACAAAAATGATTGTAATGCCTTGAAAAAGAAAACAAAATATAATGAAAGATGTTGACAGAAAAGAATTCTTTCTCATCTATTGTGGAAATGCAAATTGATATTTTGATTTATGATCTGATAATTTCAGGACTCCACGTGAGCGTAAATAAATGTTTCGTTACATGACAATTTGAAAGAACATTGTTATTTTTATTATTATTATTTTTAGATGAGTGATATTTTAAGATAATTTTTTTAGAGAAAAGATATGAAATAAATGTTTCAGATAAAAAATAGATTATTCACGTAAAAATTCAAAGAAGCAAAGAGACGGAAATTCTCTAATTTATTTTATGTTCTTTGAAAAAAATGAAAGGCTATGCAATGTAATCAATTGAGACATACATTTCAATTATATCAATTGTTAAGAACTGCGATTCATAAACTTTGAAAACTTTTCAACTTATGCTTTAAAAAGCATTATATTGCTGTATGTATAATCCTTTACTGAAATTGGCTAATTTATTTTATGATCTCTGAATAAAATGAAATGTACTACAATGTAAGACTTATATTTTTATGCGAACGGTTGTTAAGTAGAGGGATTCATAAACTTTAAAAACTTTTAAAATTATATTTTAATTATCATTACATTACTCGACGTATAGGCATTACCGATTTCATTATATTTGTTATTTTCAATACAGCAAAATATATATATATGTTCTGAAATAAATGTAATGAAAATAAAATTAAAAAAATAAACCATTATTTTAAGTGGATGAAATTAAAATAATTTATTTAGATACCGCACACATACAATTAGAGTCATACAATATTTAATGCATTTAAAGACATAATTAGAGATTCGTGGAAAGCTTCCATTTCTAAGCGAAAGCACGGAACTCAGCTACGTGAAATATACTTTCTGTTTGGGGGAAGAGTTTGTAAGCCAACTGATACACAGGATTGTGTTAAATATATTGCCTCTCCGGAGGACAGGCTATAAACTAAATGTTTCTCAGCTGGAGCAGAAGTTGAGCTGCCTTTCCTCTCTGGTGAGAGTCTCGAGGCCGACTGGATATTTGTCTTGAATGCCACAGCGGGCGCTCTTGCCACTGCGTAGAAGGAAGCATGGTTACACATCAAAGAAAAAGGATATATACATTTCTGTTTAAATTACGTTGTAATAAAAACTTATATTAATTCATTAAAGAGGGAATATTATGTTGTGATAGGTTCATGAGCAGAAACATAGAAATGTCCAAATGAATGAAGTTTGGAAATCGATAACATTTAAATGATAAATATTTAATTTTTTACAGATCTAATCTAAGATAATTTATGGCTTATATATTCGTTCATTTTCTATGAACAGATATGTGTTCCCACGCAGCTGATGTAAAAATACACCATTCATTTAATATAGTTGTTTCCTTTACAAATTTACCATGCATATTTATATTAATATATATATTATATTAATATAGTTTTAAAATTTACCATCTTCCCAAAAATGAATATCTTTTTATTTTGCTTGAAAAAATACTTTTAATGCTTGAGTGTCTATTCTTTTAAAGGGCAGTGGGATGTCATGAAATAAACAGCAAAAAAATAACCTTTTCTCCGGCACTTTGCTCTTAAGATTTTCCTCCAATTAGTTTTGATTTTGAAAGTAAGAATTTAATACCAGCTCTTCGTTTTCTTGCTTCTAAACCAGAAAACATCTTTCTCAAGAAGTGTAATACAATACGGAGAAAGTATTTTTCTTAGTTACTTATGAGTTGTTATTTTCACTATGGTTTACTTACCCAAGAGAAATCGTTTCTCATTTTCAAACTGTAGTTCAACTATAGTTGGACTCAAATCTCCAGTGATCAAAGCTGGATTTTATTTTAAGGTCACAATCAATGTTTTTCCCCAGAGGATGAAAAACATTTTGAAAAGGGTAAAAGTAATAATATTTTACATTTATTCCATAAAACAAATTCTTCAATAGAGATATTTTATTTTTAAGATTTTCCTAATTCAATATTAAAAGCTACAGGAGTAAACATAACGAATAATAATTTGATACTTTCTTTTGAGATATTGACAATTGTTTTGTGCAAATTAACGTAATTTGACAGACAATTCCAGTAAAGTACATTCTTTAATATTTGTTTTAGAATAAATAAGCATAATTACGAGAATAAAAAAAAATATTAATTTTAATAAAATAAAAATTATAATTTAAATAATAAAAATAATTTTCTAACATTCAGACTTGCCATATGAATATAATTATATTTAAACTGTTAATAATAATTGTTAAACGTTATAGTCTGCAAAACCCACATATTCCAGTTGACTGTAAACAACCAACACCAACTCTTTTATTCGAAAACAAAACACATTCACTCGATATTTACATTTCTTTCTCGTTAAAACAAAGTTCACGCCCACGCAGACGAGGAAGCTAAAATTCCTCTGGCGTAAGTTTACATTTCCATGTTTCATAATAATAAACTCTCGTGGTGCCATTTATATTCATGAAGCAAAAATTAATTATAAACAGTTATTAACAATAGCTTAAAAGTACATATAAAATATCCAATTAAACTGTAATACTGTACTAATTAACAACTGTTGTATAAGTGTTATTGGTAAACATCGCATTGGAAATAAAAGCCATTTACATAGATTTATTATTAGAAGAATTTGAATCTGTTATTTTAAATGTCATATTAAGGTAAAAGTCATAAATATTGAACTGTATACCGTTGGGTTTACTTTCTTATTTATTTATTTACTTTCTTATTTTAAAGCGTTCTGAGTTATTAGCTATTATATAAAGAGTTATATATTTCACATAAGATTTTCAATACAAACTCTAATTAGCATTAATTCATTCCAAACAAGAAATAGAAACGGGGTTTATATAAAGTTTTAATTATATTATTAAATTACATTTGCTATATTATTAATAATAATTACTATATTATTAAATTTACTTTTTATTTAAGAATAACAAATCAAAGTTTTTAAAAAAAATAAAATTTCTTAATGTGACGTTTGTTCTCAGTTCTTATGGGTAATTTTTATTAGTATTTAAAATTTTTCTTAAATGGTTTTGCATGCATATCTTCTGAATCATATTCTTTTTCATTATTTATAGCAAACAATAGATGTTTCAATTAAAGTAATTTTCAACTTCAGAAGTAAAAGTGTTAATTTTAATCAGAAATAAAGCCATCTTTTAACTTAATAACTTCAATGATACATAAGGGTTCGTTTGTAATCTCAAATAATCACTCCAAAACATCGTCTTTTTTCAGATATTTTGTTTTAATTTTCTGTTTCTTAGGTAAATTAATTAAATTTTTAAGTAATTATTATCGAAGGAAATTTCCGTTATTTGGTGAATTTTTTCAATTTCGCATGGAAATGCTCCCATCAATCAGCAGATGAACTTTAAAAAGCAATTCAATTGAATGATACAAAAAGATTTAAATTTACTATAACAGCCTATAAATAAATGAGACTATGATATCCTCTCGTTTGAGAGGGATGGAAATTTGATAGAAAATGTAATTAATTTTTGTTTACCCATCAATAGATTATAGTTTGGATTTTAAATATGATTGTCGATGTCACATATTTACATTCAAATACTTAGGATATCAATTGGAGTTAAAATAACTTTTTAATACGTAGTAAATCGTACATTAACTTTATTACCAAGAGAAAATTTATTTAAATTGTTATGACAATGTAAGCTTATCATGTTCCTCTGAAAATGTTTTTATTTGATTAAAAATGTAGCCACCTCAAAGTAGGGTCTGACTTTTGAGAACCATCTCCTGCATTGCTGAGATAAGTTTCATGGAGTGCATTATTTCACAACTATCCTACATCATCAATAAATTTCCAAAAATAATTCCGTCCGTGTGCATTATTCCTAATCTGATGAACAGCCAATACTACAAATGGCTGTTCCTAAAAAGAAAACTTCCCTTTTCGTTAGAATGTTACAAAAGCTCGTTATTTCAACTATAACGTAAAAACATGAACCATTCCCATTAAGTTTTACAGCAGTGCTTTACTCGATTACAAAGAATTTTATGGATCGCAAAAGCTCTATTTTCGAAACAATTTATAGGACACCCTTTTCTTTTCCCCCTTTAATAAATAAAAAAAAAAAAATAAAATAAAATAAAGCATTAGCTATTCTGCGGGGAAAACATACAATGTATTTTACATGAGGTATGCTTTACGTATGTCTTGTCTAATAACAAATAACCATTCCTTTTGAAGTTTGTGCTTGGATTGAATGCTTTTTGTAAATTTTGTATTAAATATTTCTGATGAGATGCTTTTTTAAAGGAAAAGGAAGGATACAAATTAGATTTTTTATAAATAAATTCATTAACTTATGGATTTTAATGGTGTGCGGAGGTAAAAACAGTTAGTTTTAAAACGCTGAGTATTCTATTATGCCGGTATTTTGAGCAAAAAATTCATTTACAAACAAAATTTTTTTACACATATGGGGCAAAAAATCCAAAAATTCTCTTAAGATCTTTAAAGTGCAATTAACTTGTCAAAACTTTATGAAGCACAGCATCTGATCTCTTTTAGAGCCATAGTGCGGGATGTTTTATTATAATATTAGACGAACTACGACAGCAGAATTACAAGAGAAACAGCTACAACGTGTATAAACATATACATAATCGATAAACCTGTTACTTTTAACTTAATGACATCAAAAGCAAAAAGCGCCCTAAGAAGTGCTTCGTTTTTCTTCCGAACCTCCCTGCTTTATTAAGAAAGAACCAGAGAACAACAGAGAAAAAAAAAATTCTGTGCTGTTCTAAAAATTGTGCATTTCTTTCCCTCTTCGCGTAGTGATCAGGCACCAAGAGTGCGCAATCAATCACCTAAAATAGACGCCTTGCACGGGATAATGCATTAGGTGAACTAGTCATTAGAGACGGGGCAACACCATGCCAAATTGCCGAGCATCTTCCGACCATAAAATGCAAACGAGATGTGAAGCTTCTAGCTTATTGATGGGCTTTTCTAAGGAAATAAGTGCTCTCTAATGGCTTTTTGACGTTTCGTGTTAAATGCTTATAATGTACGAGATATTAATAGGCATTGTATAAATGCACTTGCAGTTATTAAAAGAATGATTAAAAATTGTTTTATTGGGCATAAAAATTCTAAAAATGATATATAAATTATTAAAAAAAATTTTAAGTACATTTAACACAAATTTAAAATAATTAATATATAAACATTCTATAAGTGCTTTGAGATTAAGTTGGTAATATAAGATCTATTTAAATCCTAGGGTCGTTATTAGCTTTTAATTTTTTTCCCGACCTTTTTTAAATGTATCGTTAAAAAAATCGTTTACCGAAAAGCTCCACAAACGTTGGTTTCATTTGTCGCTCTAAGGTCATCTTTTGCCCTCGAGGGTTAAACAGACCAGGACTACAGTTTAAAGATGATTCCGAATCACTGCAAACATACATAGCACCGCCGAACCGAAATCATTTCGGACCCGAAACCTGTGGTACCGAGCGCCAGAGCGCTAGCCACTCGAATAAGTTGGTATTAATTTTCCGTGCATTTCACCGATCTCTGCAGCCATTCCTCATATGTAGAACATATATGACAGGAAAGAAATCATTGAAGTTTAAAAATCTTCACATTTAAATATTTAGTTTACTTTGCGGATTCATCAGATTATCTGCTAATAAGCCTCCTACATTGAACAAAAAAATAATTTAAGTGCTGCCATTTTATTTTACGAACAAAATAAAGTTGAATCTTAAAAACTAATTTTTATTTCTTATTTTAAATTATACACTATTTACCTAATCATAATGAACTTCCCAGTTTGGTTTTTTTTCAAGCCAAAACGTTTCCTTAAAACAAAAAATGAAAGGAATTTTTCCTTCACTCATGTAAAAGCCTTACCAGATACCTGTGTATTATACTCAAAATGTAATACTGAATAATTGCACGCTGCACAAAAGATGATGCAACAACCCAATGAGAGTTTTTAATGGACCCGTTTCTACTCGAAGCGAAAGAAAACACATTTCAACTCATTAATTAACGTATTGTGATTAGAGTCAGAGAACTTAATGGATTTCTTACACAATAATAAATTTGATTTTTTACTCAGAAAGTGCACTTAGTAGGCAGTCAATGCCCGTACTTTTTTCTAATTAGTTTATGATCTTAATTTTTTCCTCTATTCCTGACAAGAGATTTTGTTACGAGCAATTGCTTCTGGTGAATTATGATAGGAAGATTTCTTCCTACTTTATAAAAGGCTTCCTCAGAATTAAAAAGGGAATGGTGCTTTTTAATACGCTTTTATTAGCTTCATCTGTATGCTTGTAACTGACTCTTTGGGCTAGATTTTGCTCTCTTTTAAGCGATCAGATTTAATTTAAACGTTGTAGACTTATTAAGGATCGACGACAATAAAATATTTTGATAAGTTTATTATCTCATCATGATTAGGATCGCCAGGATTAGTGATTAAAACACTCAACCTTTAAAAGTCATCTTGATCGGCGCATCCCTTTTTCCCCTGAAGATCTGTTTCTCCTTATACACGCTATTTAAGCTGCAAAGAAACATTTACAGACATCTTTCAAAACGAAAACAGTTGATTCATTTTAATACGACATTATATTAGTTTCACCTGTTTGTTTGTTTGTATGTTTGTTTGTAACTGACTCTTTGAGCTCGATTTTGCCCTTCTTTAGGCGATCAGATTTAATTTAAACGTTGTAGACTTGGCGTTGTATATAATCTCAAGTTTAGTAGATGCAATTTAACAAATTTAAGATTTTTTTTTGTATTCTACTGAATGATTAACTTCGAAAGAATCCACTTCATTAACTTGCAGCTGGAATTAGAATATATTGAATATTTGAACAAACATACCCGCTTATTATTTTTGTTTTAACCTTTTTCATTTAATAATTTTTTGCCTTCCTGCTGTGCTTAGGATTTCTTCCCTTCTGCAATATTGATTTTTGTACAATCATTGTTGTTTCGTAAATTTTTTGTATAAGCTATAGGGATCGTTTGTTCTATTCTTTGTTATATATTGTTGGAAGCCTCCTACATTGAACAAAAAAATAATTTAAATGCTGCCCTTTTATTTTACGAACAAAATAAAGTTGATTCTGTAAAACTAATTTTTATTTCTTTTTTATTAAATTATACGCTATTTACCCAAGCACAATGAACTTCCCAGGTTGGTTTTTTTTGAAGCCAAAATTTTTCTTTAAAACGAAAAAAATGAAAGGAGTTCTTCTTTCACTAATGTAAAAGCATTACCAGATACCTGTATGTTATGCTCCAAAATGTATTACTGAATAATTGCACGCTGCATAAAAGATGATACAACAATCCAATGAGAGTTTTTAATGGACCCGTTTCTACGCGAAGCGAAAGAAAACATATTTCAACTCATTAATTAATGCATTGTGCTCAGAGTCAGAGAACTTAATGGATTTCATACACAATAATAAATTTGATTTTTTACTTAAAAAGTGCACTTAGTAGACAAACAATGCCAGTACTTTCTTCTAATTACTTTATTATCGTTGTTTTTCCGTCTATTGCTGGCAAGAGATTTTGTTACGAGCAATTGCTTCTGGTGAATGAGGATCGGAAGAGTTCTTCCTGCTTTATAAAAGACTTCTTCAGAATTAAAAAGGAAATGGTGCTTTTTAATACGCTTTTATTAGTTTCAAATGTATGTTTGTAACTGAATCTTTGGGCTCGATTTTGCCCTTTTTTTTAGCTAACAGATTTAATTTAAATGTTGTAGACTTATCAAGGATCGACGACAATAAAATATTTTGATAAGTTTATTATCTCATCATGATTAGGATCGCCAGTATTAGTGATTTTAAAACACACAATATTTAAAAGCCATCTTGATCGCGCATCCCTTTTTCCCCTGAAGATCTGTTTCTCCTTATACACGCTATTTAAGCTGCAAAGAAACATTTACAGACATCTTTCAAAACGAAAACAGTTGATTCTTTTTAATACGATTTTATATTAGTTTCACTTGTTTGTTTGTTTGTGTGTTTGTTTGTAACTGACTCTTTGAGCTCGATTTTGCCCTACTTTAAGCGATCAGATTTAATTTAAACGTTGTAGACTTGGCGTTGTATATAATCTCAAGTTTAGTAGATGCAATTTAACAAATTTTATGATTTTTTTTTGTATTCTACTGAATCATTAACTTCGAAACAATCCACTTCATTAACTTGCAGCTGGAATTAGAATATATTGAATATTTGAACACACATACCCGCATATTATTTTTGTTTTAACCTATTTCAATTAATATTTTTTGCCTTCCTTCTGTGGAAGGCTTCCTACTGTGGAATGATTTCTGTACAATCATTGTTGTTTCGTAAATTTTTTGTATAAGCTATAGGGATCGTTTGTTCTATAAGTTTTCATTTATTTCTGCACATAAGTATGCCTTAATATTATAATTGAAGTGACTACAGTCGAAAATTTGCCTTCATTTGATAAATACAATATCAATTTTCGAATATGAATTCTAGATTAACAAATAGTCCTTATATAAAATTATATTAAAAGCCAAAAATATAAACAAACTTCTATATTTTCTGAAGAAAATCATCTTATATCAAATCTAGTATAGAACATCTTCTGGAAATTTTGTATTTTATAATTGAAAAGTGCTTATTTTTAAAACGTCCATTCTCAATTTTCGTTTACTGCAATGTCTAAATCTGTCCTTAATGTTAAAAAAAATATAAAACTTTTTAGTTTTTCAAATATTGTGTATATTAACTAAAGATCATTAATATTATATTAACTTTCGCCTTTCCTTACTTCTACTATATAATACCGATATACTGGATTTAGAAGAATGCCGAAACGAAATGTAGAAGAAAAGCATTTCCTTTTCAATTCTGAAGAGGACTTTTATAAAGCAGGAAGAAATCTTCCGATCATCATTCACCAGAAGCAACTGCTCTTAACGAAATGCCTTGCCAGGAATAGAGAAAAAAATACAGATAATAACGTAATTAGAAAAAAGCAAAGGCATTGTTTGCCTGCTAAGTGCACATTTTGAGTAGAAAATCAAATTTATTGTTTTGTAAGAAATCCATTAAGTTCTCTGACTCTAAGCACAATGCGTTAATTGATGAGTTGAGATGTGCTTTCTTTCGCTTCGCGTAGAAACGGGTCCATTAAAAACTCTCATTGGGTTGTTGTATCATCTTTTATACAGCGTGCAATTATTCAGTAATACAGTTTGAACTTAACACACAGGTATCTGGTAATGCTTTTACATCACTGAAAAAAGAATTCCTTTCATTTTCCATTTTTAAGAAAATTTTTGGCTTGAAAGAAAAAGAACTAGGAAGTTAATTGGGCCTGGTTAATTAGTGTTTAATTTAATAAAAAAGCAATAAAACTTACTTTGTAAGAATTAACTTTTTTGCTTCTGCGTCAGCTCACACTGTATTGATTCTTTGTGACTTTTCCGATAAAAATGAAACCCATATACACTGAAGTGACAAAAGTCATGGGATAGCAATATGCAAATTTTCAGATGGCAGTAGCATCGCGTAGTACAGGTATAAATGCGCAGTGCTTTCGCAGAGCTTTCATTTCTGTTCAAGTTATGCATGTGAAGAGTTTTGACGTGATGATGACCGCACGACGGGAATTAACAGACTTTGAACGCGGAATGTTAGTTGGAGCTAGACGCATGGGTCATGCCATTTCGGAAATCGTTAGGGAATTCAACATTCCCAGATCCACTGTGTCAAGAGTGTGCCGAGAGTATGAAATTTCAGGCATAACATCCCACCATGGACAGCGCAGTGGTCGACCGCCTGCACTTAACTACCGAGACCGGCGACATCTGCAAAGAATCGTAAATTCTAACAGAAAAGCAACACTGCGTCAAATAACCGCAGAAATCAATGTGGGACGTACAAGGGACTTGTCTGTTAGAACTGTGCGGAGAAATTTGGCGTTCTTGGGCTATTCCAGCAGAAGACCGACTCGAGTGCCTTTACTGACAGAACGACATCGCTTGCAGCGACTCTCTTGGGCACGTGAGCATATCGGTTGGTCCCTAGATGAATGGAAAACCGTGGCCTGGTCCGATGAGTCACGATTTCAGTTGGTAAGAGCTGATGGTAGGGTTCGAGTGTGGCGCAGACCCCACGAAGCCATGGACCCAAACTGTCAGCAAGGCACTGTTCAAGCTGGTGGTGGCTCCGTATTGGTGTGGGCTGTTTTTTCATGGCATGGACTTGGTCCTCTTGTGCGACTGGACCGAACATTGACTGGAAATGCTTATGTTCAGCTACTTGGAGTTACATCCCACCAGCTTACAGCTTGCAGCTTGCAGCCATTCATGGACTTCATGTACCCAAACAGCGATGGGATTTTTATGGATGACAATGCGCCATGTCACCGGGCCACAACTGTTCGCGATTGGTTTGAAGAACATTCTGGACAATTCCAACGAATGATCTGGCCACCTAGATCGCCCGACATGAATCCCATCGAGCATTTATGGGACATCATCGACAGGTCTGTTCGTGCCCAAAATCCTGCACCATCAACGCTTTCACAATTATGGACGTCTTCCAACGACTTGTTGAGTCCATGCCACGTCGAGTTGCTGCACTTCGCCGGGCGAAAGGAGGGCCGACAAATCCCATGACATCCCATACATGTATCCCATGATTTTTGTCACTTCAGTGTATTTCCGCAACCTCCGTATTCCCACCGTGCGACATCTGAAAGAAATTCAACGGGAATCGCCATAGAAGGCCATCCCTACCGATGCCTATTTTGCATGGAGTGATGATTGGGGAAGAATAAATAAAGAGTTTTTGAAAAAAAATAATTGCTGTGCCGTTTTGGGCACAGTAGTATATCAACCGATGCTGCCAATCTTAAAAAACTTACAGTAAGTTTTTTTATTAATTATTTTTAATTTATGTTAAGTTTGTTTATGGAATGTTGTTTTAATAATTTTTATTTTATTATTTGTTTATTATTTCAAGTGATAAATTTACTAATACAGTAACGAATTTTTATGAACAATACAACAATTTTTAATCATTCTTTCCAATTCTGCAAGTAAATTTACGCAATGCATATTAATGTCTCGTGCGTTATAACATTTAACGCGAGACGTCAAAAAGTGATTAGAGCTCACTTATTTCTTCGCTAAAAGGCCATAAATAAGCTAGACGCTTTACATCGCTTTTGCATTTTTCATCAGAAGATGCTCAGCAATTTGTTATGATCTTGCCCCATCTCTAATTATTAGTTCACCCAATGCATTATCACGTGCAAGGCGTCTATTTTCTGTGATTGATTACGCACTCTTGGTGCCTGATTACTACGCGAGGGAAGAAAAAGCCACAATTTTTAGAAAAGAGCAGAATTTTTTTTTGTTGTTGTTCTCAGATTTTCCCTTTGTAAAGTAAGGAGGTTTGGAAGAAAAACGAAGTGCTTTTTTCTTTTCATGTCATTGAGTTGTCAACAGGTTCATCAATATATATATATATATACAGAAACAGAAAATAATTAGCTGATAAAAGAGAGCCTATATTTATGAATGATTATTTGGGATTACAAATGAACCCTTATGTATCATAGAAGTCCTTAAATTAAAAGATTGCTTTATTGCTGATTAAAATTAACACTTTTATTACTGCACTTAAACATTATTTTATGTGCAACATCTATTGATTACGATAAATAATAAAAAAATTTGATCCAAATCATAGGCATGCAAAAGATTTTTAAGAAAAATATTACATGCCAGTAAAAATTACTCATAGGAATTGAGAACAAACATCATATTATGAACTTTTATTTTTTTTTAAATTTGATTTACTATTCAATAATTTAATAATATAATTAATGATTTTATATAAATCTCATTTCTATTTCTTGTTTGTAACGAATTAATGAGATTTAAATTTTATAATGAAAATCTGCTAGAAAATAACTTTTTACATCATACTTAATAAGCAAATATATGATTTTGAGCATTTAAATATAAAAAAATAAATAAGGAAATAATGTCAACGGTCTTACATTTAAAAATTTATGAAGTTTACCTCATTTGACATTTAAAATAACCGATTCAAATTCTTCTAATAATAAATCTATATCAATGATTTTTGTTTTCAATACGATATTTACCACTAACACTTTTACAATGGTTGGTTATTTGTACAGTATTACAATTGAATTGAAGATTTTATTGTAGTTTTAAGCTAATGTTAATAACTGTTAATAATTAATTTTTGCTACACGACTGTAATTTATTATAAAAAAAATGGAAATGGAAACCTACGCCAAGAGGAATTACAACTTCTTTGTCTGCGTGGGAGTGAGCTTTGTTCTCACGAGCAAGAAATGTAAATATCAAGAGAATGTGTTTGGATTTTGAATAAAAGAGTTG
Source organism: Caerostris darwini (assembly GCA_021605075.1). Taxonomy (NCBI): domain Eukaryota; kingdom Metazoa; phylum Arthropoda; class Arachnida; order Araneae; family Araneidae; genus Caerostris; species Caerostris darwini. The sequence continues at coordinate 68,442 of BPLQ01000027.1, read as the reverse complement.
GTGTCTGTTGTTTACAGTCTATTGGAGTTTGTGGGTTTTGAAGAACATAACTTTTAAAAATTAGTATTAATAGTTTAATTATAATAAATATATTAATATTACAAGTGTGTAAATTAGAAAATTAATATTATTGTTTAAGTTATTAATCTCATTTTATTAAAATTAATATTTTTATAATTTCAAAATTAAGTTTAATTATTCTAAAAGCAAACTTTAAAGAAGGTAATTTTCCTGAATTTTCTGTCAAATTACAATAAATTGCCCTTAACGGTTGCAAATATCCCAAAATACTAATAAAAATATTAATATTAAATTATTATTCGTTAGGTATATTCATGTAACTTTTAACATTATTTTTTTTTATCCTGCATTTAATTATTATTAATAGTTTGAGTATAATTATATTAATATTGCAAGTTTGTAAATTAGAAAATAAATAATTAATAAAGAAACAAATAGTTAACTCATGAGTTTGTAAATAATTAACGAACTCATGAGTGTATATTATTATTATTATATAATATAAAAAATTATATTATGTAATTATTTAAGTTATTAATTTCATTTTATTAAAAAGAATATTTTTATAATTTTCATAATTATATTTATTTACTCTAAAATCAAAATTTTAAGAAGGTAATTTTTTTGAATTTTCTGTCAGATTACACTAAATTGCTCTAAACAGATGCAAATATCACAAAATAATAAAAAAATAACATCAAAATATTCGTTATGTTTATTCTTGTAGCTTTAACATTGAATCACGAAAATCTTAAAAATGTAATATCTCTATTGAAGAATTTGATTTATGAAATAAATGTTTTCTTTATAAAATCTGTATTACTTTTACCCTTTTCAAAATATTTTTAACCCTATGGGAGAAAACATTGATTGTGACCTTAAAATAAAATGTAGCTTTAATCACTGGAGATTTGAGTGCAACACTAGTTGAGCTAAATTTTGAACATGAGAAACGATTTCTCTTGGGTCAGCGAACCCTGGTGAAAATAACAAACACATAAGTAACTAACAAAAATACTTTCTCTGTATTGTATTTCATTTCATGAGAAAGATGTTTTCTGATTTAGAACCAAGAAAACGAAGAGCTTATATTAAATTTTTACTTTCAAAGTCAAAACTAATTGGAGAAAAATCTAAAGAGCAAAGTGCCGTATAAAATTTGTTTTGCTTTGTTGTTTATTTCATGACATGCAAATTTATTTAAGAAGAATGTACACTGAAGTATTAAAAGTATTTTTTCAAGTAGAATAAAAAGAAATTCCTTCTTTTTTGTGAAGTTGGTAAATTAAAAAAAAAATTGTATATTTTAGGATAAACATTCTGACAAAATTTGAAATGGAAAAATAGTATATATTAAACGATGGCGTATTTTTATATCAAATATATGGCAACATATATCTATTCAAAAAATTGAATGAATATATACCCATAAAATATATTAGATTAAATCTCTAAAAATGAATTATTTATCATACAAATTATAGCTTTTATCGAACTTCAAACATTTGTACATTTCTATGTTTGTGCTCCTGAATTTTGAAACTTTATTAATTAAACTATAGTCTCCTATTGTAAATGAAGTTGTTATAAAATGTGACCACAACAAATTTTAAAAATGTATAAGGTAGCTGTAAATTTTTTTTTGTGCATTAACTTTATCGGATGGATCAATACTTTTATTTCCCAACATATATATATATATATATACACTCATGTCCATAAATTAAGGATAATTCAGAATCACACAGAAATTGAACTCTAAAATAAAAATTTCACCTGTAGAATTATCACACACATCTTGAAGAAGAATATGCAAATTACAGGAAACAACCAGATGTCGCGGATAGTACGTCACAATGACGAGAGTGTAAGAGAGGGGTATATAAGGAATAGTGGCAAAGAAGTAGAATTGTTCACAAGCGCTTCAAAAGCCCTTCAGTGTAATAACCGCATAGTTATGGCACAAAGGAAGCATTTGTATGATTTTTTACGTGGTAGAATTATCGGACGACTAGAATGTGGACGTAGCCAGCTGGAAGTATCCGAGGAACTTGGAATCGCCCAGAATATCATCTCCAGGCTTTGGCAAGTTCAAGGCAGTTTCAAGGCAGACCGTGTACAGACGTTTAGGGCACATTGGTCTATATGCTCGTAGGCCTGTCAGATGTGTTCCCCTTACCGCAACTCACTGTCGCCTGCGATTAACCTGGAGCAGAGAGCTGCATTGTGGACACCGCAACAGTGGGCTTGTGTGATGTTTTCCGACGAGTCCAGGTTTAGTTTGCAGTCTGATTCTCGTCGGACATTCATATGGAAAGCGCCAGGTACCCGTTACCACCAAGAGAACACCATTGAACGACACCGTTTCGGTGGTGCAGGAGGGCTCGTTTGGGAAGGAATTAATCTTGGTTCCAGAACTGACCTGCATGATCAGAGTGTAACGATGACAGGTCACATCTATCAGGATGTCATTCTGTAATAACATGTACGTTTGTTTCGGGGCGCCATGGGTGCTGAATTTCTCTTTATGGATGACAACACCCGTCCTCACCGTGCCAACATTGTAGACGAATGCCTTCAATTGGATGATATCACCCGTATGGATTGGCCAGCATACTCACCGGACTTGAATCCAATAGAGCATGTGTGGGATATGCTTAGCCGATGAGTTGCAGCCCGTCAACCCCCTCCCACCTGTCAACCGGAATTTCCGAGGGCATTGCTTGATGAGTGGTGTAATATTCTCCAAGATCAAATTGATAATTTGATACTCAGCATGCCTAGGCGTTCTAAGGCCTGTATTGCATCGTCCGGGAGACATAATCCATATTAACCATCATATTAACCATGTTATACTGTTTTTTGTAAATAGGTTTTTTTTTGAAATTTGCTCCAGGGAGTAAAAATCGCAATTTTTATTAATTATGTCAAACATATAGCATCTTTTTTCTCTTTGTTTAATAAATACACTTTACAAATAAGTCAAATTTGTTTTGCTTCTGTCTCTTTCTTTGCCTGAACTTCATTATCCTTAATTTATGGACATGAGTGTATATATATAAACTCATGTTTGTGAAAATTGCAACACCATGAAGGAATCGTCATAATTAAATGAAATTTAATCCACAGTTGAGTGGTAGTGGTACAAATAAATGATTAAATGTTCAAAGCAAACAAACAATAACAAGAGATCGGAATCAGTATTTTGTGTAGCCACCACGCGCCGCAATAAGTGCTGCTACTCGACGTGGCATGGAGTCAAACAAATTTTGAATGTCTGCCTGAGGAAGAGCATTCCATATTGTTTGTATGCGCACCCAAAGTTCGTCTGCAGAAGCAACAGGACGAGGATCACGAGCGAGACGCCGACCAACGAAATCCCACACATGTTCAATCGGCGACATATCCGGGGAATAAGCAGGCCAAGGGAGAAGCTATACCTGCCGCGTTGCAAAGAAGGATTGAATAGTCCTAGCGATATGAGGGCGGGCATTGTCCTGTTGAAATACAGCGCCTGGCAAGCTTTTAAGGAAGGGAACAGCTTGGGGCTGTAAAACTTCACTGATGTACCGGTTGCTGTTTAGATTGCCCACAATTCTTAGCAATTGACGATTGAGCTAACATTTACCACTAGTAGATAACCACAGATAACCATACACGCCTCGCTACAGCCGTCTAATTATTCGGATCCATCCGCCGTTCAGAGGGCGCTGCTCATCATACGAATGCGCTATGGATTTGCGCTAATCATGCGCTAATTTGCATTTCCTGAAAATTTCAGCTCCCTCGCGTAAGTCCTTCATGGTGTTGCAATTTTCACAAACATGAGTTTATATATATATATTGCCGTATTGAAAATAACAAATATTATGAAATCAGTAAAGGACTATACATACAACTATATGATGCATATTTAATCATAATTTGAAAAAGGTTAATTAAAGGTTATGAATCCCAATTCTTCTATATGTCTTAATTGATTACATTGTATTATATTTATTTTTCTTTTCAATAATCGTAAAATAAATGAGCCAATTTCGGTCTCTTTGTTCCTCTGAATTCTTTAAACGGATAACCCATTTTTATCCGAAGCATTTATTTCTTTTCTCATTTTAAAAAAATTGTCTTAAAATATCGCTCATCTAAAAATAATAATAACAACAATAACAATGTTCGTTCAAATCGTCCTGCAACAAAACATTTATTTACGTTCACGTGAAGTCCTAAAATTATCAGATCGTTAATCAAAATATCAATTTGCATTTCCACAATGAATGAGAAATTTTTTTTCTGTCAGCATTTTCTCATTATGGTATTTTTCTTTCTTTTTTTTAAGACGCTACAATCATTTTTGTTTTGCTTTTTTGTTTCCGCCGTTCTGATAGTGATCTCTTTTCCTAGACTAGGAAAGAAATTTCTTAATAAAAGAGTAGCTCAGTTGGAAAAAAAAAATTTTTCTTTTTTCCCCCTGCTTTTGCATTTTATGATAAAAAGATTGGAGAGTTTTAGCTTTAGGCCTAAAGGCAACATTTCTTACTTTTTTCCTCCCCCACTTATTTTAGACCCCCCTTCCCCCACATTACACTTTATGCTTCTGTCGTATAAGTAGATTCCAGCGATTCGATAAAAAGTGTGGAAATATTTTTCGGATCATATATCTATAAAACGGTGCCTCAAAAGATTTTAAAAATGCCTTGCGGCAGCGGTTGGAATCATATTTCTGAACTTTGATATCTCAAAGATTTTCTTTTTCTTTTAACCTTCTGATAAGTCACATTTTTTTATCGTAAAAAAATGCTTTTTATTAAATACAAAACGTTATGGTAGCGTTTATTTGGGTCCAGCGATCTGGGAATCATCAATGCAGACGGGTATCAATTAAATTTTTATCTGTTTATTATTTTTTTTGTTTATATGTCTTTTTCATTTGTCATCTTCAATTAGATTCGTTTAAAGGTTTGAGGTTATTTGGAAATGGTACGCATTGAATTGAAAAATTTTAGATCGATGTTAGAATCTTATTTACATCTTTCATTTTTTTTATGCAACTTTGTTTAGATATTTTGTTTATTTGTCATCTTCAATTAGATTCGATTAAAGACATGTGGTTAATAGAAAATGGTATCCATCGAATTGAAAAAAACTGTCGATCTATGTGAGAATTTTATTTACTTAATGGCCTCAATGTTTATTTGTTATTTTGATTTATTTAGATAATTATTTTATTTTACATTAAAAATATCAACAGTTAAATAAATTCTTAAATAATTTGTATTCTAAAAATATGCATTTCGAAATTTTCTTTTCCTGATTTCATACCAGCACATGGCGCTCATCTAGGTGGCAGCTTGGAATGAAGAAAAGTGAATTCCAAAACGTCATTTTATGCATAATCTGCCTATGCTGTTGCTATTTGTAGAATAGGATGAAAACTGTTATTTTCTGATATAAATTGAAAAAGTGCTTTATTTTTCTCCTGTTGAAATGATATTTCCTTCAGTCATCTGAATAGAATCACAAATGAGAGGTTGAAATATTGCGCTCTCAAACATTTACTTGATATTTCTGAAGCAAGTATTTCAATCAAAAGAGCCCTAAACGTTTTAAAATTTCTTGTTTAAAGAGCGATTCAATACATCAAATTATTCAAAGTAAAAGTTTCTCGTCAGTCTTTCAAAATAATTTTGATGTTTCTCTGTTTAATGCATTTACCAAAAATAATTATAAGTTATTTTCCTTTTTATATAATTAACAAAATACAGTGGGCTTTTAGCGGACTAAAAATTCTGGTAGGAAGAAACTCCGCCTGAAAAGTCGTTTAAGAAACATAAAATCTGTAGTCAGATAAACCTTCCTTTGGGTTTTTGGGTTTGAGAAAATTAATGGAAGAGGCCATATGGTAGAAAATGATTTAATAGAGATTTTAAACATTATAATTCTCGTTATTTTAAATTTCTTATTTCGTCTAATCACAAAATGAAATTTCTAATTGAATCACAATCGAAATTTTTTATTTCCTTTATGAAGAGAGAGATTAAAAATTCAATTGCAGATTTGAATGCAAAGGCACTTAGAAATTTGCAACAAATAATATTTTTTTTACATTTATCGAATCTCGTGGAATAAATATGCATATTATCTCTCTAAGAATAAATAGGCACATTATCTTCTAAACGGAATATCTTCTACGACATTTTTGTAATGAACAGACTCACATTTGCGAAGAAAATTATTGTAAGAAATATTACTTTTTGCACAATAATCTTTTGTTGAACAAATGCACATTTTATCTTTCTATAATGTTTCAACAATTTCTTCCTTTGGGAATATGCTAATTGAATTACGTCGATATATTTTTCGTTTAACGCCGGCATATACATAACATCTCCGCGTTACAGGATATTCTTAAGTGAATCTGTTACACAATCCATCCAAGGAAGAAAAGAGATTAAGCAATATCTTCTGCTTTGTCTTTCTAAACAACTAGCTTACTTTTTCCTTACAGAGGAAAAAAAAATCGTGAGAGATAATTATTTTGTTAATATAAAACCTTCCTATAATATTTCTGGAATGTAGTGTTTCTGCAGTATAATATAGTTACATTTATTTCTTTAGGCATATATGTAGGCAGGTAGATATTTAATTGATATGATTCTACAAAGAACCTATTACATTTTACACATAAGACAGAAATGATTTATGAAAGGTGTTTATAAGTAACTGATTCACATTTCTGTTGCAAGTAAAGCAAATCTAAATTCTCAACTAAAATGAAGCAAATTGACAAAAAAAGTCTATCATTTTGTACGACCTAATTAATCTAACGAAATTGAATCTATACACACTACCTGACATGTTGATCATAATACTGTAAGTTATATTCTACAATTGATTTTTAAATAAAATATTTTTAAAAATAATTATTGTTCCTAATGTTTTTTTTTCTTCTAAATTTAAATCCTTCTATAGTTTATCAATCAAATCTAAGCTGTTTTTCATATTGCAACATCAACCAAACAGTCTAAGTTTTGTTAACGCTTGTCTGTTAACTGTGTTAAACTTTATAACTCTGCGTTCATATTAATCTCTGTAGTAACTTTTAAATTAAAAATTCAATTCTTTCAACACTTGTAGAGAATTACATACCAATCTACACTTGCACGAGACAGACTGGCACTTCTTGAACTACTTTAGAAAAATGATTGTCTGCAAAGCAACGGATCCTTAGTTCTTTCAACTCTTGTCTTAAGCTAAGATAGAATTTGCTTCAACTAACATTGCAATCACAAATAACTGTATTTAATTAGAGTCTCGTTATTTATAATATGCTAATTAACTCCTTGCAATAGAGTTTTAGTAAAAGAAGCTTTTGTTTCATAGTTCTGTTGGATAAATTACGTTGTTAAATTTCAATTTAATACGCAATTTTATATAAAAGTTTATTATACGTATAGATCTTTAGGCTACTAATGCACACTATAATGATTTCGGAAAAATTAATTTTATAAAGAAGGTTTACTATTTGTTTTAAATGATTTACTTGAATAAACGGCTTCTTGTAAAAACTTTTATAAAGTTTTATTTGAATTATGAAAATAGAAAAGTGACGGTTGCTTACTTACACAGAAATGCTCAAAGCGATACCACTTTATTATCTTCAGTTTTTATTGAATACGTTTATTTATTTCTTGAAATATTAGTTCTTGGAAGAAGTTCGGTTGATTTACAGTTGACTTCGAAATTTGAGAATATTCTTTATTTATCATTCGTTTCATCTCTAAACTTGCAAATATTTAAAGATTCTTCATACTGGCGCGAAACAAGTTTGGGTGGCAGTGGATTAAATAAAAACATTTGTTTAAAAATGTACAAAATATTTTTAAAATTATAAAAAGTTTTTTTTCATTTTTTTAAGCATCAAGAACAAATTTGGACAAATATTGAAGTAAACAAAAACTGAGAATAGTTGTTTTTTTGATATCATAAAACTAGAAATCATAAATGAAGATGTTTTTGTCTTTAATATAAGAAAACTTTTCTTGTAAAAAGATAGAACTTTGTTTATAATTTTTACTTTAAAATAATTGTTATATAGACTTTTTCAACAGAATATAAAAGTGTTGATCGAAAATCGACTTTTGGTTTCTCAAATCAAGGTAAAGCTTTGATTGTATTGCTTTATTTATAATATTAAATCATAATATGTGCGGAAATAAATAAAAACTTACAGAACAAATGATAGCTGTATATTATACAAAAGAAATTATGCAACAGCAATGATTATATAAAAACAAATATCGTAGAAGAAAGAGAAATTCTAAAAACAATAGGAAAGCAAAAAATTATTAAATAAATCAGGTCAAAGAAATGATAAGTTTGTTGGGAATCTCTGAGATAAATTCTTCTAATCGAATTGAATTTCGTCACATAAGGAGTACAATTTATCACAAACCATCTTAGTAAAAAAACGTCATAAATCATATTATATTTACTTTTTAAAATAAAAAAAAAGTTTCCATTCATTAACAGACATAATGTTAACAGACATAATGGACATAACAGACATAATGGTGTTTTAACTAAAGCTCATTAATATTATACTCATATTAACTTTCACCTTTTCTTTCGTCGATTATGTAATATCCATATACTGGATTTGAAAGAATACCGAAACGAAATGGAGAAAAAGTATTTCCTTTTCAATTCTGAAGAGGACTTTTATAAAGCAGGAAGTAATCTTCCGGTCATCATCCACCAGAAACAGTTGCTCTTAACAAAATGTCTTGCCAGGAATAGAGCGAAAAAAATAACGATAATAACGTAATTAGAAGAAAGTACGGACATTGTTTGTCTACTAAGTGCACATTTTGAGAGGAAAATCAAATTTATTATTGTGTAAGAAATCCATTAAGTTCTCTGACTCTAAGCACAATGCGTTAATTAATGAGTTGAGATGTGTTTTCTTTCTCTTCGCGTAGAAACGGGTCCATTAAAATCTCTCATTGGGTTGTTGTATCCTCTTTTATGCAGCGTGCAATTTTTCAGTAATACATTTTGAGCATAACACACAGGTATCTGGTAATGCTTTTACATTAATAAAAGAAGAATTCATTTCATTTTTCGTTTTAAAGAAAATTTTTGGCTTGAAAACAAACTAGGAAGTTCTTTTTGCCTGGGTAAATAGTGTATAATTAAATAAAGAATCAATAAAATTTATTTTGTAAGAATCGATTTTTTTGTATTCGTAAAATAAAATGGCAGCGTTTAAATAATTTATTTTTCAATGTAGTAGCTTAATAACAGATAATCTGATGTAACTGCCAAGTAATCTAAATAATTAAATGTTAAGATTTTTAAATTACAATGATTTCTTTTTTTGTTATATCTGTTTTTTTAGGATCGCATACTGAGATCGGTTTTATGTAAGAAAAATTAAAAACAACCTTCTTAATTACAAATTCGTACGTCAGTCGTATCGATGGAGAAGATTGCAATTCAATGGTGGCGTGCATTGCGGTCACAGCTTATGGCCTCTATTTCAGGTGGCCATATCTTCATCTTCATAGACTCTTTCTTTATGTCTGCAAATTTAGTTGGCCAATCATTGCAATGAATGCACTGATTTTCTAGAAATTCTTTGACCAAATGAGCACTAGTTGCACGTGCGCTTTCGTGCATTAAAAGGAAATCAGTACCAACTCCGATGGTTTCGTTAGATTTTTACTCACAGCCAACCCTTTCAAAGAAACACGTAATTAATTTAGAATGTAGATATTTCTCAATAATTATTTATGAAAGCAAATGTTGCATATGTCCTCCATATTTTTTATAAACGCCAGCTAACACGTCTTATCCTTTTCTGTGATGTTTCTAATACATCCAGTTACAATGTCAACTTTATTCTAAATTGTTTCTCTCAAATAATCCAACCTTTTTTGAAGATTTTCTGTTGGAGAATTTTTTAAACAACCCGTTGAAAAAAAGACTGATTAAAAAATTAAAAGTTAATAACGACTATAGGATTTAAATTGAAAATATATTACTACCGTTATCTTAAAACACTTGTAAAATATTCATTTATTAATTATTTTAAATTTAATTTATGTATATTTCTGAAACGTTTCTTTATTAATTCGTTCTTTTATAAGTTTTCATAATTGCAAGTGATGTATTTGTTCATATACACAATAAAACATTTTTAATAATTATTTCAAATTCTGCAAGTAGATTTATACAGTGTATATTAATTTCTCGTACAGTTTAAATATTTAACATGAAACGTTAAAAAACGATTAGAGCTCACTTATTTCCTCTCGAAAAGGCCATAAATAAGCTAGATGCTTCACATCTCATTTGCATTTTATCGTCAGAAGATGCTTAGCAATTTGGTATCGTCTTGCCCTATCTCTAATGACTAGTTCACCCAATGTGCAAGGGGCCTATTTTCAGTGATGAATTACACACTCTTGGTGCCTGATTACTACGCGAGGAAGAAAAAAAGACTCCACAACACTTAGAAAGGAACATAATTTTTTTCGGTGTTGTTCTCGGGTTCTTTCTTAATAAAGCAAGGAGGTTTGGAAGAAAAACGAAGAATTTTTTAAAGCGCCGTTTGCTTTTCAGATTAATAAGTTAAAGAAGAGATTCATCGATATATATATATATATATATATATATATATATATATATATATATATATATGTGTGTGTTTGTAGATGTCGTAGTTACTTCCTTTGTATTTCTACGGCCATAGTTCATCTATTGTTATATTAAAAATATCAAGCACTGTGGCTCTAAAAGGGATCAGATGTTTTATATAATAATATTCGACAAGTTAATTGTAGTTTTAAATATTAAGAGTATTGTTTGGGTTTTTTTTCCCAGCCATGAGTATAGATTTGGTGTTGCGAAATAATTTTTTTTTCAAAATACCGGCGTAATAGAGCATAAAATTCTTTATAATCGAGTAAATCGAGTGCTGTAAAATTTAATACGAATGGTTCGTGTTTTTACGTTAAGTTGAAGTAACGAGTTTTTGTACAACTCGAACGAAAAAAAAGGAGGTTTTCTTTTTTTTTTTTTTTAGTAACAGCCATTTGTAGTATTGGCTGTTCATCAGATTAGGAATAATGCACGCGGGCGGAATTACTTTTGGTAATTTATGGCTGATGTAGGATAGTTGTGAAATAATGCTCCCGATAAAACTTATCTCAGTAATGCAGAAGATGTTTCTGAAAACACAAACCCTACTTTCATAACGGGCTACATTTTTAATAAAATAAAAATATTTTCAGAAGAGAATGATAAGCTTACATTGTCATAGCAAATTAAATATATTTTCTCGAGGTAATAACGTCTATTTTTATGAAAGCAAGATTTATTACGCTATAGCATGTTATTTTATCTGCAATTGATATCCTAAGTAATTGAATAAAAATATGTGACATCATCATATATATTTAAATTCCGAAATATAATCTATTGATGGGTAAACAAAATAAATTACATTTTGTATAAAATTTCTGTCCCTGTCAAACGAGAGAATATCAGGGTCCAACTTATTTATAAGCTGTTGCAATAAATTTAAATAAACCTCTTTATGCAATTCAATTTAATTTTTTTTCAGCTCTTTTGCTGTATGAAGTGGATATTTCCATGTGAAATTGATAAGGTTTATAAAATAAAGCAAATTTTTTTTATTATTAATATACACTGAAGTGACAAAAGTCATGGGATACCTCTTAATATCGTGTCGGCCCTCCTTTCGCCCGGCGAAGTGCAGCAACTCGACGTGGCATGGACTCAACAAGTTGTTGGAAGTCTGCTGCAGGAATATTGAGCCATGCTGTCTCGATAGACGTCCATAATTGTGAAAGCGTTGATGGTGCAGGATTTTGGGCAAGAACAGACCTCTCGATGATGTCCCATAAATGCTCGATGGGATTCATGTCGGGCGATCTAGGTGGCCAGATCATTCGTTGGAATTGTCCAGAATGTTCTTCAAACCAATCGCGAACAGTTGTGGCCCGGTGACATGGCGCATTGTCATCCATAAAAATCCCATCGTTGTTTGGGTACATAAAGTCCATGAATGGCTGCAAGTGATCTCCAAGTAGCTGAACATAAGCATTTCCAGTCAATGTTCGGTCCAGTCACACCAGAGGACCAAGTGCATGCCATGAAAAAACAGCCCACACCATTACGGAGCCCCACCAGCTTGAACAGTGCCTTGCTGACAGTTTGGGTCCATGGCTTCGTGGGGTCTGCGCCACACTCGAACCCTACCATCAGCTCTTACCAACTGAAATCGTGACTCATCGGACCAGACCACGGTTTTCCATTCATCTAGGGACCAACCGATATGCTCACGTGCCCACGAGAGTCGCTGCAAGCGATGTCCTTCTGTCAGTAAAGGCACTCGAGTCGGTCTTCTGCTGGAATAGCCCAAGAAAGCCAAATTTCTCCGCACACAAGTTTCTCCGCACTCTTAGTGATTAAAACACACAATATTTAAAAGCCATCTTGGTCGGGCATCCCTTTTTCCCCTGCAGACCTGTTTCTCCTTATACACGCTATTTAAACTGCAAAGAAACATTTACAGACATCTTTCAAAACGAAAACAGTTGATTCTTTTTAATACGATTTTATATTAGTTTCACCTGTTTGTTTGTTTGTGTGTTTGTTTGTAACTGACTCTTTGAGCTCGATTTTGCCCTACTTTAAGCGATCAGATTTAATTTAAACGTTGTAGACTTGGCGTTGTATATAATCTCAAGTTTAGTAGATGAAATTTAACAAATTTTAAGATTTTTTTTTTGTATTCTACTGAATGATTAACTTCGAAACAATCTACTTCATTAACTTGCAGCTGGAATTAGAATATATTGAATATTTGAGCAGACATACCCGCATATTATTTTTGTTTTAACCTATTTCAATTAATATTTTTTGCCTTCCTGCTGTGGAAGGCTTCCTACTGTGGAATGATTTTTGTACAATCATTGTTGTTTCGTAAATTTTTTGTATAAGCTATAGGGATCGTTTGTTCTATAAGTTTTCATTTATTTCTGCACATATGTATGCCTTAATATTATAATTGAAGTGACTACAGTCGAAAATTTGCCTTCATTTGATAAATACAATATCAATTTTCGAATATGAATTCTAGATTAAGAAATAGTCCTTATATAAAATTATATTAAAAGCCAAAAATATAAACAAACTTCTATATTTTCTGAAGAAAATCATCTTATATCAAATCTAGTATAGAACATCTTCTGGAAATTTTGTATTTTATAATTGAAAAGTGCTTATTTTTAAAACGTCCATTCTCAATTTTCGTTTACTGCAATGTCTAAATCTGTCCTTAATGTTAAAAAAAATATAAAACTTTTTAGGTTTTCAAATATTGTGTACATTTATAAACAAATGTTTTATTTAATTCATTGTTACCAAACGTATTCCGCGTCAGTATGAAGAATGTTTAAACATTTGCGGGTTTAGAGATAAATTGAAGGAAAAACAAAAAATCTTCTCAACTTTTGAAGTCACTCTATTTCATCCGAAGCCTCTTCGAAGAATAAACATTTCAAGAAACAAATAAAAGTATTCAATAAGAACTGAAGATAATAAAGTGGAATCGCTTTGAGCATTTCTGTATAAGTAAGCATCCGTCGCTTTTCTATTGTCACAGAACAAATACAACTTTATGAAAGTTTTGACAAGAAACAGTTTATTCAAGTAAAGCATTTAAAACAAATAGAAATTCCTATTTATAAAAGGAATTTTACCGAAATCGTTATAGCGCGCATTTTTAGCCTAAGAATATATACGTATTAAATTATATTCCACGTATATATATGTTTAGGAATTTGGACTATGATGATCATCTTATAATATGAAGAAAATTGAATTCAGATCTTATCAAAAATATTTGTTTATTAAATTGGAAGTAAAAGCTATTGATTTAACGAGACTATCTGCGAATTATGTTATATTCTTATCATTTTATCATTGTAAAAGAACATTCCGTAATTACATAATTCCGTGTTCACTTCCGCAATTTTCATTTCTCAGATCATCTCAGAAACTTATTGTTGCCTACTTGAAATTGCTGTGCAATAACAATGAATAACAAGCAATAATCACTTAAAAATAAGTTATATAGAATGAAATGAAGCATCATCAGATGTTTTTCACACTAATTTCAATACCATCATAAATGTAAATATTCTGCAACTATTGGGACTGTGAAATGTCATTTAAACTGAGTGTACTGAATTAAAATAAAAGTGAATTATTTAACAAATACTTCTGCCTTTTATATTTTTTATGAAATCTAATTTTTCGCAAGTAAACTATTCTTAAAATAATATTTTTTTTCCTTTTCAAATGATTATTAATTTACTTTTTGCAATAAATTACTTAATACAGGGCGTCACTTTTTAGAATCTTCCTGGAAGTAGAGATCTAACTTAGGCTGGAGATAACATATGTTTTTCCAGGTCAACTGATTTACCATGTTTATCCCTGACGTTAAAATCAGAACGTACGATTCGATTTTTTCGCCCAAGGCCAGGTTTATAAAAAGTTTACATAACATATTATATTTAAGTACTTTTTAAAATATAAAAATCGTTTTACAACATTATATTCATTAATAGGCATAATGTTCTTTCTTACAAAATAAACAGCAGAGTATATTAACTAAAGATCATTAATATTATATTAACCTTCGCCGTTTCTTACTTCTACTATATAATACCTATATACTGGATTTAGAAGAATTCAGAAACGAAATGTAGAAGAAAAGCATTTCCTTTTTAATTCTGAAGAGGACTTTTATAAAGCAGGAAGAAATCTTCCGATCATCATTCACCAGGAGCAATTGCTCTTAACGAAATGTCTTGCCAGGAATAGAGAAAAAAATACAGATAATAAAGTAATTAGAAGAAAGCAAAGGCATTGTTTGCCTGCTAAGTGCACATTTTGAGTAGAAAATCAAATGTATTGTTTTGTAAGAAATCCATTAAGTTCTCTGGCTCTAAGCACAATGAGTTAATTGATGAGTTGAGATGTGCTTTCTTTCGCTTTGCTCAGAAACGGGTCCATTAAAAACTCTCATTGGGTTGTTGCATCAGCTTTTATGCAGCGTGCAATTATTCGGTAATACAGTTTGAACTTAAAACACAGGTGTCTGGTAAAGCTTTTACATTAAGGAAAAAAGAATTCCTTTCCTTTTTCGTTTTTAAGAAAATTTTTGGCTTGAAAGAAAAATAACTAGGAAGTTCATTGGGCCAGGTTAATTAGTGTTCAATTTAATAAAAAAGCACTAAAACTTACTTTGTAAGAATTAACTTTTTTGCTTCTGCGTCAACTCACACTGTATTGATTCTTTGTGACTTTTCCGATAAAAATGAAACCCATATATTTCCGCAACCTCCGTATTCCCACCGTGCGACATCTGAAAGAAATTCAACGGGAATCGCTATTGAAGGCCATCCCTACCGATGCCTATTTTGCGTGCAGTGATGATTGGGCAAGAATAAATAAAGAGTTTTTGAAAAAAAGTAATTGCTCTTGCGTTTTGGGCACAGTAGTATATAAACCGATCCTGCCAATCTTAAAAAACTTACAGTAAGTTTCTTTATTAATTATTTTTAATTTATGTTAAGTTTGTTTATGGAATGTTGTTTTAATAATTTTTATTTTATTATTTTTTTATAATTTCAAGTGATAAATTTCCTAATACAGTAATGAATTTTTATGAGCAATACAACAATTTTTAATCATTCTTTTTCAATTCTGCAAGTAAATTTACGCAATGCATATTAATTTTTCGTGCATTATAAGCATTTAAGGCGAGAAGTTAAAAAGTTATTAGAGTTCACTTATTTCTTCGCTAAAAGGCCATAAATAAGCTAGACGCTTCACATCTCTTTTGCATTTTTCATCAGAAGATGCTCAGAAATTTGGTATGATCTTGCCCCATCTCTAATTATTAGTTCACCCAATGCATTATCACGTGCAAGGCGTCCATTTTCAGTGATTGATTACGCACTCTTGGTGCCTGATTACTACGCGAGGGAAGAAAAAAAAAAGAAAAAGAGCAGAATTTTTTTTGTTGTTGTTGTTCTCAGATTCTCCCTTTGTAAAGTAAGGAGGTTTGGAAGAAAAACGAAGTGCTTTTTTCTTTTCATGTCATTGAGTTGTCAACAGGTTCATCAACATATATATACATACATATATATATATATATATATATATATATACATATATATATATATATATATATATATATATATATATATATATATATATATATATATATATATATATATATATATATATATATATATACGTACAGAAACAGAAAATAATTAGCTGATAAAAGAGAGACGATATTTATGAATGATTATTTGGGATTACAAATGAACCCTTATGTATCATAGAAGTCCTTAAATTAAAAGATTGCTTTATTGCTGATTAAAATTAACACTTTTACTACTGCAGTTAAACATTATTTTATGTGCAACACCTATTGATTACGATAAATAATAAAAAAATGTGATCCAAATCATAGGCATGCAAAAGATTTTTAAGAAAAATATTACATGCCAGTAAAAATTCTCATAAGAATTGAAAACAAACATCATATTATGAATTTTAATTTTTTTTTAAAATTTGATTTACTATTCAATAATTAAATAATATAATTAACGATTTTATATAAATCTCATTTCTATTTCTTGTTTGTAACAAATTAATGAGATTTAAATTTTATAATGAAAATCTGCTAGAAAATAACTTTTTACATCATAGTTAATAAGCAAATATATGATTTTGAGCATTTAAATACACTGAAGTGACAAAAGTCATGGGATACCTCTTAATATCGTGTCGGCCCTCCTTTCGCCCGGCGAAGTGCAGCAACTCGACGTGGCATGGACTCAACAAGTCGTTGGAAGTCTTCTGCAGGAATATTGAGCCATGCTGTCTCGATAGACGTCCATAATTGTGAAAGCGTTGATGGTGCAGGATTTTGGGCACGAACAGACCTCTCGATGATGTCCCATAAATGCTCGATGGGATTCATGTCGGGCGATCTAGGTGGCCAGATCATTCGTTGGAATTGTCCAGAATGTTTTTCAAGCCAATCGCGAACAGTTGTGGCCCGGTGACATGGCGCATTGTCATCCATAAAAATCCCATCGTTGTTTGGATACATGAAGTCCATGAATGGCTGAAAGTGATCTCCAAGTAGCTGAACATAAGCATTTCCAGCCAATGTTCGGTCCAGTCACACCAGAGGACCAAGTCCATGCCATGAAAAAACAGCCCACACCATTACTGAGCCACCACCAGCCTGAACAGTGCCTTGCTGACAGTTTGGGTCCATGGCTTCGTGAGGTCTGCGCCACACTCGAACCCTACCATCAGCTCTTATCAACTGAAATCGTGACTCATCGGACCAGGCCACGGTTTTCCATTCATCTGGGAA
This sequence comes from Caerostris darwini, assembly GCA_021605075.1. NCBI lineage: Eukaryota > Metazoa > Arthropoda > Arachnida > Araneae > Araneidae > Caerostris > Caerostris darwini. Next base: position 50,921 of record BPLQ01000027.1, on the reverse strand, counting down.
TCAACCGATATGCTCACGTGCCCACGAGAGTCGCTGCAAGCGATGTCGTTCTGTCAGTAAAGGCACTCGAGTCGGTCTTCTGCTGGAATACCCCAAGAAAGCCAAATTTCTCCGCACAGTTCTAACAGACAAGTCCCTTGTACGTCCCACATTGATTTCTGCGGTTATTTGACGCAGTTTTGCTTGTCTGTTAGAATTTACGACTCTTTGCAGACGTCGCCGGTCTCGGTCGTTAAGTGCAGGCGGTCGACCACTGCGCTGTCCATGGTGGGATGTTATGCCTGAAATTTCATACTCTCGGCACACTCTTGACACAGTGGATCTGGGAATGTTGAATTCCCTAACGATTTCCGAAATGGCATGACCCATGCGTCTAGCTCCAACTAACATTCCGCGTTCAAAGTCTGTTAATTGCCGTCGTGCGGTCATCATCACGTCAAAACCTCTTCACATGAATAACTTGAACAGAAATGAAAGCTCTGTGAAAGCACTGCGCATTTATACCTGTTCTACGCGATGCTACTGCCATCTGAAAATTTGCATATTGCTATCCCATGACTTTTGTCACTTCAGTGTAAACAATTAACAGGAAAGGTCAAAAAGCGATTAGAGCTCACTTATTTCTACGCTAAAAGGCCATAAATAAGCTGGATGCTTCACATCTCATTTGCATTTTATCGTCGGAAGATGCTCAGCAAATTGGCATAGTCTTGCTCCACCTCTAATGACTAGTTCACCTAATGCATTATCCCGTGCAAGGCGTCTATTTTCAGTGATTGATTACGCACTCTTGGTGCCCGATCAATACGCGAGGAAAAAAAACTGCACAACTTTTAGAACACAACGGAATTTTTTTCGTTGTTGTTCCCGGTTCCTTTCTTAATAAAGCAAGGAGGTTTGGAAGAAAAACGAAGCATTTTTAGGGCACTTTTTGCTTTTCATCTCATTAAGTTAAATGCAACAAGTTTATCGATATACATAAATATAGACGTTGTAGCTGCTTTCTTTTTATTTCTGCGGTCATACTTCGTCTACTGTAAACTAAAAATAAACCGGCACTCAGATTCTACTCTCGTGTCCATAAATTAAGGATAATTCAGAATCACACAGAAATTGAAATCTAAAATAAAAATTTCACCTGTAGAATTATCACACACATCTTGAAGAAGAATATGCAAATTACAGGCAACCACCAGATGGCGCGTATAGTACGTCACAATGACGAGAGTGTAAGAGAGGGGTATATAAGGAATGGTGGCAAAGAAGTAAAATTGTTCACAAGCGATTTAAAAGCCTTTCAGTGCAATAACCGCATAGTTTTAGCACAAAGGAAGCATTTGGATGCTTTTTTACGTGGTAGAATTATCGGACGACTGGAATGTGGACGTACCCAGCTGGAAGTATCCATGGAACTTGGAATTGCCTAGAGTATCATCTCCAGGCTTTAGCAACGATTCCAAGATGATGGTAATGTGAGTAGATGTTACAGCGCTGGTCGCCCCCGAGTTACAACGCCGAATGAGGACCGATATTTAGCAGTTACTGCCAAAAGAAACTGACGGATCACAGCATCAAACCTGTCTCGTCAGCTCTCTTCAGCTGCCGGTACGACAGTTTCAAGGCAGACCGTGTACAGACGCTTAGGGCACATTGGTCTATATGCTCGTAGGCCTGTCAGAGGCGTTCCACTTACCGCAACTCACTGTCGCCTGCGATTAACCTGGAGTAGAAAGCATGCATTGTGGACACCGCAACAGTGGTCTGGTGTTGTGTTTTCCGACGAGTCCAGGTTTAGTTTGCAGTCTGATTCTCGCCGGACTTTCAAATGGAAAGCGCCAGGTACCCGTTACCACCAAGAGAACACCATTTTACGACACCGTTACGGTGGTGCAGGATGGCTCGTTTGGGGAAGAATTATTCTTGGTTCCAGAACTGAACTGCATATTCAGAGTGTAACGATGACAGGCCACATCTATCAGGATGTCATTCTGGAACAACATGTACATTTGTTTCGGGGCGCCATGAGTGCTGAATTTCTGTTTATGGATGACAACGCCCCTCCTCACCGTGCAAACATTGTAGACGAATGCCTTCAATTGGAGGATATTACCCGTATGGATTGGACAGCATACTCACCGGACTTGAATCCAATAGAGCATGTGTGGGATATGTTTAGCCGACGAATTGCAGGCCGTCAACCCCCTCCCACCTGTCAACCGGAACTTCGGAAGACATTGCTTGATGAGTGGTGTAATATTCCCCAAGATCAGATTGATAATTTGATACCCAGCATGCCTAGACGTTGTAAGGCCTGTAGTGCATCGTCCGGGAGATATACTCCATGTTAACGATCATACTAACCATGATATTCTGTTTTTTGTAAATAGGTTCTTTTTTAAAATTTGCTCCAGTGAGTAAAAATCGCTATTTTTATTAATTATGTCAAACATATAGCATCTGTTTTGCTCTTTACCTTTTGTTTAATAAATTGACTTGACAAATAAGCCAAATTTGTTTTGCATCTGTCTCTTTCTTTGCCTGAACTTCATTATCCTTAATATATGGACATGAGTGTAAAAGAGATCAGATGTTGTACTTCATAAAGTATTGACAAGTTAATTGCAGTTTTAAGATCTTAAGAGCATTGTTGCGTTTTTTGCTTCGCTATGCATATAAAAATTTGTTTGTTGTAAACCAATATTTTGTTCGAAATACCGGCCTAATAGAACTCATAGTATTTAAAAAAACCAATTCATTAAAGGTTTCTTTGAAGGATTAAAAAAATATCTACATATTATATAAAAAATTCAATTTTTTCTTCAATTTTAAGAGTTAAATTTTAAAAATATAATTCAAAACTATTCTTTTTTTTGTTTTAACTTTAAGCTCTCATCAGGGAATAAATTACAATTGAAATATTTGTAACTGTAATTCGAATTTTGTGTTATTACTCTCATTTACACGACTGTGTTTTACATGATTTTAACAATGAACAAACATTTAGTACGTTTTCAAACATTATACACGTAAGTTAATGGTGGGCTTGTATTTTAATCTTGCAGATAACTTTATAAATTCAAAAATATTCAGTCACCTAACTTAATTCTTCCACAAATTTTAAAATGGGTATTCAATTGCCTTTTATGCAGCACTTCTCACAAAGCGGAATTATGATAAGTAGTTTTGAGTAAAAAAAAACAATTAATATCTAATTTACTGACACTCATTTCCATTTTTCTAAATTAGAAAAAGTTGATTTAATTGATTTTGATTTAATTTTATTTTATTATCATAGTCCTAGAATGATTTTTAATTCAGATTTCTTAACAAATATAAAAAGTACATTTTATAAAATTTAAATAATAATTTTTTCTTATCAGAATTTACAAGTAAGATATATTTTCACTGAAACTTGTTTTGTTTTTCAAATAACTGGTTTAAATGAAATAATAAAATTCAATACTACTGCAATTTTTTCATTTTTTACAAAGGGAAAATTATCATATAAACATATCCGTCAGTGCACTACAGACAAAACGAGACAAGATACTTGTTGTAAAATTTAGTTTAAATATTTATAATTTATTCTGAACAATTTTAACATTATTTTATTGATTGGAATAATTTATTAGTTTTTCTCAAATTCCTAAAGGCCTAAGCACACTATTAAAATCCACAAGTTAACCAATTTGTTCTAAAAAAATCAATTTTGTATCCTTCTGTTGCATTCCAGAAATGCATCTCATAAGAAAGATTTAATGAAGAAAGATTGCAATATAGCATTAAAATCCAAGTACAAACTTCAAAGGTAATGAATATTTTCTTTTTATTTGATAAAGCATAACGAAAGCATTCCTTAAGTAAAATTTATCGTATTTTTCCCCCACAGAATAACTAGTTCGTTTTATGTTATTTTATTTTATTTAGTTATTTTTTTAAAGGTTTATAGAAACGGGTATCCTATAAATTGTTTCGAAAATAGAGCTTTTGCGAGTCATAAAATTCTTTGTAATCGAGTAAAGTAGTGCTGTAAAATTTAATATGAATGGTTCATGTTTTTACGTTAAGTTGAAATAACGAGCTTTTGTACCTAACGAAAAAACTCTAACTAACGAAAACTCTAACGAAAAAACGGAGGTTTTCTTTGTAGTAATGGCCATTTGTAGTATTTGGCTGTTCATCAGATTAGGAATAATGCACGAAGGCGAAATTATTTTTGGAAATTTATTACTGATATATACTGCTTCCAATGGTCTCAATAATGCAGAAGATGTTTCTGAAAGGATAAATCATACTTTCATAATAGGGCTATATTTTTAATAAAATAAAAACATTTTCAGAGAATGATAAACATACATTTTCATATCAAATTAAATAAATTTTCTTGGGGAAATAAAGTTAACGCATTATTTATTACGCAATAACAAGTTACGTATTTTAACTGCAATTGGTATCCTATGTTTTGGAATAAAAATATGTGACATTAGCAGACATATTTAAAAATACAAAATATTATCCATTGATGGGCAAACAAAATAGTTTGTATCATAGTTCCATTCCTCCTCAAAAAGGAGGATATCCTTATCCTATTTATGCATAGGTTTTTATAGTAAATTTAAATAAACTTCTTTATATCATTCAATTCAATTTCATTTTACAGTTCTTCTGCAGAATGAAGAGGTTGATTGCCCATTCAAAATTGATAAAATTTACGAAAGAAAGCAAATTTCTTTTAATATTAATCTATCTACTAGTATAATTAAAAACTGTATAGAGATGTGGGATTTACGGCCATGAAAGTTAAACATTATTTGCAATATGATTCAAAGTATTTGTATCGGTATTATTTAGAGAGAGTACATCAGCGATATGCTGGGCTATTTTCAACGTTTCTTATTAGGTTGTTTTAAATTTTCTTCTCTAGTTATTCTTATTGATTAATTTAAATTTCTTTTACGTGTTTTTTTTTATTAAATTTATTTTGCTTGCTATCTTATAAAATCATTTGGAATTCCACCGTTTTTTTATTTTTTATTTAATGAGTTCTGATACATTTATTGATACATTTTATTCCTTTATCTGTTTAAGATTAAAATTTTAATTAAAAATGTATTTATTTATTTTAATTTTAATTACTTTTATTTCCTAAAATAAAATTATTTTGCTATGTTAAAAAAAAAAATATATATATATATATATATATAATGAAATCAGATAAAAACTATAAATACAAATTTATTCATTCCACTTTTTAATAAATATTCGATTAAATATATAGTTCTTAACTAATTACATTGTATTACATTTCTTTCGAGATCATAAAATAAATGAGCCAATTTCCGACCCTTTGTTCCTCTGAATTCTTTACATGGATAACCTACTTTTATCTAAAGCATTTATTTCTTTTCTTTTAAAAAAAATTATTCTAAAATATCGCTCATCTAAAAATAATAACAATAATAAAAATAAGTGCTTTCAAATTGTCATGTTACAAAACATTTATTTACGATCACGTGGAGTCCTAAAATTATCAGATCATTAATCAAAATATCAATTTGCATTTCCACAATGAACGAGAAAGAATTCTTTTCTGTCAACATTTTCCCATTATGGTTATTTTTCTTCTTTTTTTCGATGCGTTACAATCATTTTTGTTTTGACCCCCCTTCAGATAGCGATCTCTTTTCCAAGACTAGGAACGAAATTTTTCAATAAAAGAGCAGCTCAGTTGGAAAAAAGTTATTCTTTTTGTCCCTGCTTTTGCATTTTATGATAAAAAGATTGGCGAGTTTCAGCTTTAAGTCTAGAGGCAGCATTTCCTCCTTTTTTTTTCTCCCCTATTTTATTTCTCTTCCCCCTCCCCACACACAATTTATGCTTCTGCCGTATAAGTAGATTCCAGCGATTCGATAAAAAGTGTGAAAATATTTTTCGGATTATATATATCTATAAAACAGGGCCTCAAAAGTTTCTTAAAATACTTTGCGGCAGTGGTTGAAATAATATTTCTGAACTATTGATATCTTAAAGATTTTTTTTTTTTTTTTTTTCTAACCGTCTGATATAGCAGATATTTTATCTTAGAAAAATGCTTTTTATTAAATACAGAGCAGGTCTGGGAACGTTTATTTGAGTCCTGAGACGTGGGAATCATCCTTGCAGATGGGTATCAATCAAATATTTACCTGTTTATTATTTTTTTATTTGTCATCTTCAATTAGATACGATTAAAACTTGTGGTTAATTGAAAAGTGTATCCATTGAATTGAAAAAGTATCGATCGATGAGAGAATCTTATTTACATCTTTTATTTTTTTATGCAACTGTGTTTAGATATATTGTTTATTTATCTTCAATTACATTCGATTAAAAATTGTTGTCTGTAAACTGTATTAAACTTTATAACTTTGCATTCTTAAGAATCTCTAGAGCAACTTTTAAATTAAAAATTCAGTTCTTTCACCGCTTTTAGAAATTTACTTAGCCATCTACTCTTGGACGAGACAGACTGGCACTTGTACTCCTTTTGTAAAATTATTGTCTCTGGATTGTCTGCAAAGCAACGGATCCTTAGTTCTTTCAACTCTTGTCTTAAGCTAAGTTAGAATTTGCTTCGTCAGCTAACATTACAATCACAAAGAACTGTATTTAATTAGAGCCACGTTATTTATAATATGCTGATTAACTCATTGCAATAGAGTCTTATTAGAAGAAACTTTTATTTCATAGTTCTATTAGATAAATTACGTTTTTAAATTTTAAATTAATAATGAATTTTATATAAAAGTATATTATACGTGTATGCCCTTGGGCTAATAACGCACATTATAAGGATTTCGATAAAATTCCTTTCACAACGAAGGTTTTCTATTTTTTTCTTTACTTGAATGAACTGTTTCTTGTCAAAAATTTTATCAAGTTGTATTTGAACGGTGAAAAAATAGAAAAGCGATGGATGCTTACCTACACAAAAATGCTCAAAGCGATTACGCTGTATTATCTTCAGTTTTTATTGAATACATTTATCTATTTCTTGAATTATTTATTCTTGTGAGTAGTTTGGTTGAAATATAGGGTTTTCAAAAATTGAGAATATTCTCTGTTTTTCATTCGATTTATCTCGAAACTTGCCAATGCTTAAACATTCTTCATATTGACGCGAAATATGTTTGGGTGACAATGAATGAAATAAAAACGTTTGTTAAAAATGCACACAATATTTTAAAAGTTATAAAAAGTTTTTTTTATATATATTTTTTTTTTATTTCTGGAACAAATTTAGAAAAATATGAAAGTAAAAAAAAATTGAGAAAATACGCACTTTAAAAATATACTTTTAAAACATACTTTCAAAGAGATACTTTTAAAAATACGCACTTTTGCATGATAAAATTCATAATTTCTAGAAGATGTTCTGCATTCCCTTTGATATAATATGATTTTTCTTGCAAAAACATTGATCTTTTAGCTTATATTTATCTTATTTCAAAATAATTATCATTTTGTTATTTGAAATAATTTTTAAAAAAAACTATTGGAAAAGAATCTAGAATTGATATTCGCTGTGTTCACATGGTCTTGTCTGCATGTTATTGTCGACCAAGTGGGATAAGAAACAATATATTTACTTTTTGAAATAAAAAAATTTTATAACATTATATTCATTAATAAGGATATTGTTCTGCTTTTAAAATAAACAGCAAATTATCTTAACAAACGCTCATTAACTTTATAATAACCATCACCTTTTCCTACTTTCTATTATACAATACCGATAGACTGGATTTAAAAGAATACCGAAACGAAATGTTGAAAAAAGCATTTCCTTTTTAATTCCGAAGAGGATTTTTATAAGGCAGGAAGAAATCTTCCGATCATCATTCACCAGAAGCAATTGCTCTTAACAAAATGTCTTGCCAGGAATAGAGAAAAAAATAATGATAATAACGTAATTAGAAGAAAGTGCAGGCATTGTTCGCCTACTAAATGCACATTTTGAGTGGAAAATCAAATTTATTATTGTGTAAGAAATCCATTAAGTTCTCTGACTCTGAGCACAAAGCGTTAATTAATGAGTTGAGATGTGTTTTCTTTCGCTTCGCGTAGAAACGGGTCCATTAAAAACTCTCATTGGGTTGTGGCATCATCTTTTGTGCAGCGTGCAATTATTCAGCAATACATTCTGAGTTTAAAACACAGGTGTCTGGTAATGCTTTTACATTAGTGAAAGAAGAATTCCTTACATTTTTTGTTTTAAGGAAAATTTTTGGCTTGAAAGAAAACAAACTAGGAAGTTCATTGTGCCTGGGCAAAGAGTGTATAATTTAATAAAGAGGCAATTATTTTGAAGTAATTAACTTTTTTGTATTCGTAAAATAAAATGGCAGTGTTTAAATTATGTTTTTTAAATGTAGGAAGCTTAATAGCAGATAATGTGAAAATCTTCCAAGTAATCTAAATAAGTAAATGTGAAAGGTTTTAAACTTAGATATTTTTCTTTCCTGTCATATATTTTGTGTACATTAGGAATGGCTGCAGCGACAGAAGAAGGTTAGAATTCACTGATGATGTGCAATGCAGTCACTGCTTTCGGATCAGAGGAGCCTCCATGGAAATTGTAATAATGTGTGTAAACATGCCGCATCTATAGTCCGATTGCCTGTTAAGAATTAACCTTGCTTTTATCCCATATAGCACAAAAACAGGAGAAAGAAACACACCTTCCTTTCGTCATAGACTACTCATGCCAAATTATGTGAAATAGTCTTTGATTTAAAAAAAATTTCTTATGTATCAGATTAATATATCAATTTTAATATTGTGGTTTACAATTCGCAAGAGAGAGGTGAAAAAGAAATATATTACATGATATAAGAATAATAAATTTGGCAATATAGTAACATATTTTTATGCCCAATAAAACAATTTTTAATCATTGTTTCAGATTCTGCAAGTAGATTTATACAATGTATATTAATTTCTCGTACATTATTAAAATTTAACACGAAATGTCAAAAAGCGATTAGAGAGAACTTATTTCTTCTCGAAAAGGCCATAAAAAAGCTAGATGCTTCACATCTCTTTTGTATTTTATCGTCAGAAGGTGCTGGGCAATTTGGTATGGTCTTGCCCCATCTTTAATGACTGGTTCGCCTAATGCATTATCCCGTGCAAGGCGTCTATTTTCAGTGATTGATTGCGCACTCTTAGTACCTGATTACTGCGCGAGGAAAGAAAAAACTTCACAACTTTTAGAATAGAACATAATTTTTTTCGTTGCTTTTCTCGAGTTCTTTCTTAATAAAGCCAGGAGGTTCGGAAGAGAAACGAAGCATTTCACAAGGTGCATTTTGCTTTTCATATCATTAAGTTAAAGGTAACAGGTTCATCGATATCAACATATATTTGTAGACGTTGTAGCTGCTTCCTTTGTATTTCTGCGGCCAAGACTCCTTCGGTTCAATTAACGAGACGGAAATCAAGCACTGCTCTAAAAGAGATCAGATGATGTACTTCATAAAGTTTTCACAAGTGAATTGCTGTTTAATGCTGTGTTGCTGAGAGCATTGTTATTGTTGTTGTTTTTGCGCCGTTATGTGTATAGAAATTGTGAATGAATCTTTTGTTGAATATAGTAGCATAATAGAACACATAAGATTTTAAAACAAACAATTCATTGAAGGTTTCTTTGAAGGATTTAAAAATCTCCACTTACTCTAAAATAAAAATGAAATTTAAATTTCTTTTATCAGAATTTTAAATTATATTTTAAAACTATATTTTATTTCTATTTTTTATTGTTTTGATTTAAGCTCTCATTAGGGAATAAATTACAATTCAAATTATTTTATCTCCGAATCGAATTTTGTGTAATTACTCCCATTTGCACATTATTGTTTACATGATTTCAGCAGTAAACAAAATATTGGAATGTCTCAAACTTTTTTTACGTCCTTTAAGAATATGTCGTTCTTTTAATCTTGAAGATAACTGAAAATTTATGAAAGAATTTCAATAGGTGACTAATCATTCCCTTAATTAAATTAAGCCATACATTTTTAAAATGGATATTCAGTTGACTTTTATACAACACTCTTCACAAATTAGAATCAGAACATGTAGTTTTAAGTCAAAGAATTAATTTTTTAACACTCATTTCCATTTTCTCAAATTTGTATATAGAAAGAAGAAATTATTGAATTAATTGTATTTTGCTATCGTAGTCCTAGAAAGATTTTTTGATCAGATTACAAATTTATTCCGGTTTTATAACAAATCTAATAAGCACATTTTATAAAATGTTATGTAATATTTTGTTCTTGTCGAAATTTACAAACACGATATATTTTCATTGAAATTTCTTTTTTTTTCCTTCAAAATAACTGATTAAATGAAATAATAAAATTCAAGACTGCTGCATTTTCTTTTTCATTTTTGCTAATCAAAAATGTTCATATAAACAAATCTGTTAGTGCAATACGGATAACAAAAAGCTATATTCATGATTTAAAATTCAGTTTAAATATTTTTAAATTATTCTGAACAATTTTAACATTATTTTGTTGGTTAGAATAATTTCTTAGTTTACCTACGCACACCAATAAAAAGCAATAAGTTAATCAAATTGTTCTAAAACATTTTATTTTGTATCATTCCATTGCCTTTGAAAAATGTATCCCATAAGAAATATTTAATAAAAAAATTTCAAAATAACATTAAATCCTAATACAAACTAAAAGAAGTGAATTTTTTTATTCGACAAACCATACGCAAGGCATTCTTCATGTAAATTGATAGTATTTTTCCCCCAAAGATTAGCTAATGTTATTCCTTTATTTATTTATTTTATTAGTATTTATTCATTTATTTATTTACTTTATTAGTATTTATTCATTTATTTATTTATTTTATTAGTAGTTATTCATTTATTTATTTATTTTATTAATAGTTATTCATTTATTTACTATTTTTGAATTGTGAAAAGAAAACTGTTTCATATAAATTGTTTCGAAACTACAGCTTTTGCGAGTCATAAAATTCTCTGTAATCGTGTAAAGCAGTGTTGCAAAATTTAGTACGAATGTTTCATGTTAAAATAACGAGATTTTGTATAACTCTAACAAAAAAAGTGGTTTTAGTAATGACCATTTGTAGTATTGGCTCTTCATCAGATTAAGAATAATGCACACGGGCGGAATTACTTTTACAATTTATTGCTGATCTATGATAGTCGTGAAATAATGCTCCCGATGAAACTTATCTCAGTAACACAGGAGATGTTTTTCAAAAGACAGAACATATTTCAATAACGGGTCACATTTTTAATAAAATAAAAACATTTTCAGCGAAGTATGGCAAGCATACATTGTCATATCGAATTAAATAAATTTTCTCGAGCCAATAAAGTGTGTTTTTGTTAATGCACGATTTATTAAGCAATAACAAGTTATTTTAACTGCAATTGCATATCCTAACAATTTGAATAAAAATATCTGACGTCATCAAATATATTTAAATTCCGAAATATAATCCATTGATGGGTAAACAAAATAAATTACCGCTTGTATCAGATTTCCAACCCTATCAAACGAGAGGATATCATAATTCAATTTGTTTATAGGATTTTGTAATAAATTTAAATAAACATCTTTATGACATTCAATTTAATTTTTTATTTGGTTGTTCTCTTGAATGAAGTGTAAAATTGATATTTACCAAATAAAGAAAATTTCATTTAGCATTAATATATCTTCTAGTATAATTAAGAACTGTATTGAATGACTAGTGTGATTTATGGACGTAAAACAAATTTCATTTGCAGTATCTTTCAAAGTATTTTACACATAAAATAAATGAGTAATGTTTTAGGGAAGGTGGGTCAGATATGCCCTGGATTGTTTTCAACGTTTCTTATTGGTTTTTTGTATAATTTCCTTCCGTGTTAAAGTTATTGGTTTATTTAAATTTCTTTCACGAGATTTTCTTATAAATTCGTTACATGGATGTATCTGTTAAGCTGCAACTCGGCTTTGTTTCATGGATAAAACTAATAGCTGCAATTTAAATATGTTACAATAAAAAAATTTTCAATGGCGAATGATAAGCTTTCATTCTCATATCAAATTAAATAAATTTTCTCTAGGCAACAAAGTCTGCTTTTATTAATCTTACATGATTTAATAATAAAATTTAACTACTTTATGTACTTGTAAATATATAATTGATAAAAAATATCTTCTTTTAACATATTAAACAGATTGTGTTATAACAAAAGATGACTGGATGACAATGTTGTTACTTAATGTTTTTGTAAAAACCCAACAACTTGAAATTTGGGGCAAAAATGATGATTTTATGTGTCATTTCAATATTAAATAGAATGCTTTCAGCAAGAGAACTCACATGCTTAAACAAACTTAATGATCCTACGTCCATGCTGTTCCGCTTAGCCTACATTGAATTGACATCTTAAGTTAACATGCATACAATTAAAAGTAAATAGTTTTCTAAAGTTAGTTAAAATCTCTAACGTTTGTAAACAAAATTAGTTAACATTTAACATACATAATTCGTTCTTACATCAACTAGTTTATATCAATTATATCTATTAGTGGTTCAGGTCCACAATTATCTATTAGTGGTTCAGTGGTTACTTCCACAGCTTCTAGCAAGGGTAGTGAATATCTAGATGGCTCGGAATCGCAAATCGGAGTCGAAAATGCTCTTCTGACAGGTAATATTGCAAGAATTAAAGAACACCATCTAAGTGAATGGAAAGTGAGATTATTAATTAATATAATACATAAACAAATGTAACTTGGTCTACAGTAACAAAGCTGAACCACATATTAACGACACATGGAATTTTTGTTCACTCACTGCATGCCTAATATCTCAGGTGAACTGACATCCAGACATTCATGAAGATCATGTGCGACTCACCCATTGTACTGCGGTAGCTCCGTAAGTCATATGCATATCCAGTAGTTCTATGTTACTATAAGAAGCACCATGACCAACCGTTGACATAGTGTGTGGAATAAAGAGTGTCTGCGGAAACACTTGACACATCTGGAATGCCATCTACCACCTAGGTTGGAAAACATTTCCAACCCAAGATTGTTATATGATTCCGAGTCCTCATGATGCACCCTATTCTTCCTAGAAGTTGGTAAACCTGGCACTGTAACAATCTTTATAAAAACTATTACTAAATTAATCGATTTAAGATAAAGTTTCGTTTTATTTGAGAATCATCATTTATATATAGTATGTATGGTTGCACAATACAGATGTCAATTTATATTAATATACATACCTACCTCTGATTATTGAATTTTAATTTGTGTATGCGTGCATATTAAAAATTGTTTTCACAATGATAATGCACGATTTTATAAGATTTATAACTCTCTAGCACTTTTCTACTGCAACACTTACTGCCAACAGCATAAATATAAATGTTATTTAACAAATCAAATATTTCTTTTTCGTAAATTGTTTTTTAAATAAATGTTTGCCATTTTTATTTTGAGACATTTATGCTGTATTATTGAAATATCTCAGAGAATTTCCGAAATGGAGCATATACTATTATTTTATTTTATTTTATTTTTTGCTTTAATTCTGTCATATACTTTATAATGCAAATAGACTGACCGTATAACATTGTTAACATTTTCAGTAAAATAATATAAAAGTTTCAATATGTATTCATGCATTAACGTGTCAGATTTATCTGAATACAAAATGCGCAGTGAAAAGAAAGCTATTGTAAAATAACAAATCTATACAATTCTAAAGAAAAGACATCAGCACTCTCTACATTTAATGGAAGTCAAGAGACGAATACGTTGAGTGGCTTTTCCAATAACATGTGTTTGTCCTATTTTGGTCTAGACAAAGAGTTTGGATAAATAGTAAAAGAAGGAATACAGAAAAGATAGCGAAGTCCTCCATCGTCAAATTGTGAAATACGTCAGACTTGTAAAATAAACTTTGTCTCCAAAGATGCATTTTTTGGATGTGTTTGGTCATAAGTTAAACTGTTTTAACTTTAAACGCGGAAAAAAATCAACAATAACAACAATTCTGCTCTTAAAAAAGTATTTCTTTTATTACTTTCAACAAAAAGCAAAAATAAACAAAAAGATAAAATCTTGTATAATATATAAATTGAAATACGTCGGGAGAAACACAAAAGATCAAAGCGTTTTTATACATCTACTTGATACTAAGACGATTTGATATTAAAAGCATATCTGTTAGAAAGAGAGCAAATTCAAACATATTTATTATATTATATCAGATATCAGAATTCGATAATTATCTTAAGATGCTAAATTAAATATTCTAGCTAAATAAATATAAATGAAGTTGATGCTTGTAGAATTACTTTCTACAGTTAAATTAGAATATTTTGTTATACTATGAAAGATTCAATAACAAATTTTCACATTCTGACACTAATATTGGGTGCCCAAATTAATGAGTAATAATTCACAAATACTTATATGACAGTATGAAATAAAATAGTATTACATGTAAAAGTTGATCACATTTTTCCAATGTAATAAATATTTGTTAGACGATTATAAACATTAATATTCTAGTGTGGTTTCTTGAATATATAGTTAACAACACTCATTCAAGAAAGAATAAAAGAGTAGAAGTTATGGAGTTAGGGTAATTTAGTTAAATAAGGAAGTCAGTAAAGAATTATACATACAAGGATATAATGCTTATTAAAGCATAATTCATATAAAAAATTTCATTTTCATCATTATTATTTCCCAACAAAAATATATTAGTTTCCTGTATTGAAAATTACAAATGTAAGGAAATCAGTAAAAGAGTGTACATACAGTTACATAAGGCCTATTAAAATATAATTTGAAACTTTATGAATCCAACTTTTTAACAATTGATCGAATCAAAATATATGTTTTAATTAATTACATTGTAATATCTATAATTTTTTTTTCCGATGTGATAACATAAATGAGCCAATTACCGTAGCTTTCTTCCTCTGAATTCTTTACATGGAGAACCTGTTTTTAGCTGGATAATTTTTTTTAAATCTTTTCTTTAAAAAAAAATATTTTAAGATATCTCTCATCTAAAAATAATAATAATAAAAATAATAATATACGTTCAAATTGTCATGTAACAAAACATTTATTTACGCTCACGTGGAGTCCTAAAATTATCAGATCATAAATCAAAATATCAATTTGCATTTCCACAATGAACGAGAAAGAATTTTTTTCTGTCTTCCATTATGGTTCTTTTTTTCCGAGGCGCTACAATCATTTTTGTTTGGCTTTCCCCCTTCAGATAGTGATCTCTTTTCCAAGACTAGGAACGAAATTTTTCAATAAAAGAGCAGCTCAGTTGGAAAAAAAGTTTTTCTTTTTTCTCTCCTGCTTTTGCATTATATGATAAAAAAATTGGCGAATTTTAGCTTTAGGCCTAGCCTCTTCTTTTTAGCCTCTTTTTTTTTTAAAACATGTGATAAGTCAGTTTTTTTTTTTTTTCATAAAATGTTTTTTATGAAATACAAAAAAATGTGATAACGTTTATTTGAGTCCTGCGATGTGGGAATCACCCATCTAGATGGGTGTCAGTCAAATTTGTATTTGTTTATTTATTTATTTGTTCAGATATCTTTTTTCTTTGTGATCTTCAATTAGTCGATTAAAGACTCGTGGTTATTTGAAAATTATCTATATTGAATTTAAAAATTTAAATCGATGTGAAAATCTTATTTACATAAAGTATTAGTCATATTTCGTCTATCTTTCGTTTTCTACACAATTTTGTTTAGATATCTTGTTAATTTGCCGTCTTAAATAACTTCGATGTGAAACCTTGTGTTTACTTGAAATTGGTAATCATTGGATAAAAAAAAGGTTTAGATTGATATGGGAATATTATTTGCGAAAAGGAATTCCTTTCCCCTGGAGAGTTTTTTAATGTTTTCTTTGTTTAAATATGTTGTTTATTTGCCGTTTTCAATTTGGTTCTATTAAAAACTTATGATTATTTGAATCATTATCCATCGAATTGAAAACTTTCAAATTGATATTGGAATATTGTTTAAATATGATATTAATCAAATTCCTTCCATGTTTATTATTATTTATTAAGACATATTTTTATCTCTTTAATTTATTTCATTTTGAGTCCTTGTAGATATCTGAAATTGGCCATAAACTGATTTGAAATTGTTATATCTATTCTACACGCTTGTTAATAGCGTAATATCACTGGAAATAATTTAACATTTATTTATTGTGCAAATATATTATTATTATTATATTATTACAGAATAAATTTTGAATTTGATTTATTATGAAAAATTTGTGGAACTTCTAAAGGAAATAAAGTAAGTCTGATTAAAAAATTCATTTCTAAAATAACAGAAAAAATTTATATTGATGCTAACTCTAAAAAAACGTTTTTTTTAAAAAAATTAGTGAATCTGACGTCTTAACAATGGTTGGAATAAAGATATATGTCTTAACTCACTACATTGTAATACATTACTTTTTCTTTTCGAGATCATAAAATAAATGAGCCAATTTCCGTCTCTTTGTTCCTTTGAATTCTTTACAAGGATAACCTATTTTTAACCGAGGCATTCATTTCTTTTCTTCTTTTAAAAAAAATTAACTTAAAAAACATCCCATCTAAAAATAATAACAATAATAATATTCGTTCAAATTGTTATGTAACAAAACATTTATTAACGCTCACGTGGTGTCCTAAAATTATCAGATCATAAATCAAAATATCAATTTGCATTTCCACAATGAATGAGAAAGAATTCTTTTCTGTCAACATTTTCCATTATGGAATTTTTTTCCTCTTTTTTTGAAGGCATCATTTTTGTTTTGCTTTCTTCCCACCTTCAGATAGTGATCTCTTTTCCAAGACTAGGAGCGAAACTTTTCAATAAAAGGGCAGCTCCGTTGGAAAAAAAGTTTTTCTTTTTCTCCCTTGCTTTTGCATTTTATGATAAAAAGATTGGTGAGTTTTTGTTTTAGGCCCAGAGGCAACATTTCTTGCCTTTTTTCCTCCCCCCCTCCTCCCCCCATACTACAGTTTATGCTTCTGCCGTATAAGTAGATTCCAGCGATTCGATAAAAAAGTGTGAAAATGTTTTTCGGATTATATATCTATAAAACGGTGCCTCAAAAGATTTTTAAAATACCTTACGGCAGCGGTTGGAATAATATATCGGCATCCATTGAATTGAAAAAATTTAGATCGATGTGAGACTTTTAGTTCCATCTGTCATTTTTTTAAGCAACTTTGTTTAGATATTTTGTTTATTTGCAATCTAAACTTTTATTTCTCATAAGTTCGATTAGATACCTTGTGGTTACTTGAAATTGGTAATTAGTAAAAGATAAACGTTTAGTTTGAGATAGGAACATTATTTATAAAAGGTATTAATTTAATCTGTAGTTTTTTTATGTTCCATTGTTTAGATATCTTTTTATTTGTCATCTTCAATTAGATTCGATTAAAAAATTGTGCTTGCCTGAAAATGATATCCATTGAATTGAAAAAGTTTAGTTCGGTGTCATAATATTGTTTACATCTTTAATTTTTTTATGCAAGATTGTTTTGTACATTTCCGAAATATTTATTCCTTTATATAAATATGCCTAAATTATTTCGAATTATGTATTAAAAGTGTCAAATATAAAATGTACACTTTTAAAAATTTTAAATTATATATTTTAAAAACTTTAATTAATTACTCTATAATAAAATACCTACATAATTAGTAGCATTATATTAGACTAATGTTTATAGATAGATTAATTATATAAACATTAAAAATATCAGCCTTTAAATAAATTCCTAAATAATTTGTATTCTAAGAATATGCAATTCTAAGAATTTTCCTGATTTTTTTCCAATACATGATGCTTGTCTAGGTGACAGCTTGGAAGAATAACAAAATGCCATTTCCTACATAAACTGCCTATGTTGTTGCTATTTGTAGAATAGAATGAAAGCTGTTATTTTCTGATATAAATTGAAAAATGCTTTTTCTTCCTACTTGAAATGATATTTCCTTTAGAATTGAATGACAAATGGCAGGTTAAAATGTTGCCCTCTCAAACATTTATTTGATATTTCTGAAGCAAGTGTTTGAATTTAAGGAACCCTAACCGTTTCCAAATTTCTTATTTCAACAATGATGCAATACAACAAATTATTCAAAGTAAAAGTTTACCTTTGTGCCAATTTTTTCAAAATAATTTTAGTGTTTCCCTGTTTAATGCACTTACCAAAAATAATTATAAGTTATTTTTATTTTTTATATAATTAATAAATTACAGTGGGCTTGGAGCAGAGTAAAAATCCTGGTAGGAAGAAATTCCGTTTGAAACAGAACAACAAATCTTTTGAGTCACATAAAATCTGTAGTCTGAAAAAAAACCTTCTGTTTGGTTTGAGAAGATTAGTGGAAGAGGGAAATTGGTAGAAAAAAGATGTAGTATAGTTTTAAAACTTTATATTTCTCGTTATTTTAAAATTGTTTTTCGTCTAATCACAACATGAAGTTTGAATAGAATCATAATCGAAATTATTTATTTCGTCTTAGAAGAAATGGATTAAAAATTCAATTGCACATTTGAACGTAAAGGCATTTAGCAACATAGAATAAATAATGTTTTTTACATTTATCGAAGCTTTCAGATTAGATACACGTTTTATCTTTCTATGAATAAATACGTGCATTATCTTCTAAAAGAAATGTCTTCTGCAACGTCTTTCTAACAAAAAGACTCGCATTTGTTAAGAAAAATAATGTAAGGTATATTAATTTCTGCCACTGTAACATTTTGTTCATCAAACGCATACTTTATCTTTCTATAATAGTTCAACATTGCCTTCCTTTGGGAATATGCTAATTGCGTGACGTCGATATATTTTCTGTTTAATGCTGCCATATCTGTAACAGTTCTGCTCTTCAGGATATTCTACAATGAATTTGTTTGACTATCCATCCAAGAGGAAAAACAAAGTAAGGAATATCTTCTCATAGGTATGTCAAAGAATCAAGCTCACATTTATGTTGTACGAAATAAAAATTATGCTAATATTAAACCTTGTTAATATCCAATCTTCCCATAATATTACCATAATGTCCTGCTTCTGAATATGATATTAAATTATATCGAGTTTTATTTTATATCCATAAGATAGGTTCTTTGTAGAATCTGATCGATTGCATATCACACTTCACTCACAGCAAAGAAATGATTTCTAAAAGCTATTTATAAACGATTGATTCACTTTTGTGTAACACGTAAAGAAAATATAAATTCTTAATTAAAATGAAACAATCTGGCAAAAAAAAGTTTTCCGTCTGTCATTTTATGTAGTCAAATTCTTCTTCTTTTTCATCTTCATTGGCGAAACAGCCCTATGGGGTGTCAAAGCTGTCTGCATGCTGGCAGATTTATATAGCCAAATTAATCTAACGAAATTGAATCCCTACACTCCACCTCACCTTCGCTTTCCATGTCGATCGTAATACTTTAAAATATATTTAACAATTGATTTTTAAATAAAATAATGAAAAAATATTTCTTTATACAATTTTTTTTTCTGGATTGGCATCGATTTTATAGTTTGTCAGCTAAATTTAATCTGTTTTCTTTGTTACAACCACAACCAAAAAAAAAGTTTTGTAAAAGCCAATCTGTAAACTGTACTCAAATTTATAACTTTACATTTGTATTAATTTCTATAGAAACTTTTAACTTAAAACAGTTCTTTCAACACTTTTAGAAAATTTCTTACCAATCTGCTCTAAAACGAGACAGATTGGCACTTCTGGTAATAGTTTTGAAAAATTATTGTCTCTTGATTGTCTGCAAGGCAACGGATCCTTAGTTCTTTCAACTCTTGCCTTAAATCGTGAATTACCATTACAATCACAAAGAACTGTATTTAATTAGACCCTCGTTATTTGTAATATGCTGATTGACTCATTGCAATAGACTTTTATTAAAAGAAACTTCAATTTTATAATTCTGTTGGATAAATTACATTTTTAAATTTCAATTTAATATGGAATTTTATATTAAAGTACATTATGCGCATAAATCCTTCGGCTAATAATGTCCGCTATAATGATTTCGATAAAATTCCATTTATAAATAGGAATTTCTATTTGTTTTAAATGCTTTACTTGAATAAACTATTTCTAGTCAAAACTTTTATAAAGTTTTATCTGAACTGTGAAAATAGAAAAGCGATGGATGCTTACTTATACAGAAATGCACAAAGCGATTCCACTTTATTATCTTGAAGTTTTATTGATACATTTATTTGTTTTTTGAAACTTTTGTTCTTGGAAGTAGTTCGACTGAAATAGAATGATTTCAAAAATTCAGAATAATCTTTGTTTGCTATTCGATTTATCTCTAAACCCGAAAATGTATAAACATTCTGCATACTGACACGAAATAAGTTTCGGTGACAATGAATTAAATAAAAACATTTGTTAAAAGTGTATACAATATTTATAAAAATTGTAAAAAAGTTTTTTCCTATTTTTTAATTGCAAGAATCAACTTAGTCATTGAACTAAACAAACCGGAACTTTCTGTTCGAGTCGAATTTTGCCATTCGAATTTGATTTTGTCAGACAAAATTGCAGTTCATCCCATGCCAACTTAATAATAAGTTTACAAAGCCTATTATATTTACTTTAAAAAAAAGCAAGTTTAATAAAATTATATTCAATAATGGACATAATGCTCTGCTTTTAAAATAAACAGCAGAGTATCTTTACTTTTATACTAACCAATCCTTTTCATACTTCTATTATATAATAACCATATACTGGTTTTACCGAAACGAAATGTGGAAAAAGCATCATTGCCTTTTTATTTCTGAAGAAGATTTTTATAAAGCAGGAAGAAATCTTCCGATCATCACTCACCTGAAGCAATTGCTCTTAACAAAATGTCTTGCCAGGAATAGAGAATATAAATAACAATAACGTAATTAGAAGAAAGTAAAGGGCATTATGTGCCTACTAATTGCACATTTTGAGTAGAAAATCAAATTTATTATTGTGTAAGAAATCCATTAAGTTATCTGAATCTGAGTACAATGCGTTAATTAATGAGTTGAGATGTGTTTTCTTTTGCTTCGCGTAGAAACGGGTCCATTAAAAACTCTCATTGGGTTGTTGCATCATCTTTTATGCAGCGTGCAATTGTTCAGTAATACATTTTGAGCATAACACACAGGTGTCTGGTAATGCTTTTACATGAGTGAAAGAAGAATTCCATTCATTTTTCTTTTTCGAGAATATTTTTCCCTTCAAAGAAAACAAACTAGGAGGTTCATTGTGCCTGGGTAAAGAAGCAATTCAAATTCGTTAGTAAGAATCAACTTTTTGGGGTTCGTAAAATAAATGGCCGCATTTAAATTATTTATTATTTATTTTCAATGCAGGAAGCTTAATAGCAGATAATCTGATGAATCTGCCAAGTAATCTAAATAATTAAATGTAAAGATTTTTAAATTTCTTTCCTGTCATACATGTATATATTGAGATCAGTAACATGAATAGAAAATTAATATCAGTCTTCTTATTAACCAACTGGTAGGCCAGCCGTATCGTGGCTAGAATTCACTGGTGGCGTGCATTGCGGTCACTCCTATCGCATCAAAGAACATTAAATGGATATTTTAATAGTGCATGTAAGCATATCGCATCGATATTCGGATTGCCTGTGAATAATTAAGTTGGTTTTTATCCCGTATGGTACACAAACAAGAGGGAAAATAACACCTTCCCCTTGCCACAAACTACTCATGCCATCATATATGTGAAATAGTCTCCGATTAAAACAAAAAATATAACAATACATTTTAATGCATCGAATTAATATATCAGTGATATGAATATTTTTTAGTAATTTGTATGCATTTTTCTAAAAAAGAGAGGTGAAAAGGAGGTGAAAAAAAGGTGTATTGCATGATATAACAATGATAAGTTTGGTAAGTGAAACTTATAAAATTTTCCAAAAATTTTGTATTAACCAGAAGATTATATAACCATCATTTTATATCAATACAGTCCTGCCATCACGTTCAATGAAAGTATAACTAAATTATTTTCAACAGGTAAGATTTTAAAAGATACTTTGAATATATTCTGGTGTTCAATATCATGAAAGTTTTTACCTTTAATCAATTATCTCCAGGAGTAGTGAACAGATTTTAAATTAGGTACTGATAAAAGTTGGCATAGTAAAAAAGATAAAAAATGATAAAGTACAAAAAAATTATCCACGCCACAGTTATTGTAAATATATTTACTCGTGTATAATACTTCTCAGGCGTCAGAAGTTCTAATGCAAAGATTACAATATTCAATACAATTAGTTTCGGATATGGTTCCTATTTCAGATGCCCTTTCTTTAGGTCTATAGTCCAGGTTAGCTCTTGCCTTAAGTAATAAGCCCTTCCTTCATGACAAATCAATCCATTTAATATATTCCTTTTCTAGAAATTCAACGACCAAATAAGGTTTATGTGAACGCGCATTGTCCTCCATTAAAAGGAAATCAGAACCAATTGTGCTCTTTACATTAGATTTTTACTCACAACTAATTTTCCAGGACTATTTTATCAAATCAAATGTTGGAGGTGTTCTCCATTGTCTTATAAACACCCTCGCACTTAATAATAATAAAAATATCTAATCCAGAATATGTGCATACAAAAGAATTTAAGAAAAATATTACAAGCCAGTTAAAATCAACAAATTTAATTTAATAATATAATTAAAATTTTATATAAAGCTAATTTCTATTACTTGTTCGGAATGAATTAATGCTAATTAGATGTTATATGGAAAATCTGATAAAAAATAAATAGCTCTTCATATAATAGCTAATAAGGAGATCTATAACTCTGAACACTTTAAAATATGAAAGTAAACAAAACCGTATACAGTTCAATATTTATGACTTTTACCTCAATTTGATATTTAAAATAACAGATTCAAATTCTTCTAATATTAAATCTATGTAAATGGTTTTTATTTCAAATGCGATATTTACCAATAACACTTATACACTGAAGTGACAAAAGTCATGGGATACCTCTTAATATCGTGTCGGCCCTCCTTTCGTCCGGCGAAGGCAGCAACTCGACGTGGCATGGACTCAACAAGTCGTTGGAAGTCTTCTGCAGGAATATTGAGCCATGCCGTCTCGATAGACGTCCATAATTGTGAAAGCGTTGATGGTGTAGGATTTTGGGCACGAACAGACCTCTCGATGATGTCCCATAAATGCTCGATGGGATTCATGTCGGGCGATCTAGGTGGCCAGATCATTCGTTGGAATTGTCCAGAATGTTCTTCAAACCAATCGCGAACAGTTGTGGTCTGGTGACATGGCGCATTGTCATCCATAAAAATCCCATCGTTGTTTGGGTACATGAAGTCCATGAATGGCTGCAAGTGATCTCCAAGTAGCTGAACATAAGCATTTCCAGTCAATGTTCGGTCAGGTCGCACCAGAGGACCAAGTCCATGCCATAAAAAAACAGCCCACACCATTACGGAGCCACCACCAGCTTGAACAGTGTCATGCTGACAGTTTGGGTCCATGGCTTCGTGGGGTCTGCGCCACACTCGAACCCTACCATCAGCTCTTACCAACTGAAATCGTGACTCATCGGACCAGACCACGGTTTTCCATTCATCTAGGGACCAACCGATATGCTCACGTGCCCACGAGAGTCGCTGCAAGCGATGTCGTTCTGTCAGTAAAGGCACTCGAGTCGGTCTTCTGCTGGAATAGCCCAAGAAAGCCAAATTTCTCCGCACAGTTCTAACAGACAAGTCCCTTGTACGTCCCACATTGATTTCTGCGGTTATTTGACGCAGTGTTGCTTGTCTGTTAGAATTTACGACTCTTTGCAGACGTCGCCGGTCTCTGTCGTTAAGTGCAGGCGGTCGACCACTGCGCTGTCCATGGTGGGATGTTATGCCTGAAATTTCATACTCTCGGCACACTCTTGACACAGTGGATCTGGGAATGTTGAATTCCCTAACGATTTCCGAAATGGCATGACCCATGCGTCTAGCTCCAACTAACATTCCGCGTACAAAGTCTGTTAATTCCCGTCGTGCGGTCATCATCACGTCAAAACCTCTTCACATGAATAACTTGAACAGAAGTGAAAGCTCTGCGAAAGCACTGCGCCTTTATACCTGTTCTACGCGATGCTACTGCCATCTGAAAATTTGCATATTGCTATCCCATGACTTTTGTCACTTTAGTGTACAACAGTTGTTAATTAGTACAGTATTACCGTTTAATTGAAGATTTTATATGCACTTTTAAGCTATTGTTAATAACTGTTTATAATTAATTTTTGCTACATGAATATAAATGGCACCACGAGAGTTTATTATTATGAAACATGGAAATGTAAACTTAGGGCTAAGGAATTATAACTTCCTCGTCTGTTTGGGCGTGGTCTTTGTTTTAACGAGTAATAAATGTAAATATCGAGAGGATGTGTTTGGTTTTTGAATAAAAGAGTTGGTGTTGGTTGTTTACAGTATGAGGAGTTGCTGGAGTATGTGTATTTATGGTAGTAGTATTTATACAGCCAGCTTGTAAGTTAGAAAATTATTTTTATTATTTAAATTATAATTTTTATTTTATTAAAATTAATATATTTTTTATTCTCGTAATTATGCTTATTTATTCTAAAACTAGTATTAAAGAATGTAATTCTGGAATTGTCTGTCGAATTACGTTAATTTGCACAAAACAATTGCCAATATCTCAAAAGAAAGTATCAAATTATTATTCGTTATGTTTATTCCTGTAGCTTTTAATATTGAATTAGGAAAATCTTAAAAATGAAATATCTCTAGAATTTGTTTTGGAATAAATGTTTTTATTTATAAAATATTACTTTTACCCTTTTCAAAATGTTTTTAATCCTCTGGGGAAAAACATTGATTGTGACCTTAAAATAAAATCTAGCTTTGATCACTGGAGATTTGAGTCCAACTCTAGTTGAGCTAAATTCTGAACATGAGAAACGATTTCTCTTGGGTCAGTAAACCAAGGTGAAAATAACAAACTCATAAGCAACTAAGAAATATACTTTCTCTGAATTGTATTTCATTTCTTGAGAAAGATTTTTCTGATTTCGAAGCAAGAAAACGAAGAGCTTATATTAAATTCTTACTTTCAAAGTCAAAACTAATTGGAGGAAAATCTTAAGAGCAAAGTGCCGTTGAAACGTTTATTTTTGCTTTCTCTTTATTTCATGACATCCCATTGAATTTAAAAAGAATAGACATTCAAGTATTAAAAGTATATTTTCAAGCAGAATAAAAAGCAATTCCTGTTTTTGTGAATTTGGTAAGTTTAAAAAAAAAATATATATTTTTTTAGTATAAACACGCTGGCAAATTTTGAAAAGGAAAAAATTCATATATTAAACGTGTAACGTGTTATATATGGAAACACATATCTATTCATAGAAACTGATGGAATATATAAGCCATAAAATATCTTATATTAGATGTCTAAAAATAAATTATTCACCATTTAAATGTTAACTTTTTCCAAAATTCAAACACTTTTATGTTTCTATACTTCTACTCCTGATTTTATTTCTACATATTATCATCTTCTCAGTGCTTCAACATAGATTTTTATTACAACGTAATTTAAAGATAAACGTCTATAAGAACGATTTCTTCTTACTTCTATCCTTTTTCTTCGATTCTAATATATAGATTATCTAGTTTATGGATTTGCCATGGATGTTTGTGGTGGTTCAGAATCCATTTAATCCGTAGGTCCCAGTGTAATATAACTGTAAAGCGTTGGCGTAGGTTTGTCAAACCTACTACCCTGTAAAAAGTAACCATCTTCTGCCTCAAAATTTGCCAACAGGTAGACAGCCTTGACCCACAATTGGGTGTAGTGTCAGGTAGTTAGTTAGCTTACGGATTTAGCTCATTGCCAATATGAACTTGAGAAACATTTGATTCGGCTCATTTATTGACCTTCAGAAACATTAGCAAACCTTCTGGCTAATTTCGGGCAGCTTTATATCCTTTAAATGCACCCTAATTTTAAATTACTGTAATCTCAAATTTTAATTGCTTTCAAATTGTATTTCAAATAATTAAATAATGAGCTCAATTTTAACATTTTCAAAAATGCAAAACTTACTTTGAAAAAAAATTTGCTGTTAACATGTATGCAAGCAATCTTCTTATTTAAAAAAATTATCGACTATTTATTGAATTATTCTTAAAGTTCAAATCTAATGTAATAAATATGTCTATGTTCTGCAAATTCACAACCACTCACTCTGCTTAATACAGCATCCCCTTTCATATAGTAAAGAAACGAATTATAATTAACCCATGAAATATAACACAAATTAAAGTGTAACTTATAATCATATTATGCATAATAAAATAATATATCATATATAATAATATTAAATAGTACATCTATATACGAGATGCTCCCTGTTTTACAAACTTTCCATAAAAAATGAGCAAGATAACTGTTACGGTACTAATTCATAGGCTAATACCTTTAATTGCTATATTCACTGCACAATGGTTGTTGTTTTTTTAACCAAATTGGTTTATAAATATTTTTTTCTTAATGCCACTTAACATCTTAAAGGGTTACCATGAGTATATTCGTATTTCGAATTTGTATCTATTCAGAACACCACAGCACACACGTGAAAATAATTAGACTGGATAAAAAAATTTATCGAAAGAATATGTGAGCACTGAGCATATATGTTTTTTTTCCATTGTATAGATTAAAATCTAGTTGAGCTGTAAATTAATTTATAAAAGCATTGAAATAACATTATTAATTAATTAAATAAATTTATTGAAAGCATTTAAATATACAAAATTTAACTGAAACAAAGAATTATCTATATAAATTACTTTAATTGTTTACATTTTAAATGAAGGTTTAGATTTTTTTAATTTCATTTTTATTACTATTATTTCCCAATAAAATATATTAGTTTCCTGTATTGAAAATAACCAATATAATGAAATCAGTAGAGGACTGTACATACAGTTATGACTATTAAAGCATAATTTGAAAAGATTTTTAAAGTTTAAGAATAGCATATCTTAACAATTGTTCGAATAAAAATATATGCCTTAATTAATTACATTGTGATACATTTCATTTTTTCGAGATCCTAAAATAAATGAGCCAATTTCCGTTTCTTTGTTCCTCTGCGTTCTTAACACGGATAACCTATTTTTATCTGAAGCCTTTATTTCTCTTCTTTTTTTGAAATAAATTATCTTAAAATATCTCTCATCTAAAAATAATCATAACCATAAAAAAAAACAATGTTCGTTCAAATTGTCATGTAACGAAACATTTATTCACGCTCACGTGGAGTCCTAAAATTATCAGATCATAAATCAAAATATCAATTTACATTTCCAATGAATGAGAAAGAATTCTTTTCTGTCAACATTTTCCATTATGACTCGGTTTTTTTTTTTTTTTGAAGCGCTACAATCATTTTTGTTTTGCTTTTTTCCCCCTTCAGATAGTGATCTCTTTTCCAAGACTAGGAACGAAATTTTTCAATAAAAGAGCAGCTCAGTTGGAAAAAAAGTTTTTCTTTTTTCTCCATCTTTTGCATTTTATGATACGAAGATTGGCGAGTTTTCGCTTTAGGCCTAGAGGCAGCATTTCTTACTTTTTTTTTCCTCCCCTATTTTATTTCTCATTCCCCCCCCCCTCCCACACTTCAACCGTATCAGTAGATGCTAGCGATTCGATAAAATGTGTGAAAATATTTTTCGGTCTATATATCTATAAAACGGTGCCTCAAAAGATTCTTAAAATACCTTGCGGCAACGGTTGGAATCATATTTCTGAACTTTGCTATCTTGAAGATTTTCTTTCTTTTTTTTTTTTTTTTTTAACCATCCGATAAGTCAGATTTTTTTATCTTAAAAAAAAAAAATGGTTTTTATTAAATACAAAAAGATCTGGTAACGTTTATTTGAGTCCAGCGATGTCGGAATCATCCATGCAGATGGGTGACAATCAAAATTTTATCTTTTTACTATTTCTTTATTTATATGCCTTGTTTATTTGTCATCTTTAATTACATTCGATTAAATGTTTGTGGTTGTTTGAAAATGGTATCCATTGAATTGAGAATTTTCAGACCGATATGAGAATCTTACTTACATAATGATCATTGTAAGAATCATATTTTTTATGCAACTTTGTTTAGATATATTGTTTACTTATCTTCAGTTATATTCGATTAAAAAATGTGGTTAATTGAAAAGGGCTTCCTGTTAAAACCAAAACTAAAAAGAAAAATATTGTCTGTTAACTGCATTAAACTTTATAACTTTGCATTCTTAAGGATCTCTGTTCCAACTTTTAATTTAAAAGTTCAATTTTTTCAGCACTTTCAGAAATTTACTAAGCCATCTACTCTTGGACGAGATGGACTGGCACTTCTTGTTCTACTTTTAAAAAATTATTGTCTCTGGATTGTCTGAAAAGCATATATCCTTTCTTGTTTTAAATATGTTAAAATTTGCTCCGTAAACTGCCATTACAACCACAAAGAACTGTATTTAATAAGAGCCTTTATAACATGTTAATTAACTGATTGCAATATAGTTTTAGTAAAATAAACTTTTATTTACATAATTCATTTAGATGAATTACATTTTAAATTTAAATTTAACACTGAATTTTATATAAAAGTTTATTATACGTATATATCTTTAGGCTAATAACGCGCACTATAATGATTTCTTTAAAATCCTTTTATAAGGAAGGTTTTTCTTTTGGAATAAACTGTTTCTTGTCACAACTTTTATAAAGTTTTATTTGATGTGTGAAAATAGAAAAGCGTCGGATGCTTACTTACAGAGAAATGCTCAAAGCGATTCCACTTTATAATCTTCAGTTTTTTGGAATATATTTCTTTCTTTCATGAAATATAAGTTCTTGGAAGTAGTTCGGCTGAAATATAGTGATTGCAAAAATTCAGAATAATCTTTGTTTTCCATTCGATTTATCTCGAAACCTGTAAACGTTTAAACATTGTTCAACTGACACAAAATAAGTTTGGGGGGCAATGAATTAAATAAAAACATATTAAATAAATATTTAAAAAAGTTTTTTTTTTTTTTAATTACAAGAAAAACTCATTGAACTTAACAAAACGGAACTTTCTCTTTGAGTGGAATTTTGCCATTTGAATGATTGTTGTGACAATAGAAGTACAAATCATCCCATGCCATCTTAATGATAAGTTTACAATGTCTATTATATTTACTTTTTAAAATAAAATGCTTTCATAAAATTATATTCATTAACAGGCATAATGGTCTGCTTTCAAAATAAACAGCAAATTATCTTAATTAAAGCTCATTAATATAATATCACTTTCGCATTTTCTTGACTTTTATTATACAATACTTATATTCTGGATTTAAAAGAATACCGAAATGTAGCAAAAAAGCATCATTTCCTTTTTAATTCATAAAAGAACTTTTATAAAGCAGGAAGAAATCTTCCGATCATCATTCAGCAGAAGCAACTGCTTTTAACAAAATGTCTTGCCAGGAATAGAGAATTAAAAAACGATAATAGCGTAATTAGAAGAACGTACGGGCATTGTTTGCCTACTAAGTAGAAAATCAAATTCATTATTGTGTCAGAAATCCATTAAGTTCTGTGACTCTAAGCACTATACGTTAATTAATGAGTTGAAATGCGGTTACTTTCGCTTCGCGCAGAAACGGGTCCATTAAAAACTCTCATTGGGTTGTTGCATCATCTTTTATGCGGCGTGCAATTATTCAGTAATACATTTTGAGTGTAATACACAGCATTTGGTAATGCTTTTACATGAGTGAAAGAAACGTCGAAAAGCGATTAGAAAGCACTTGTTTCTTCTCGAAAAGGCCGTAAATAAGATGGATGCTTCACATCTCATTAGCATTTTATCGTCGGAAGATGCTCAGCAATTTAATATGGTATTGTCCCATCTTTAATGACTAGTTCACCTAATGCATTATCTCGTGCATGACGTCTATTTTCAGTGATTGATCACGCACTCTTGGTGCTCGATTACTACGCGAGGAAGAGTAAAAACTGCACAACTTTTACAACAGAACAGAATTTTTTTTTTCGTTTTTCTTCTCGGGTTCTTTCCTAATAAGGCAAGGAGGTTTCTAAGAAAAACGAAGCATTTCTTAGGGCGCGAAGGTTTTTCGTTTCGTGTCATTAAGTTGAAGGTAACAGGTTCATCGATATATATATATATATATGTATATATTTGTAGACGTTCTAGGTGCTTCCTTTGTATTTCTTCGTGTCATAGATCGTGCACTGTTATATTAAAAACTCAAGTACTGTGGCTCTAAAAGAGATCAGATGTTTACTCCATAAAGTTTTGACAAGTTAATTAAAGTTTTAAAATCTTAGGTTTGGTTTGTCGCACTACGGTCATCTTGTGCACACTTTAGGCTAAACAGACCGGGACCTACAATTTAACGTGGATTCCGAACCATTTACAAGCATCCATGCCGGATTCGAACCTGAAGCCTCGGATACCAGGCCGCATTAAAATCTTAGGAGAACTGCTATCTTTTCTTCCCCGCTATGTTTATAGCAAGGTTTGTGTTGTGAACGAATTTTTTCATTCAAAAGTCCAGCATAATAGAAATTATAGCAATTTAAAACTAGCAATTTATTAAAACTTTCCTTAAAGGATTTTTTTCTCCACACGTCCACATGTTCTCAAGTAAAAAAAATTAAAGATTTTTCATAAAAATTTGCAATGTAAATTTTAAAAAGAAATTTTTAAAATTTTAATTTGAGAATATGTGTTTTAATTCTTTTAACTTTAAGCGCTCATTAGGGAATAAATTACAATTCAAAATTTTAAACTGTGATTCGAATTTTGTGTTATTACTCACATTTATACAATTACAATGATTTGTTTACATGATATCGGCAGTAAACAAACTTTTGACGCTGGGTTAAAGTATTATGCTAATTATTTAAGAATACGGTTGTTCTTTTAATCTTGAAGATAACTGAAAATTTATGTGTGTATTTCTTTAGATGAATATTCATTCACGTAATTTAATTCTCCCATAAATTGTTAAATGGGTATTCAGTTGCATTTTATACAGCACTTCTCACAAAGCGAAATCATGATAAGTAGTTTTAGGTCAAAAGGTTTAACACTTAATTTAATTTTATTTTAAATGTATACATATAAAGAAAGAAACTATTGAACTATATAAATATTTAAATATATTCAGATATATATATGTATTACTTAATAAAAGAAAATTGCAAAATGGCATTAAATCCAAATACAAACTTCAAAATCTATGATTTTTATTTATTCGATAAACCATACGCAAAGCATTCCTCATGTCAAATTTATCTGCACATCAGACGGTTAGTTTCATTTTTGTTTTATTCATTTTTTTATTTTTTTTTTTTTTTTTTTGAAGGGTGAAAAGGAAGAGAATATCCTATAAATTGTTTCGAAAATAGAGCTTTTGCGAGTCATAAAATTCTTTGTAATAGAGTAAAACACTGCTGTAAAATTTAATACGAATAGTTCATGTTTTCACGTTAGAATGAAATAACAAACTTTTGTACCACGAAAAACAGGAGGTTTTCTTTTTAGTAATAGCCATTTGTAGTATTGGCTGATGATCAGATTAGGAATAATGCATACAGGCGGAATTAGTTTAGCAATTTATGGCTGATGTATGATTGTTGTGAAATAATGCTCCCAGTGAAACTTATCTCAGTAATGCAGGAGACGTTTCTGAAAAGACAGACCCTACTTTCATAAAGGGCAGCATTTTCAATAAAATAAAAACATTTTCAGAGGAGAATGGCAAGCATACGTTGTCATATTAAATTAAATAAATTTTGTCTAGGCAATAAAGTTTGTTTTTATTAAGCGCGATTTATTACGCAATAACAAGTTATTTTAACTGCAATTGATATCCTAAGTATTTGAATGAAAATATGGGACGTCATCAGACATATTTAAATTCCCATATATAATCCATAGACGGGTAAACAA
This sequence comes from Caerostris darwini, assembly GCA_021605075.1. Lineage (NCBI taxonomy): Eukaryota > Metazoa > Arthropoda > Arachnida > Araneae > Araneidae > Caerostris > Caerostris darwini. The sequence goes on along the minus strand of BPLQ01000027.1, from coordinate 18,731 downwards.
AATAAATTGTACTTTATATTTCCATCACTCTCAATCAAGAGGATGTCATAATCCTATTTAGTCCTTGTTGTTGTATTAAATTTAAATATACCTCGTTATATATCGCAATAACAAGTTATTTTAACTGGAATAGATACGCTAACAATTTGAATAAAAATATGCGACATCATAAAATATATTTAAATTCCAAAATATAATACATTGATGGGTAAACAAAAAAAATTACAGATTGTATCAAATTTCCATCCCTCTCAAACGAGGGGATATGATAGTCCCCTTATATCTACAGGCTGTTGTAGTAAATTTAAATAAACCTCTTTATGTCATTCAATTTAATTTCTTTTTACAGTTCTCATGTTGAATGAAGTGTTTATTTCCACGCAAAAATGATACGGTTTACCAAATATTGCAAATTCATTTTTATATTAATATATTTACTAGTATAATTAAAAACTGTATTGAATTTCTAGTGTGATTTACAGGGCATAAAAGAGAAATTTTATTTGCAATATCTTCCCAGAAAATATATGGATATGTATTATATGGAAAATATATTTATATATTTATTATTATGAAAAAAATATGTATTTTAAAGGAGAGTGGGTCAGTCCCGCAAGCAATTCTAATTGGTTTATTTAAATTTCATTTACGTGCTTTTTTTTATTATTAAATTTCTTTCTCTTGCTATTTTATAAAATCATTCGAAATTCTACAGTTTTTTTTTAAATTTTTATTTAATGAGTTTTCTTTTTTTTTCAGTTTTGAACGATAGCTGATGAACATAATTTAGCTCCTGAATACGATTTATTGATACAATTTCTAGCTTTGTTTGTTTAAGATTGCTAAGTTTTTATTTAAGATTAAGATATTAAGCAAGGTTTTTTTTTAATTTTATTTTCATTACTTTTATTTCCCAACATATAAATTAATTTGCTGTATTGAAAATAACAAATATAATGAAATTAGTAAAGGACTATGCATACCGCGATATAAATGCTTATTAAAACATAACTTCAAAAGATATTAAATATGATGCATTTCGCTTTTCAACAAATGCTAGAATAAAAATATGTCTTAATTGTATTACATTGCAATGCATTTCATTTTTTTTTTTCGAGATCCTAAAATAAATGAGCCAATTTCCGTCTCTTTGTTCCTCTGAATTCTTTACATGGCTAACCTATTTTTATCTGCAGCATTTATTTACTTCTTCTTTTAAAAAAACGCTCATCTAAAAAAAAATAATAATAATAATAATAAAAATGTTCGCTCAAATTATCATATAACAAAACGTTTATTTACGCTCACGTGGACTCCTCAGATCATAACTCAAAATATCAATTTGCATTTCCACAATGAATGAGAAAGAATTCTTTTCTGTCAACATCTTCCATTATGGTTCTTTTTTTAAATCTTTTTTGAGACGCTGCAATCATTTTTGTTTTGCTTTTTTTTTCTCCTTTTAGATAGTGATCTCTTTTCCAAGACTAGGAACGAAATTTTTCAATAAAAGAGCATCTCAGTTGGAAAAAAAGTTTTTCTTTTTTCTCCCCTGCTTTTGCATTTTATGATAAAAAGATTGGCGAGTTTTAGCTTTAGGCCCAGAGGCAACATTTCTCACTTTTTTTCCTCCCCCTCACTTAATTTTTTTTCCCCCCCATTAGACTTTATGCTCCTGCCTTATAAGTAGATTCCAGCGATTCGATAAAAAGTGTGAAATTATTTTTTCTGATTATATATATCTATAAAACGGTGGCTCAAAATATTTTTAAAATACCTTGCGGCAGCGATTGGAATAATATTTCTGAACTTTGATCTCTTGAAGATTTTCTTTCTTTTTTAAGCATCTGATAAGTCACATTTTTTTTTTTTTTTTTTTTGTCTTTAAAAAAATTCTTTTTGTCAAATACAAAAAAAGTGTGGTAAAGTTTATTTGAGTCCAGCGATGTGGGAATCATCCGTACAGATGGGTGTCAATAGAATTTTTATCTGTTTATTTTTTTGTTTATGTATCTTGTTTATTTGTCTTATTTAATTAAATTCGATTAAAAACTTGTGGTTACCTGAAAATGGTATCCATTTAATTGAAAAATTTTAGATCCATGCTAAAATGTTGTTTGCATAAAAGTATTAATCATATTTCCATCATCTTTCATTTTTTTATCCAACCTGGTTTAGATATTTTTTTAATTTGCCGTCTTAAATAAGTTCGATGTGGTACGTTGTGTTTACTTGAATAGAAAACGTTTAGATTGATATAGGAATATTGCTTACAAATAGGAATTCCTTTCCACTGTGGATTTTTTTTATGTTCCTTTGTTTAGATATCTTGTTTATTTGCCATCTTCAATATGGTTGGGATAAAAACCTTATGCTTATTTAAATTAGTAGACATCGAATTGACAAATTTCAAATTGATATGGGAATATTATTTAAAAATGATATCAACGAAATTACCTCCATGTTTATTATTACTTATACAGATAAGTTTTGATCTCTTTAATCAATTTCATTTGGAGTCCTTGTGGATAACAGAAATTGGCCATAAATTTAATTGAAACCATTGTATCTTCTCTACAGGCTTGTTAATAGCGTATTATCACTGAATATATTTTAACATTTATTTATTATGCAAATTTATTATTAATATTAACATTATTACGGGACTTAAACTTAATTCTTTAATAATTTTCAACTTAAAGATTCAGTTCTTTCAAAACTTTTAGAAATTTACTTACCAATCTACTCTCGGAAGAGACAGACTGGCGCTTCTTGCACTATTTTTGAAAAATTATTGTCTCTCGATTTTCTGCAAAGCAAGGAATCTTTAGTTCTTTCAACTCTTGTCTTAAATAAATTAGAAATTGCTTTGTGAACTATCATTACAATCACAAAGAAATGTATTTAATTAGAGAATATTTAATGGTAATATGTTAATTAACTCATTGCAATAGAGTTTTATCAAAAGAAACTTTTATTTCATAATTCTGTACTTAAATTATATTTGTAAATTTATATTTTATAACGAATTTTGTATAAAAGCTTATTATATGTATATATTCTTTAGGATAATAATGCACATTATAATGATTTCGATAAATTCTTTTTATAAAGAATATTTAATATTTGTTTTAAATGCTTTTACTTGAATAAGCAGCTCCTTGTCAAAACTTTTATAAACTTTTATTTGAACTGTGAAAGTAGAAAAGCGATGAATGCTTAGTTGTGCAGAAATGATCAAAGCGATTCCACTTCATTACCTTTAGTTGTCATTGAATGAATTTCTTTCTTTCTTGGCACGTTTATTTTTGGAAGAAATTCGGTTGAAATATAGTGACTTCAAATACTGAGAATATTCTTTGTTTTTCATTGGATTTATCTCTAAACCTGCAAATGTTTAAACATTCTTTATACTGACGTGAAATAAGTTGAACTGAATCATAGAGATATTTATCTAAATTATTTGAATATCAATTTAAATAAAGGTTTAATTTCTTTTTAATTTCATTTAATTTTAATTTCATTTTCATTACTTTTATTTCCGAGTAAAAAAATTTCGAACATTGAAAATAGCAAATATAATAAAATCAGTAAAGGACTGTACATACAGCTTTATAATGCCTATTAAAGCATAATTTGAAAAGTTTTTAAATTTTATGAATAACATATCTTAACAATTGCTGAATTAAAAATATATGTTTTAATTAATGACATTGTAATACATTTAATTTTTTTTTCGAGATCATAAAATAAATGAGCCAATTTCCGTCTCTTTGTTCCTCTGAATTCTTTACATGGATAACCTATTTTTATCCGAAGCATTTATTTCTTGTCTTGTAAAAAAAATTATCTTAAAATATCACTCATCTAATAATAATAATAAAAATAATAATAATCTACGTTCAAATTGCCATGTAACAAAACATTTATTCACGCTCACGTGGATTCCCAAAATTATCAAATCATAAATCAAAATATCAATTTGCATTTCCACAATGAACAAGAAAGAATTCTTTTCTGTCAACATTTTACATTATGGTATACTTTTTTTCTTTTCTGCGAGACGCTGCAATCATTTTAGTTTTGCTTTTTTTATCCCTTCAGATAGTGATCTCTTTTCCAAGACTAGGAACGAAATTTTTCAATAAAAGAGCAGCTCAGTTGGAAAAAAAGTTTTTCTTTTTTCTCTCCTGCTTTTGCATTATATGATAAAAAGATTGGGGAGTTTTAGCTTTAGGCCCAGAGGCAACATTTCTTACTTTTTTACACTCCCCAATTTACATCTGACTCCCACATCACAATTTACTTTACTCCCACAATTACTTTACTCCCACATCACAATTTATACTTCTGCCGTTTAAGTAGATTCCTGCTATTCGATAAAAAGTGTGAAAATATTTTTCGGATTATATATCTATAAAACGGTGCCTCTAAAGATTTTTAAAATACCTTGCGGCAGCGGTTGGAATAATATTTCTGAACTTGGATATCTTCAAGAGTTCCTTGGTTTTTTTTTTTTTTTTTTTTTAACCATCTGATAAGTCAGGTTTTTTTACCTTGAAAAAATGCTTTTTATAAAATACAAAAAAAGTACTGTAACGTTTATTTGAGTCCAGCAATGTGGGAATCATCCATGTAGATGGGTGTCGATCAAATATTTATTTACTTATTGTTTGTTTATATACCTTGTTTTTTTGTCATCTTCAATTAGATTCGATTAAAAACTTGTCGTTACTAAAAAATGGTATCCACTGAATTGAAAATTTTTAGATAGAGGCGAGAATGTTGTTTACATAAAAGTATGAATCATATTTCCTCCATCTTTCCTTTTTCTTTTTATTCTACTTTGTTTAGATATCTTGTCAATTAGCCGTCTTAAATAAGTTCGATGTGAAGCCTTCTGTTTATTTGAAATTGGTAATCATTGAATAAAAATGTTTAGATTGATATGGGAATATTATTTGCAAGAGGCATTGTTTTAATCTGTAGTTTTATTTATGTTCCTTTGTTCATATATCTTTTTTATTTGTCATCTTCATTTAAATTCGATTTAAAACTTGTGATTAGCTAAAAATGGTATTCATTGATTTGAAATTGTTTAGATATCTATGTGAGAATCTCTTTTACGTAATAGTATTAATTATATTCCCTCCATCTTTCATTTTTTAATGCAATTTTGTTTAGATATCTTGTTTATTTTCAATCTTTAATAAGTTTGATTATACATAATTTGGTTACCTGAAATTGGCAATCGTAGAAAGATAAGCGTTTAGATTCATATGGGATTATTAATTACAAAAAGGCATTTATTTCCTTTGTAGTTCTTTTTATATTCCTTTGTTTAAACATCTTGTTTAGTTGTCATCATTAATAAGGTTCCATTAAAAACATTATGTTACTTGAAATAAGTAGACATCGAATTGAAAACTTTCAAATCGTTATGAGAATAGTATTAAAAAAATTATATTATTTAACTTCTCTCCATTCTTATTTTATGTTATGTCAATCCATCTTAATTTATATATTGTGCATATTATTTGCAATAAATATACTTAGTTAAGTAGTTTGCTTTTAATATATGTATAAGAATGAAAAATTTGTACATTTATATAGTATATATTTTATTTGTATATATATATGTTCTTAAAATATTTGGTCTTAGGTATTAAAAGTGTAAAAAAAGTAGATTTGAGTATTCAAAGTGTAAATATTTTGACATGTGTATTAAAAGTGCTCAAAAATATATAATTTACTCTTCTTAAAAAGTTTAAATTATATCTTTTGAACAATTTAATATTCTAATTAAAAATTTTAGCAATATAATTTTTTTATATAGGTTAATTATATAAATAGTAAAAATTTCAACATTTTCAAATAAATTCTTTTATAATTTATCTAAAAAATTTGCATTTTAAATTTTCTTTTCCTGATTTTTCTCCGGCACATGACGCTTTTCTAGGTGACAGATTGGAATAAAAAAAAGTGAATTTCGAAATCTCATTTCCTATATAAACGACCTGTGTTGCTGCTATTTGTCGAATAGAATGAAAGCTGTTATTTTCTGATATAAATTGAGTAATGTTTTTTTTCCTTCTTGAAATGATATTTCATTTAGTCCTCTGAATAGAATGACAAATGACATGTTAAAATCTTACACTCTGAAACATTTACTTGATGTTTCTAAAGCAGGTGTTTGAATCAAAAGAGCCCTAACCGTTTTCAAATTTCTTATTGTAAGAGCGATTCAATACAACAAATTATTAAAAATTTCGCTCTCTGTCAGTGCTTCAAAACAATTTTAATATTTATCTGTTTAATTCATTTACTTAAGAACCAAAAATGTATATAAATTATTATTTTTTTTGTTATATAATTAAAAAATACAATATGTTTGGAGCAGAATTTAAATTTAGGAAGAAACTGAGTCTGAAACAGAGTAGCAAAATCATTTAAGACACATAAAATCTCTAGAGTGATAAACCCTCCGTTTGGTTTGATAAAATTAATAGAAGATACCATATGGTAGAAAAAAAGATGTAATAGACATTTTAAACTTTATAATTCCCGTTATTTTAAATTTCTTATTTCGTGTAATCACAAAATGAAATTTCTAATCGAATCACAATAAATATTTTTCATTTCGTCTAAGATGAGAGTGATTAAAAATTCAATTGCACATTATAATGTAAGAACACTTAGCAATTTGTAAGAAATAATATTTTTTTTTTTACATTTGTCGAATCTTGTATAATAAATACGCATATTATCATACTATTAATAATTACGCACATTTTCTTTTAAAATAATTATCTACTGCCACGTTTTCTAAGGACCCGATTCACAATTGTGAAGAAAAATATTGTAAGGAATATTAATTTTTGCCACTATAAAATTTTGTGCATCAAATGAACACTTTACCTTTGTGTAATACGTCAACAATTTCTTTCTTTGGGAATATGTTAATTGAGCTACGACGGTATATTTTTTTATAATGCCGCTATATGCTGCTATTTGTAACAGCTCTGTTTTATTCTATAGTGAATCTGTTACTATCTATCCAAAGAAGAAGAGATAGTAATAAATATCTTCTGCTACGTCTTTTTAAAGAAGAAGTTTACATTTGTGTTACAAATGAAGTTAAAAAATAGTCTGAAATAATAATTTTGTTAAAATTAAACTTTGTTAATATGAAACCTTCCTATAATATTTCCACTATCTGCTGCATTTGCAATATGATATTGCGTTATCTTGATTTGTTTTATTTGATGCCGGCAGATATGTAATCAATCTGATTCTACACAAGACCTATTACACTTAACACACATCAAAGAAAAGATTTCTGAAATGTATTTAAAAATAACTGATTCACAGTGTTGCACTTAAAGAAAACAAAAATTCTCGGCTAAAATAAAACAAATTGACAAAAAAAAGGCTTTCGTCTATCATTTTATATAAGCAATTTAATCTTACAAAATTTAATCCCTGTATACCATTCTATCTTCGCTTGCCATTTCGATTGTAAAACTATCAGACGTATTGACGTCAAGACAATTGAATTTTTTTTAAATAATTAAAAATAATTTTTTATCCTAATTTTTTTTCTGACTGTGTATCGTATATATAATTTTTTAGTTAAATTTAAGCGATTTTTCATATTACAACCACAACTAAAGAGTCAAAGTTTTATAATAGCTTATCTGTAAACTGTGCTAAATTATATAACTTTCCTTTTGTACTAATTTCTAAAGGGACTTAAAAATTCAATTCTTTCAACATTCAACACTTACCAATCTACTCTTGGACGAGACAAACTGGCACTTCTTGTACAACTTTCGAAACATGATAGTCTCGAGATCGTCTACAAAGCAACGGATCCTTAGATCTTTCAACTCTTGTCTTAAATAAGTTAGAATTTGCTTCGTCAAATAACATTACGATCACAAAGAACTGAATTTAATTAGAGACTTGTTATTTATAATATGTTAATTAACTCATTGCAATAGAGCTTTCTTAAAAGAAACTTTTATTTCCTAATTCTGTTAGATAAATTATATTCTTTAATTTCAATTTATTACGGAATTTTATATAAAGGTTTATTATACGTATATATCCTTAGGCTAATTATGCTCACCATAACGATTTCAGAAAAATTATTTTATAAAGAAGGGTTTCTATTTGTTTTATATGCTTTGCTTGAATAATCTGTTTCTTGTGAAAACTTTTATAAAGTTGTATTTGAACGCTGAAATTAGAAAAACTATGAATGCTTATTTATACAGAAATGCTCAAAGCGATTCCACTTTATTATCTTCAGTTTTTATTGAATACGTTTATTTATTTCTTGAAATGTTTATTCTTGGAAGAAGTTTGGTTAACAAACAGTGACTTCGAAATTTGAAAATATTCTTTGTTTTCATTCGATTTATCTCAAAACATGCAAATATTTAAACATTCTACATACTGACGCGAAATAAGTTTTGGTGACAACAAATGAAATAAAAACATTTGTTTAAAAATGTACACAATATTTTAAAAATTGTAAAAAGTTTTCTGTTTTTAACATCAAGAACAAATTTGGACAAATATTGAAGTAAACAAAAATTGAGAATAGTCGTTTTTTTATCATAAAACTTGTAATTTCTTGAAGATATTTTTGTCTTTAATACAAGAAATGTTTTCTTGGAAAAAGATAGAACATTGTTTATAATTGTGACTTTAAAATAAGTTTTATAGACATTTTAAACAGAATCTAAAACTATTGATTAAATCAAGGTAAAGCTGTGATTGTATTGCTTTATTTATAATATAAAAGCATACTTATGTGCACAAATAACAAAAAACTTATAGAACAAATAATAGCTGTAGATTGTACAAATATTTATTCAACAGCAATGGTTATACAAATGTAAATATCACAAAAAAAAAAGTGAAATTCTAAAAGCAATAGGAAAGCAAAATTATTAAATAAAACAGGGTAAAAATATGATAAGTTTTTTGCGAATCGCTGAGATAAAATCTTCTATTCGAATTGAATTTCGTCACATCAGAAATACAGTTTATCACAGGCCATCTGAATAAAAAAAACAATACAAAACATATTATATTTATTCTCTAAAGTAAAAAGAAGGTTGTATTCATTAATAGGCATAATGTTCTACTTTCAAAATGAAGCAGAATGTGTTAACTAACGCTTATTATATTAACCATCCCCTTTTCTTACCTCTATTATAGGATACCCATATACTGGATTTAAAAGAATACCGCTATGCAATTTAGAAAAAAACATTTCATTTTTAATTCCGAAGAAGACTTTTATAAAGCAGGAAGAAATCTTCCGATCTTGCCAAGAATAATAGAGAGAAAAAAATAACGCAAGAAGAGAAGATAACAACGCAATTAGAAGAAAGTACGGGCATTGTTTGCCTACTAAGTGCACATTTTGAGTAGAAAATCAAATTTATTATTTTAAAAGAAATCCATTAAGTTCTCTGACTCTAAGCACAGTACGTTAATGAATGAGTTGAGATGTGCTTTCTTTCGCTTCGCGTAGAAACGGGTCCATTAAAAACTCTCATTGGGTTGTTGCATCATCTTTTGTGCAGAGTGCAATTATTCAGTAATATATTTTGAGTTTAATACACAGGTATCTGGTGATGCTTTTACATCAGTGAAAGAAGAATTCCTTTCATTTTTCGTTTTAAGGAAAAATTTTTGGATTAAAGAATGAAATAAACTTGGAAGTTCATTGTGCATGAATACATAGTGTATAATTTAATAAAGAAGCAATAAAAATTTATTTGTAAGAATCGAACTCTTTTGTGTTCTTAACATAAAATGGCACCGTTTAAATTTTTTTTTCAATGTATTAAACATTTTTTTTTTTTTGTTCTAATGCAGCTGGCAAACACTTAAACAGCTTGGTTTGTTTGCCTTAAGGCAAGCGCTGCACAGACGTTACTCACTTTGCATTACCCAGGGAGTGCGAGTGACAATACCCCCGCAACGCTCTACGGTCCTATTACGACCGGGACCTACGGTTTAAAGTGGATTCCGAACCACTACAAACATCCATGGCACAGCTGGGATTCGAACCCGAAACCTGTGGTACCGAGCTCCAGAGCGCTAGCCTCTCGGCCATTCAGGGCCGCATATTAAACATAATAGCAGATAATCGTATGGATCTGGCAAGTAATCAAAATTATCAAACGTGCAGATTTTTAAACTTCAATGATTTCTTTTCTGTCATTTATGTTGTATATACTGAGATAAGTTATATGCATGAAAAATCGTTGTCCATCTTCATATTAACCAACACGTAGGCTAGTCCTATCGAGGGGGAAGTTTAGAATTTACTGGTGCAGTTACGGATTTTGGAACAGAGAAGACTGCATGGAAATTGTAATACTCTGTGAACACATAGATAATCAAATTACTTGAGAATTAACCTTGTTTCTATCCGATATTGCACATAAAAAAAAGGAAAAATAACACCTTACCCCCGTTATGGAGTATTCATGCCATATTATTTGAAATAATCTCCGATTAAAAAAAATAATAACAAAAATGTTAAATATAAAGAATATTTTCTTAACTAATATGTATGCAATTTTTTGTAAAACAGAGTTAAAGAAGAGGTAAAAAAGTGGTGGCGCATTACATGATATAATAACAATAATAAGTTTGGTAAGGGATATTAATAAATTTGTTTTAAAAATTTTGTATTAACAAGAAGTTTTTATTACTAATTTTTTAAAACAATACAGTTCCGCCGTCAAGTTAAATGAAAATAAAAGTTAAGTATTTTAAATAGGTAAGGCAAAAATGATACTTATTTATACTCGAAAAAAAATTCTAAATCAATAAAATTCTAATTTTTAATCAACTATTTCCATGAGTAGTAAAAAGATTTTAGTGAAGTTAGGGACGGATAAAAGTTGACATAATACTAAAAACTACTCACGACAATTGTAGTACATACGCATACTCGTGCATAAGACTACCCAGCTCCAGGAATTCTAAAGCACAATTAGTTTAAAGCGGATATGATCTCTATTTCAGATTACCTTACTTTAGGGCTACAGTCTATATTAGGCTTTCCTTTAGGCCAGTCAATAAAATGAATATACTGATTTTCTGCAAATTCCTCCACCAAATGAGCACTAAGTGAACGTGCGCTGTCTTCCTTTGAAAGGAAATCCGGACCAACTGCGCTGGTTACATCATAATTTCTCTCACAGCCAATCTTATTAAGAAGATTACGATCAAAATACGCAGTAAATTCAGAATTATGTAGTTATTTTCCAGAATTACTTTGTCAAAGCAAATGTTGGAGACGTTTTCCATTTTCTTATAAACGCAATCTTACCATTTTCTGACATGATTCTTATACATTCAATAACAAGGTCAACTTCATTCTAAGTGGTTTCCCCAAAATAAAACTTTTTTGTAAACCCTTTTTTTGAAAAAAAAAAAACTTTATTTAAAAAAGACTGGAGGAAACACTAAAAGGTAATAACAAACATAATATTTAAATACTGACATCAACCTGTATTACTACCACTATCTTAAAACACTTTTAGAATGTTCCTGTATTATTTTTTTATATTTATGCCCTGTATGCTTATGAAATATTTCGTTATTAATTTATTTTTTATTAATCTTAATAATTGCTATTGATGAATTTTTTTTAATATATCATTGAATTTTAAGGCACAATAAAACAATTTTTAATATAGTATTGAATTTTAAATCACAATAAAACAATTTTAATCATTGTTTAAAATTCATCAAGTAGAATTACGAAATGCATATTAATTTCTGTTATAAACATTTAACACGAAACAACAAAAAGCGATTACAAAACACTTATTTCCTTTTGAAAAGGCCATAAATAAGCTGCATGCTTCACATCTCATTTGCATTTCATCATCAGAAGATGCTCGACAATTTCGCACGATCTTGCCCCATCTCTAATGATTAGTTCACCCAATGCATTATCCCGTGCAAGGCGTCTATTTTCAGTGATTGATTGCGCACTCTTTGGTGCCCGGTTACTATGCGAGGAAGAAAAAAAACTGCACAACTCTTAGAGCAGAGCAGAATTTTTTTTTCGTTGTTCTTTTCGGGTTCTTTCTTAGTAAAGCAAAGAAGTTCGGAAGAAAAACGAAGCATTTCTTAGGGAGCCTTTTGCTTTGCATGTCATTATGTTAAAGGTAACAGGTCATCGATTATGTATATATTTATATTTGTAGTCACTGTAGCTGCTTTCTTTGTATTTCTGAGGCCATAGTTCGTTATTGCTATAATAAAAACTCAAGCACTGGTGCTCTAAAAGAGATCAGATGTTGTACTTCATAAAATTTTGACAAGTTAATTGCAGTCTTAAATGTTAAGATCATCGTTAATTTAAAAAAAATCAAAGAATTTAAAAAAAAAAAATGCTAGCATAATAGAACTTACAGCAATTTGAAACTAACAATTCATTAAAAGTTTCTTTGAAGGTCCACTTATTCTCAAGTAAAAAAAAAATTTCAAATATTTTTCATAAAAATTTGTGATTTAAATTTTAAAAATTTAATTTAAGAATCATTTTTTATTCTTTTAACTTTATGCACTCATTAGAGAATAGATTACAATTCAAATACTTTTATCTGTGATTCGAATTATGTGTTATTACTCGCAAATGCACAATAGTGTTCACATGATTTCCGCAGTAAGCAAAGTTTCGGCGCTTGTATAAAATAATATGCCTATTATTTAAGAATAGGGTTGTTCTTTTAATCTTGAAGATAACTGAAAATTTTTGTGAGTATTTCATTAGGTGAATATTCTTTCACCTAATTTAATTCTCCCATAAATTTCAAAAATGGGTATCAAGTTGTATTTTATACAATACAGCACTTTTCACAAAGCGAAATCATGATAAGTAGTTTTAGGTAAAAAATTTTGACACTTATTTCCATTTTATACATAGAAATTATAATTTATGCATAGAACGAAAGAAACTATTGAACTTAATTTTTTTACTATCATTGTCGTATAATTATTTTGTACACATATATCAAATATCTTCAGATTTCATCACAAAATCTAATAAACATGTTTCATAAAACAATTAGTAATATTTTGATCTCATTAAAATTTACATATAAGGTGTATTTTAATTGAAACATCTTTTTTTAAAAATAACTGATTTAAATGAAATAATAAAATTCAACACTGCTGCAATTATTTTATATTTTTTAATTCAAACCACACGCAAAGCATTCCTCATGTAAAATTTATAATATTTTCTCCCCAGAACAGCTATTCCCTTTTTGTTTTATTTATGCATTTATTTATTTATTTATTTTGGAGGGTGAAAAGAAAAGGGTGTCCTATAAATTGTTTCGAAAATAGAGTTTTTGCGAGTCATAAAATTCTTCGTAAACGAATAAAGCAGTGCTGTAAAATTTAATACGAATGGTTCATGTTTTTGTGTTAAGATGAAATAACGAGCTTTTGTACCACTCTAACGAAAAAACAGGAAGTTTTCTTTTGGTAATAGCCATTTGTAGTATTGGTTGTTTATCAGATTAGGAATAAAGCACGCTGGTGGAATTATGTTTGCAATTTATGGCTGATATAGGATATCTGTGTAATAATGCTCCCAATGAAACTTATCTCAGTAATGCAGAAGATATTTCTGAAAGGCAGACCCTACTTTCATAACGGGCTACATTTTTAATAAAACAAAAACATTTTCACAGGAGAATGATAAGCTTCCATTATCATATCAAATTAAATAAATTTTCTTGAGGCAATAAAGTGTATTTTTATTAAGGCACGATTTAGTACGCAATAACATGCAATTGATATCCTAACAATTTGAATAGATGTATGTGACATCATTAGACATACACTCAAGAGCCAAAACATTATGACCACCTGTCAATAACGAGTTCGCCCACCTTTGGCGCGCAACACAGCTTCAACCAGCCTTGGCATGGATTAATACCACCACTTAATACCAGTTAAATACCACTTCCACCTGATAATGTGCCTTCCACGTCATCCCGGCGAGTTCATTGCAAAATGTAGGGGTGGTCATAATGTTTGGCTCTTGAGTGTATTTAAATTCCAACATATAATCTATAGATGGGTAAATAAAATAAATTATAGTTTGTAGCAATTTCCATCCCTTTCAAACGAGAGGTAGGCGTTTGACGACTGGCAGATTCCGAGACAGCAGATGCTTTCTTTTTACGGCGTGGGGTTTCCAGCGCTAAGCCCAACACTCTACAGTCATATTAGACAGAGACCTACTTTAAAGTGGATTCTGAACCACTACAAATATCCATGGCACACGTCAGGGAACTTTACCCCGACACCTGTGCAAATAGCTCCAGAACAAATATGATTATTTACAAAAATAAATATTTTTTAATAAATTTTGTAGAAAGAAAGCATTTAAATAAACAGAAAAATTTAACAGAAATAGAGATATTTAGCTACATTATTATAATTGTACCCATTTTAAATAAAAGTTTAATTTTTAATTTTATTTCCCAAAACACACATATATATATATTGCTGTTTAGAAAATGACAAATATCTTAAAATCAGTAAAGGACTATACATATAACGAGATGATGGCTATTAAAACACAATTTGAAAAGTTTTTAAAGTTTATGATTCCCCTTTTTTTTTAACAATTGTTCGAATAAAAATATATGTCTTAAATAAATATTGTGTGTTATTTCTTTTTCTTTTCGAGATCTTAAAATAAATTAGACAATTTCCGTCTCTTTGTTACTCTGAATTCTTTACATGGATAACCTATTTTTTATTTCAAGCATTTATTTCTTTTCTTCTTTTTTTTAAAAAAAATATCCTAAAATATCGCTCATCTAAAAAATATAATAATAAAAATCATAACTATCGGTCAAATTGTCATGTAACAAAACATTCATTTACGCTCACGTGGAGTCCTAAAATGATCAGATCATAAATCAAAATATCAATTTGCACTTCCACAATGAATGAGAAAGAATTCTTTTCTGTCAACATTTTCCATTATGTTTTTTATTTCTTTTTTTCGAGGTTCTACAATCATTTTTGTTTTGATTATTTTTTTACTCCTTCAGATAGTGATCTCTTTTCCAAGACTAGGAACGAAAATTTTCAATAAAAGAGCAGCTCAGTTGGAAAAAAAAGTTTTTCTTTTTTCCCCCTGCTTTTCCATTTTATGATAAAAAGATGGGCGAGTTTTATCTTTAGGCCTAGAGGCAACTTTTCTTTATTTTTTTCCCTCCCCCACTTATTTCAGACTCCCTTTCCCCCTCCCCCCATTTTACACTTTATGCTTCTGCCGTATAAGTATATTCCAGCGATTCGACAAACAGTATGAAAATATTTTTCGAATTATATATCTATAAAGCGGTGCCTCAAAAGATTTTAAAAATACCTTGCGGCAGCGGTTGGAATAATATTTCTGAACTTTGATATCTTGAAATTTTCTTTCTTTTTATTTAACCATCTGATAAGTCATATATTTTTTTTTTTTTTTTTTTTTTTGTCTTTAAAAAAATTATTTTTGTCACATACAAAAAAAGTGTGGTAAAGTTTATTTGAGTCCAGTGATGTGGGGATCATCCGTACAGATGGGTGTCGATACAATTTTTATCTGTTTATCTTTTTGTTTATGTATCTTGTTTATTTGTCAATTTCAATTAAATTCAATTAAAAACTTGTAGTTACCTGAAAATGGTATCCATTGAATAGAAAAATTTTAAGTCCATGTGAAAATGTTGTTTGCATAAAAGTATTAATCATATTTCCATCATCTTTCATTTTCCACAATGAATGAGAAATAATTCTTTTCTGTCAACATTCTGCATTATGGTTATTTTTATTTTTTATTTTTTTGAGACGCTACTATCCCCCCCCTTCAGATAGCGATCTCTTTTCAAAGACTGGGAACGAAACTTTTCATTAAAAGAGCAGCTCAGTTGGAAAAAAAGTTTTTCTTTTTTCCCCCTACTTTTGCATTTTATGATAAAAAGATTGGCGACTCTTAGCTTTAGGTCCAGAGGCAACATTTCTCACTTTTTCCCTCCCCCTCTGATTTATAACCCCCTCCCCACATCACACTTTATGCTTCTGCCGTATAAGCAGATTCCAGCTATTCGATAAAAAGTGTGAAAATATTTTTCGGATTATATATATCTATAAAACGGCGCCTCAAAATATTTTTAAAATACCTTGCGGCAGCGGTTGGAATAATATTTCTGAACTTTGATATCTGGAAGATTTTCTTTCTTTTTTCTTTAACCATCTGATAAATCATATATTTCTTATCTTTAAAAAGTGCTTTTTATTCAATACAAAAAGGTCTGGTAATATTTATTTGAGTCCAGCGATATGGAAATCATCCATGCAGATGGGTATCAATCCAATTGTTATCTGTTTATTATTTTTCTCTTTATGTGTCTTGTTTATTTGCCATTTTCAATTAGATTCGATTAAAAACTTACGGTTAAGTCAAAATGGTATCCATTGAATTGAAAAAGTATAGATCGTTGTGAGAATCTTATTTTCTTCTTTTAGTTTTTTATACAATTTTGTTTCAATAGCTTGTTTATTTCCATCTTCAGATAGATTCGATTTAAAACTTGTGGTTAACTGAAATGTGTTTTCCTGTTACAACCACAACTAAAAAGTAAAAGCTTGTCTGGAAACTGTATTGCACTTTATAACTTTGCATTCTTAAGAATCTTTTTTTTTTCTTTCTAATGCAGCTGGCAAACACAGACAGCTTGGTCTTGGATGTCTTAAGGCAAGTGCTGCACAGACGTACTCACTTTGCATTACCCAGGGGGCGCGTGTAACTTGAATATAAGCCACGGACGCGGAGTAACAATGCCCCCTCAACACTCTACGATCTTATTAGACCGGGGCCTACTTTTTAAAGGGGATTCCGAACCACTACAAACAACCATGGCACCGCCGGTACTCGAACCCGAAACCTGTGGTACCGAACGCCAGAGCGCTAGCCACTCAGCCATTCAGGTCCCTTCTTAAGAATCTCTATAGCAACAATTTAAAAATTCAATTCTTTCAACACTTTTAGAAAGTTACTTACCCACCCACTCTTGGACGTGACAGACAGGCACTTCTTGAAATGCTTTAAAAAAATTATTGTCTCTTGATTGTCTGAAAAGCACATATCCTCTCAACTCTTATCTCAAATTAGTTAGAACTGGCTTCGTCTGTTAACATTACAACCACAAAGAACTGTATTTAATTAGAGCCTCGTTATTTATAATATGTTAATTAACTGATTGCAATAGAGTTTTATTAAAATAAACTCTTATTTCATGACTAAATTAGGTAAATTACACTTTTAAATTTCAATCTAACACTGAATTTTATATAAAAGTTCATTATACGTATATATCTCTACACCAATAAAGCACACTATCATGAGTTCGGTAAACTCCTTTTGCAAAGGAGGTTTTCTGTTTTACTTACGTTTTAAATGCTTTACTTGAATAAATTGCTTCTTGTCAAAACTTTTATAAAGTTATATTTGAATTCTGAAAATAGAAAAGCGATGGATGCTTACTTACAAAGAAATGCTTAAAGCGATTCCACTTTATTATCTTCAGTTTTTATTGAATACGTTTATTTATTTTTTGAAATGTTTATTCTTAGAAAAAGTTTGAATGATATACACTGAAGTGACAAAAGTCATGGGATACCTCTTAATATCGTGTCAGCCCTCCTTTCGCCCGGTGAAGTGCAGCAACTCGACGTGGCATGGACTCAACAAGTCGTTGGAAGTCTTCTGCAGGAATATTGAGCCATGCTGTCTCGATAGACGTCCATAATTGTGAAAGCGTTGTTCGTGCAGGATTTTGGGCACGAACAGACCTCTCGATGATGTCCCATAAATGCTCGATGGGATTCATGCCGGGCGATCTAGGTGGCCAGATCATTCGTTGGAATTGTCCAGAATGTTCTTCAAACCAATCGCGAACAGTTGTGGCCCGGTGACATGGCGCATTGTCATCCATAAGAATCCCATCGTTGTTTGGGTACATGAAGTCCATGAATGGCTGCAAGTGATCTCCAAGTAGCTGAACATAAGCATTTCCAGTCAATGTTCGGTCCAGTCGCACCAGAGGACCAAGTCCATGCCATGAAAAAACAGCCCACACCATTACGGAGCCACCACCAGCTTGAACAGTGCCTTGCTGACAGTTTGGGTCCATGGCTTCGTGGGGTCTGCGCCACACTCGAACCCTACCATCAGCTCTTACCAACTGAAATCGTGACTCATCGGGCCAGGACACGGTTTTCCATTCATCTAGGGACCAACCGATATGCTCACGTGCCCACGAGAGTCGCTGCAAGCGATGTCGTTCTGTCAGTAAAGGCACTCGAGTCGGTCTTCTGCTGGAATAGCCCAAGAAAGCCAAATTTCTCCGCACAGTTCTAACAGACAAGTCCCTTGTACGTCCCACATTGATTTCTGCGGTTATTTGACGCAGTGTTGCTTGTCTGTTAGAATTTACGACTCTTTGCAGACGTCGCCGGTCTCGGTCGTTAAGTGCAGGCGGTCGACCACTGCGCTGTTCATGGTGGGATGTTATGCCTGAAATTTCATACTCTCGTCACACTCTTGACATAGTGGATCTGAGAATGTTGAATTCCCTAACGATTTCGAAATGGCTTGACCCATGCGTCTA